>VXAB01005555.1:73352-133680 GCA_013399175.1 Odontophorus gujanensis | reverse complement strand
CTTTAGACCTTAAGCATACATCTATTTATAAATAAAATAGATTACAATCATAAAGCTTAAGAGATGCAGGTCATTACACAAGAGTATAATTAAATCTGACTGGGCTCCTCCAAGCTTCCTAGAAGCCATGATAAGATCTTCTTGACTTGGATTAAAAATAAATTGCTGAGTAAATTAGATTTCCCAGTGTTTTATCTAATTAATCCACCTCTTGACTCAAATTGGTTGGCTTTTTAATTACCAGCTAATCTCATCCATACGATGAGGAGTTTTTCTGCTCATACCTTCTTTTTTAAGAATGCTATCATTTGTCACATTTTTTGTTGATGATTTTTAGAGGGCTTTTTAAAAAGGTTCTTTCTTATTATGCTGTCTTCATCAATGACATTGACAGTGGGATTTTGAATGCACCCTCCACAGTTTGCAGATGACACCAAGCTGCATAGCATGGTTGACATGCCCGAGGGACAGGATGCCATTCAGAGAGACCTAGACAGGCCCAAGAAGTGGGTTGAGGAGAACCTCACACAGTTCAATAAATCTAAGTCTGAGGTTTTTCACCTGGGTCATGGCAACTGTTGCTATCAGTACAAGAAAGGGATGGAGTATCAGTACCCCAAGGATGGAGCACAGTCCTGACAAAAAAGACTTGAGGTTACTGGTGGATGGCAAGCTGGACAAGAGCCAGCTGTGAACCCTCACAGCCCAAAAAGCCAACCTTAGCCTTGGTTGCATCAAAATAAGTGCAGTCAGAAGGTCAAGGGAGGCGACCCTGCCTCTCCATTCTGCACTGTGTCCAGATGCGTAGTCCTCGGTACAGGAGACACGTGGACCCACTGGAGCACATGCAGAGGAGGGCCATAAAAGTGATCCAAGGGATGGAACACCTTCCCAGCAAGGACAGGCTGAGAGAGCTGGGGCTGTTCAGCCTGAAGAAAAGAAGGCTCTGGGGAGATCTGAGAGTAGCCCTTCAATATCTATAGAGTGACTATAAGAAAGAAGGAGACAGACTCTTTAGCAGGACCTGTTGCAACAGGACAAGAGGAAATAGTTTCAAACTAAAAGAAGGGACATTTTTTACAATAAGGATGGTGAGGCACTGTAACAGGTTGCCCAGAAATGTGGTGGATGTCTTCACCTTGGAGACATTCAGGGTCATTCAGGATCAGGCTCTGAGCAACCTGATTGAGCTGTAGGTGCCACTGTTTGTTGCAGAGGAGTTCGATTAGATTATCTTTAAAGGTCCCTTCCAACTCAAAAGATTGTATGGTTAACTTCCTTGGGCATACTATTGGAAACCAAGATTCATCTGATGTAGATGATGGGGAATATAAACTATGTTGCAGTCTTCTACATCACACTACATTGCAACACTATACAAATGGGACTGAACCCCAGCACACCTGGAGTGTAAAAGGCAAATGAACACCACTGCTCTGAAAGAAATGTATTAAGCCTCTCTGTGTTCAGGTTTCACAGAACTATAACTCAGTTTCCTCAAAGCAGTGCCAGAGGGTGATAGTCTAGAGGCAACTCTCAAGTCATTTCAAAAACAGAATGTGATCCTCACTTCTCCTCCTCCCCTCCAGCCATGCTGAAACAGCAGACCTGAAAGCAACCTCAACGGTTTCATGATTTGACTGCTCCAAGTGGGGAAAAATAAATTCAAGACAGCAGAACACAAGTAAACAGAAGCTGACTGGGGAATCTCAAGAACTCAGGCAAGTTTTATAAAAACTTTACATTCACTCAAATCTCATAGAAATTTCAATCCAAACATAGATAACACTGCCAACAGCCAACAACATTCTGACTTTTCTTTTTATGCTTTTGATTTTTACAGGACAGTCTCAAACTCCCAGAAGTGTTCTCCTGCTCTGAAATGTTTTCATTTTTCCACATCTGTCTGCTCTAAAACCTGTTGGTGCCAGTTTCCAGAAGGTGAAGGCTTTTGCTTCATTTGGAATTAGCAATAAATTCAGACCAGCCTTCTCTCCCCTTTCAGCTCTCTCCAGCCAATCAATATGCTGCAAACCTCTTCCCACTGAACACTGCAAAAAACATCTTCAGGGATTCAACAGATCAAATGAATCCATAGGGCACAGCAGGAAGCATGGCATCCAGATGCTGCTCCCAGCTAGGCAGTACCACACCACTCATTCCTGGAAAGGAGGTGGGGAACAGACATACTGTGCTTTCATATTTTCTCTCCCTATTATTATCTACCAACTGCTGAAGACAGAATATCTGGATAGAGGCACATCTTATCTGATCACACAGATAAACCAAGGCATGTATGTCATTCATCAATTCCTATCACTTTGTCTCTAGACACCAGAAGTCATAATCCTGCATTTGATTTGATAAGATGAATGGACACTGTGCCAGGGAAATGGGGACACAGCTGAGTTCTGCTTCTCATGCTTTCTAGAGTTCAAAGGACACATCTCACTTCATTTTTTTGTTATAACTGCAGTAGCTTGAATTACTCACAGTTTGACCACTCCGGATATTTTAAAGATACAGGCCTCGTAGGAGGTCAGCACTGTGATCCCACCAAGAAGAAAATAGGTTTGTTAAAGACTGTACATGGGATAATATCTGAAAAGACAGATCCTGCAGAATATTAAGAGCTTATTCTGACAAACTGAAAGTGCTTCTTTTTTTTTTTTCCCTAGTTCTGGAGTCTTTACTGAAATGATCTGTGCTTGTGCTTTAAACCGTGCCCTGAAGGTAATCAGATGAGTATACTTCTCAGATTTTTCTGATCTACAGTGCAGTAAAACCCCATTATTTACAGTACGATGTTGCAAGCTAGATTAGATTGTATTGCTTACTTCTTGTCCAGATGGACAACAGCATCACAGAGATCTTCCAGGTTGGCTGTTTTACTAATTTTGTTATAATTATAGAATGACTGAGAGTCAGGAGGCAACACAGGAGACTTGAGCATCATACAGAATAGAGACAAACCTGCAGCCTTCGAGGCTCAGCAGAAAAAAATGTGATTTAAGGTAACTTCAGCATTTCCAGTAGCAGCAAAAAGTGAGGAGATGGCATTTGTTATGTTCTGGAGCCTAGAAAGCTTCATACAGGTTCATTCATGCTGACAGTATCTCTGATTTCTAACAAATCACCTCCTGAAAGGGTTAGAGATATTTTATATACATAAGCACTCGTCAGTAAGATCTGACATTAAAATTAAAATGCAGTGATCTCAGTGTAAATAACATCTCCGAAATCAGAACACAGATGGGATAATTTTTAGCTCAAGTATCATATGAAAAACAAGGATAGCATAAAAAGGGAGAGACTGATGTGGAAAAACCATGTTAACTACATGGTTTACCTCCTGCTTCACCTTAGGAGACATTTTGACAGAATTATATAAAACAATCTAGTTTTCATGAGTCAGCTTCCTTGCAGATTATGGCAATATACTCCATCTAATTTCTCTACCTTTTCCAGGCATTAACATATGTCCATCTCCACAGAGCCAGGTAACAGCAAAGTAGATGTAGACATTTCATATATTCCCATAAGACTGTTGTAGGAAAACATTAATCCAATGATGTATGGTCACCAAAGTTTGACATTGTGTAGTATGCATCGGTGGTTGCGAATGAGACATGAAGTATTTCTGTTGAAGCAAAACCTTGGAAAGGCCTCAGGAATGATTTATCCTGCTCATCGGCCTACTCTCCACATTTGAGTTACACCAGAGCAATTTATAAGACAACAGGAGAGGTTATGCATAGCTAAACATTCATTTATAACGGATAATTATGCCCTGACCTATAATACTTTTATAACTGCAGGTATACACACAGTAATAATAAATAGTAATACACCAGCATGGATGCAAACCCTGCCATGACTGCTTCTTGTGGGCAATTGCTTCCTATCCTATGCTGGGTATCTCCCATTCTGCCCATCACTGGCTCCCAAGCCGTCTAGTTACCTAACCAATTGGCCTACTGAAGCCTTTGAACTCTATAATTCCTGGGCCCCCATTCTTATTCGGGGCGTGCTCTGTGCTGCTGGCACTACTTGTTGCCTTGTTCATTCCTGAGCACACCAACCTAACTGTGCGATCCAGCAACTGGAAGAAGCACTGCGGCAGTCACGGCCATCCCCACAGCCCACAAGCTCCCAGTGAAGCTAAAGAGCCATTACTGCAAGACACAAACGTTTCTCACTGCACTGCAAATCACTCCTCCATACAGCAGGCTGAAGGATTGCTCTGTGGGGTAACAGCATTAGCACAAAGCTACGTCTCCTTTCTTTCCAAACATGTTGTCTGTGCCTCTACAACACCAAGAGAATTGAGTTTCTCCAGTCCAGGACTAAACTGCTTTTTTACTTTATTGAATTATTTTACAGAAAACATCTAAGAACCTCTGTTTCTGTGGCAACTTAGAAATGAGTCAGCATCTCCAAGCTATGACAAAGGCATGTATCAGTGGTGTTGGGCTGCACAGGATGGAGCCACATTTTACACTGTTGGTGAGGCTTTCAGCAGCAGGCTGTGTCCGGCCTGGGCCCCACACATCAGCATCCAGCTCCTCAGAAAGCAGCCAGCAGCTAATTCAATAGCTAACACAACTAGCAGTTCAGAAAACTTGATCTGCAAGGAAAACCATGACAGTATCTTCAGACTGATAAAATAATAATTAAAAAAAAGATAATCTCCAAAACTCATTAGATGAGTTAGTAATTGCAGCCAATTGAAGAAATGGTGCAACAACAGACAGCCAGCTCAGTTACAATCTGAAACACAAGTTACATTAAAATGTCATGCCCCCTGCAAAGTTTGTAAGCACAATGTTCAAGAGCAGATACTTCATTGTCTGCAGCAACTACATCTTCCAAAGTGACAGAAATCAAAGAAATCCTATCTTGAAAAAGTCAAGTAATTCTTTCAGCCTCTCCATTTTATGATTCACCATAACCATCTGTCAAAGCACAGAGTTGTACACTGAATAACTGATACTGCGTGTATTAATGAGTGTATAGTGCGGAATGTTATGTTACACTTGAAGACAAATCTAAAGTTTTCACTCAAAACTACCAAGTTCCTGTTCTTTCTTGATACTGTGAACAGTGTGACAGCTCCTAAAGGCTGGTCAGACAATCCTGATTTTTAATATGATTGAACTGGAACTCTGACAACACTGAAGTCTGCATTTGCTTCAAGGACTTCTTAATTTTTTGAATCTCTGTTCCACAATTTACAAAGAAAGGTTGATGTTTCCAACCAAACATTCACCTTTTCCCTCCTACTTGTACCTATTTTCTTCTGACAGGATGAAAACGCTTTTCATCAAGTGGATAGTATGTTGAATGTGATTTACAAACAGCAAAATGAATAAATTCAAACAGTTTTCAGATATATTGATAAGACATCCTACAAGGTGTTTCATTTTTATAGATTCAGCATTTGCTGTCAAAAAGCACTTCCGCAAAATGTAATTCTGTTATGCTCACTAGATCCAGTGGGGAAAAAATCCAGGTTGCACAGCAAAAGAACAAATTTGTTTTTCCAAACCCATCCTAACATTTATCATTCTTGCATTCACCCAAGAGTTCACCATTAGCAACTCCAATTCGACAAGCCCATGCGTTCCTTAGCCCAGCAAACTCAGATCTTGCTGTAAATTCATGAATCTGCTATAACCCTCAGGTCACTGCATGTTGGTGGTGGGCTACAACCATTAGCCTATTATTTAATATTCTTTACTCAAGTGAATTTAGAGGCTGAATTAGAAGCTCCTTCAGATCAGGACTAAGTAGTACCATCAAAGTTAAATCAAAAAAGAAATCATTTTCTCCATCTATACAGAGCAGGTCTCACACCAGCCAAACTCAATTCTAACAACTTGCATTCATAAAACACTCAGCTTGTAATCAAACCAGATGCCCAGGGAAGTGGAAGGTATATACATCCTTTTTTAACCCTTAATTTTACATGGCTACTAGCAAGACCACAAAAGCAGAGCTTTGAAGAAAAAGATAACCTTTTAGAAGTTTGGTGTAAATCAGAAAATCATATACTATTCTTTGACCCTTTGTCTCATTGCTCCCCTCCTCAGGTGTGTCATTTTGTAGTTTTCAATGGTAAAAATTATTTCTATATTTATAGTGTTCAGTATTTTAATAGGTTTACACTTCTACATTCTAGAGGCTGCTTTAGAAACTTTCAGATACCCACTCACAACTGAAAAAACAGCTTGATATCCTCACTAGAAAACTAGAATTATTTCCCATCTCCTAGTATGAGTTAATGAGAAGACTTTTTAAACGAGGAAAATGAACATTGCTAGCTCATAATTCACATCTCAAACAGATACCAGCACCTGCTCTTCTGATGGAGGAACTTATGACAGGGAAGTTCGAAGTCTATTCCAATTTGTACAGTTCAGGACTACACACCTACATACAGGCAATCATCAGATATTATAATCAAAGCATTTGTTATTGACAACGCAGACTTTTCCGTCAAAAATGGAGTTGAGTTTGTAATTCCTTACGTTTCACTTCCACGTTGCTATCAGCATTTGGCAAACAGTGATCTAGAAATGTGAGAAAAAAATTCAGCTCTTTTGGCAAAACCTTTTTCTGACAGCCAACATGATTATTTCTCCAGGACCTTGCTTCTGCATCGTTATCCTCTGCTGAAGTCTTTTCAGCCATGAAGGGCACCAGCAAAACCAAAGCTAGTTAACACACCACCTCTGTAAGCTACCTAATATAAGTAGATAACTTCCCAGCATAGCCACCGTTAAACAGCAGTTTTTTTAACCTTAAACATAGATCAAACCTTTGACTATATCACATCTATGAACTGCTTCAAAAAGAAAATCATAATTTTGAAGGACAAAATGGAATAGAACAGGGATAACAGAGTCCCAGCTGAAATGAAGCACGACACATTTACAAATGCATAGTTTGTTCAATTTAATATTTCCATGATTGACATCAGAAGGAAAGTACAAAGCAATTCTTCACAATACTGTAGGAACATTATATAACACTGAAATTTTAAACCATGGACTTTAATACTCACATTCTACTTTTCATTCCATTCTTATTCCCTTCTGCCCATACTATAGAAGCATTGGCTGCAGCCCAGCCACTAAAGCTCTTCCCATGACACTGGGACGTAATGGCAAATCATAGTCGACTTCACAAGCACGACAAAGCAGCTTCCAAAAACACTGACTGTATTAAGTGATTGGGCTAATTTTTTCTCCAACTACCAGAAAAATTGAAAGACTAGAAAAAGCATACATTAACCTGAATATTCAACAGGCCATCACTCAGTAAATATCGCCCTTTCAAAACAAACTCTTTCCAGTGTAAAAACAGCTGTTGAAATTAGTTCTCACTTGCTATTTCATTTCTCTTTAAATAGAATAAGAAGACAATAAAAATCTCCCTTATTTATAAAAACGTCAAGAGATGCACCAGAAAAGTAGATGATAAAGTTTAACATCCATTACATAACAAATTCTGAAAATTGTCTTAAGATGTGCAGAACATTCCCAGAACACCTGGGAATGCAGAGCTGATTAGCAACAGGTTTGCTGAAACTTCTGGAATAAACCACTATTTTAATGTATTTCCACAAAGTACTTAGGCTTTCAACAAGCAGCATAACTGTTCTCAGAGATGCATTGTTTTTGTGTAGTGGCGGAAACATACCGAAAATGAATGCATAGGAAGTGGTTCAATAGACTGCTTAAAAGCTGCATTCTGCCTGTTTGAGCACTCCAGTTATCATGCAAGTATTTAGGAGCATCTGTCAAGAATTCATAACCTTTGTCTGAAATATGCTGAATGAATGCACAGTCCCAAAGGTCACTGTCAACAATTCCTGATAAGTGAATCAAGCCAGAAGGACAGTTTGTCTGAAGCAAAGGCTGCACTGAATAGGCAGGGTTTCTGAAGGAAAGCGTTCAAGCAACATATGCAGTTGTACTGAGGTTCAAATAAATTTATGGAGCATGTAACAGATGGCAAGTGGTTTCCCTCAGTCAGGCACGCCTTAGCATGTGTGGGAAGTGTGAGGGGTTGCAGCACAGGAAGAGTTGATGTCTGCCAGGCTCTGCTATAGACAGAGTTGTGCCTGTCTGATACAGACTTCCAGCACTCAGTTGTATTTCAGGTCAACATCAACTCACAGAAAATATTCAGTATTTGCAAGAAACTAGATCAGCTTCTCAGGTCCCTACTGAGTTACTAAGGCAACTGTCAGATAAGAAAAGTTCACTGGCATTGGTTTTAATGGAGAAAAAACTATTGAGATGTTCCCTCCATACGGGGTACAACCTTTCTTGGTAAGTATTGTCAGCTGAAACTTCAGTGTTGAGCTATGTCCAGAAAGACCCAGAGCTCCTCAGGAGCCTAACGTGATGCACTTAACAAGACTTGCCGGCTCTTGACTGTGTTTTCACAGTTACATGGGAAAACAAACAGAAGCACGGAAACAGCAAAGACTGGAAACTTATGCTATCTCAGTGAAGGGCTTCTATCCACTGCCCCTTCCAACAGCTGTTTATCAAGGCTCAGCTCTAACATGAAGCTCCAATTAGACATGGTGGGGGCAGGGGGAAGACAGGCAAAATCCAGGTCACCATGGGTACCCCCAAGATGGAGGACATCAGTTACAAAATGAAGATAATCAAAACTATCTCTGGTATCTCAAGTCTGATTCAGCAGTCAAACTCTTCTGCCCCATAACAAAGCAAGTATACAGTCACTCACCATTTCAGACCCACTTTCAGGGCCACAGCAAAGATGAGTTAATTATGCCACCTGGTTTGATGCTAATTGAGTTCTTTGGCTAAATTTAGCAGAAACTAAGGTTGAACAGGTTGCTTAATTACAGCTCTTCCAAGCAGCACTACTCAAGAGCCAGAGAACACTGGAGTGTGATGCTCAGCAGTCCTACAATTTCCCCACAACCAACATACTATATCAGGTACTGCTGCAGATGATGAACAGTGCAGAGAAAGGAGGCTGCTTTCCACAAGTGTCAGTGATCACAGTGGACACAGAATCGTACCTCCTTCCTGTGTTACAATGAGTAATCATCTCTAATATTTCCAAGCTCTCCAAGACAGTTGTGGAAATAGGTGCACTGGGATGCACTATTAACCCTGCTCCCCTGACTGAGAAAGTGTTCCATGATTATAGAACAACTTTTTACCTCATGCCATCATTTCCTGAATCATTGGAGTCAGTAGCATTGCCAGGTTAAAGAGCTTCCAGCCTATCCTACCTCCTACTGTTTTTCCCCCTTGTCAACTTGTCCCCTCCTGCTCCCCTATAAGCCATCTCAGCTGCTGTATCCTTAAATCACACCACAAACATACAACTGCTTGTTGTGCAAGCAGAGGCTGCACTATAAATCTCGTAACTGAAGTGATATGGGTTAGAAGTGATGAACTTAGATAAGGCAAAAAGGAAGAGCGGTTTTAAAAGACCAACCATTTCCTTCAGCTGGCCCACAAATGCAGGAAAATATGCTGTGATGAAAGAGCAGGCCGTAGGTAGAGTCAGCAGCAGACATTGTGCCCATTCTCCCCTGGCACATTGACTGGGCTTCTCTTCTGCATGCAGGTTCATGACCATTTAATAGCAAACTGCTTTGGCACAGCCATTTTTTTTTTTAAAGATTCATCTTCTTTCCATAGCCTAACTTTAAACTAAGAGGTATCTTAACTGCTAAATTAGGTATTTTATCATCAAACTGCCATAAGGTTTATGTCCGAACTTTAAAGCAATGGTTGGCGTACAAATAGGGTTGGTATGTTAAATGGCTTGTGAATGATTTATAGGAAAACCTAGATTTGAGTAGAAACCTCTTGGCGCAAAATTAACAACCACAGATTTCCACTGACTATAAATAAAAAAAAGGTCACCAGATCTCTGGGGAAAAAAAAAACACTTTCTCATTGCAGAAATCCTTCTATTAATAAGACACCAGCAACATCACACTTGAAGTTTTCTGCATACAAGAGCAATAGATGTATCTGTTTAGCTCCTAGTGTAATTAACAGTTTACCAGACAGCCCTAAAGACAGTGAAGTGAAATGAAACACCAGGACAAGCGAGAGCTGAAACATGATTTTCACTTCAGCTGCAACAGCCCTCCCTAACCCGTAGTTCCAACAGAGATGTCAATATTGGACAGTAAAGTATTTCACCAAAACGCAGTAGAGGACCCATGATTAGTTTGATCTTCTAAGCACAAGGGATTAAATCTCTCCACATTTGGACAATAAAAGGTAAGTGTTCTCATTGTTCAAACTGACATACTAAGGATATTCTAAAGGCCTTTATGAATACATTCTAAAACACTGATTAAAATTGAGACGATTAATTAAAGAGACAGATAAAAATAAAAACAAAAAATAAATTAGCACACATGCTAGTTGAACACCACCTTCCAGAGGGAAAGATCAGGCCAGGTATTAGAGAAGTCCCACACAGCTGCTAGTAACCAACACCCAAACAAAAAACCAACACAGCCTGAAACAAAGGCTCTGCCACTGCAGACACTCAGCTCCGGCCTCCCAAAGGCCAGATGTTCAAGTAGTTCACACAGATGATGGAGTCCAGATTTTTGAGATCTTGGAAAAATCTACAGCAGTGCTGTATCCCCAGTTCTCTAAAGTCAAATCCATTTTGTACTTAAATGTTTACGCAGTCCTAAAGCCCAAATTCCATTAAGCAGTAGCACACACCTACTGACATCAAACCTACAAGAGAGGTGTTAGTCTCACTCTGAAATAAGGAGAAAAACTGCTCAAATGACTTGCTGACACACAGCATGCTCAAATGACTTGCTTTAGTTCACACAGCAAGTGCAAGTTAAGAGAGGGGAATAAAAGTTCCCTGTTCTATAAACACCACTCAAAATGTGAAAAAAAATAAAATTGAATAGTCAATAGAATATCATGTCAAACATACAGTTTGAATACGCCAGAGACTACATTGCCTCCTTCCTTCATATGGTACTGCCAGTGCCAATTTAATCCAGCTCATGAATCATTTTGACTTCACTGTTGTTAGAAGCAATCACAGATCTCATTCCAGCATTTAAACATTTGGCTTCAGTTCATCCGACAGAGTCAGACCTGCCTGCAGAGACTGGGGATGGTTTCTCCAGGGGTAGCTATGTCACAGAATGCAGCATTACCTATACATCCTCTAACCACTTCAAACAAGCCAGCTACCATGCCTGTGCCACCTCGCTGAGTCCATACAGCACTCCATTCACCTTAGTCAGCTAGCTCATAGGGTAGCAGTAATAAGGTTATACTGCTCATAGGACCAGAGCCAGGATCGCCATGCCATCCAGCTCCAGCATCTTTACCAGTTGCCCTGCACAGCACAGACCTGCCTTCCCCACCCAAACCAAGGCTGCGACATGGTGATCAGCACTCCTTAGGATGCCTTCATCCTACTCCCCCAAATATTTGCTGATTAACACATTTGATGGTTCTCTGGGGAATGCTCCTTGACACCGCCCAAACACTGCAGTACATAATGCCTTCAGAAGCACATATAAAGTTTTAATGAATGACTAACGAAGTTCACCCTCCATCCATCCCTCTGCAGACCTGTTAACATCCATTAGCATAATGTCAAAACCTCATAGTATGAATGAGGTATTAAAATGAATTTGAGGGAAAAGGTGTTGACAGCTTTTTAGAGATGTAACCACTGAAAGTCTCACTCAGGTCAGAAAGACCTGTCAGTACTTTGCTCCCCAAAAGCCAGGGATGAGATTATCAAAACTGTCTTGTGAGTTTGTACAGATGGATTTCCATTCAAATGTATAACTACTAACAGTTAATCCCAGAGACTAGAGATCTAACAAGTCACAGTTGTTAGAGAAAAGATCCTAAAGACAGTCCCACTGCACATAGCCCATCCTGGGCAAGAAACTTCTGCCCTGCAGTCTGAGCAGCTAAGCAGTACCTGGGTCCTCAATGTTTGCTTCTGTCAGAAGAACACACTGATAATATTTCTGTATTCATTGTTAACAAATAAACTGATACCAAAGAAGTCTCACAGTATCATCTACCCGAACACAGTAGGATCCAGCTGCAGGAGGCTGCTTCTTTCTTCTGTTTTCCAGCTTGACTTTCCTGCCATCACTACTCAGTTTTCGTCTTCTCTCATACATTCTCAGGCTCTCTCCCAGTCTTCTGGCTGTCTCTTGATAACACAAACTGTATTTGCAATTGCCTGGAGCAAAGACGCTTGCCAGCAGCTACAAATATTCTACAACAGATCTGTACACAACCACTCTCACAATGCTGCTAAATGGAACAAACCACCCCTGTTGTGTCCAGGTGGGTGCACACGACTCTACCTACACTGCAGCACAGGTGGCTTCCCAGTCCTTATCTCCTGCTGCACTGCCTGACTTCAGTCCAGGATGGAAGGCCTGAGGATCACCATGCCACAGAACATAGAAGAAACAGGAAGACAGAGAAGAGTCACAAGACAAGACCATGCCCAATGGGGGACTCAGAACAGCAGACTGCACTGCAATCACTTATTCCATAGAGCAGACAATTGCACCCATTCAGACAGCAGACAGCATTTGTGAGTCAAGCTACTCCCGCTGTTGCTTTGGCAGGAGTATTGGAATTCATGGTAAACACTGTCCCAGTTATTAAATTCTCTTATCAACCTTTTGCCCCGTACCTATCCCTTTTTTTTTCCTTTTTTAAATAACACCCCTACAACTCTAAACACACACACTTCATTTGCAAATCAAAAAATACTTAGGAAATTAAGCTGCAGGATACATGAACAGCATTAAGCTTCCAAATGCAAATGGTGTGGAAGAGGTACCTGTGATGCCGCCATCAGCACCAGGGACAAAAAGTCTGTCCTGGGATGTAGTTCATCCGACAGTCACTCTTAGATATTCCTTCCCATTTCTTTCCCCTTCCCATCAAATCTCTGAGCCAAATACCTGCAATCTCTCTGGAGTTATCACCAGACCTATATACTGTGGAGATAAAGGGCAGAAGATGAGAGAAGCTCCATCTCTTTAAGGAGAAAGGGAATGAGACCATTTAGGTTCTCCTAGATCATCCTTGCCTGTAACAGCCACCTGAAAGTCTCAGCCAGGCTGTGCAGCTGCTATAGTGACAGCAGTAACTTCCATCAGACTCAGCAGCCCCAGGGACTGCACACACAGGAAGTGGTGGGGTGAAGGGAAAGGAAAGGAACAGAAGCCAGTGTAAAGCACGTGCATAGTGAGCGTATGTGCACACTGTGTACCGTGGCAGTGTAAGTTATTAAACCCTATCCTCATCAGTGCAAACAGCTGGCAATATGGAGTGCTTCACTATTAGTGTGAAATTACACAGGGTGCAACTCTTAATCAACATTAAGGATGAATACTACATAATAATTTGATCCTCAGTTATGCACACTGAAATCACTTAACGCCATCAAGTGTTCCTTGGTCACGAAAAGTCTGACAAAGCACAGCAATTATTTGCTGTGCATTCAATATGTGTAAATCGGATGAGTCAGACAAGTTACAGGAGAGCTCTCTGTGACAGGCACTTCAACATCAACCTCCTCCTGTCTGAATCACTCTGACAGTCCCCGTGCAACAGCTGCCCCACTGGTATTATGCAAAATTTGGAATATCTCTGCAGAACAGGAGTAATGTGTTTGTGTTCATACTCTGCGATATTCCATTTGTCATAAAAATCAATAGAAAATTTCAGAAAGGGCATTTCTGTGCTGTGAATGTGCTAATGTGACATTCACTGGGCCAAATTTATCCCTGCAGCAACAACAGCCTTCCTGGAGTTCATGCTGTGCCTGATTCAATGTAAGTGCCCAGCCTTAATCTTTTCCTGCTGCTTGCAACAGGAGAAATTCTACCTTTGCTGTTGCATCGAAGACAGCAGAGACATTATGCCAGTTCCAGTTCAGATTTGCTATCTCCATTTGTCTGTCAGTCTCAGCCTCTCCCACAATAACACAGGCAAGTTTGTCTCCTATGATTCACTGCCCACCACTGTCTCCTTGTTGTCTGGCACCACGTTGCTTATTTCCCAGTGGGAGTTTGTTTCACCAGCTTGGAGCGATCCGCGTGGATGTTGTCTTACAGCCCCATTCAATTCGCACATTGGAATTTCCATCCTTGACAAAACATTAGCCACCCACACTTCTGAACATCAGGGATTTTCAGGTGTCCCCAGTCACTAACGGGTGCTAGGAATATGACAAGGACCTTTTGATTTGCTGGATGTGGGCAATTCAGAAAACGAGCTTATTATAAACATCATTGCCCCAGATTCTTTGGAGAAGTAAGCTGGCTTCCCACAGGGCTGATGGCTGTACTCCACCCTACTGGCAATCAGCAGGGCATACCCTCTGCTAAAACCCCAAGATGAGCTTTAACCACTGCCTCATTCCACTGAGATTTAAGACATTGATGAGACAAAAGATGGTTAGAAAGCTCTGGCCTTCTGCCAGCCAGCTTTAGCCACAGAAAAAGCTTAACTACAGATGTCATGCGGACTTCCAAGAGGAACAGCAACTACAGGTTGTCAGAGACAGAAACAAATAGCTTTCAAAAGGCTCAAAGTAGGCAGTTCAGCAGTCACAAGCCAGTGAACACTAGCAGGGCTGTACTAAGGATTGATCAAAACCAAGAAGTCACAGGCAGTACTTGAGTCTTAAGCTAAAAAATATATTCAAAAAAAAAAAAAAATCCCTCCAGCAGCCCCTCTCCTGTGAGTCTGTTCTATCCCACTGCAGCTCATCCTCATACACCTTACTGGGGGCTGCCCACCATGTGCTGTGTCTCTGTTTGGGCAGCCCAGGTTCTGCTACAACAAGAAACGTGCTATACTTCCACCTGGCCAGTACAGTTCAGCAGCTAGATCCCTAGGGTCTGACAGCATAAAGAGGATGGCCAGCAGTTGTGTCTGCAGCCAACATCAGGTTTAGCAACTCCTGTTGGCAGCACCCCAGAAAATCCCTTTCACCTCCACTGCCATCTAGAGTAGTTTAAGAGAAAATAAAAATCCACAAATAGAAGCACCTGTGAGCAGCATTAACTGCAAATTATCCAGCACGGCTTCCCATCTCCAAATGAAGCTAACTTTTTCCTAGCACTCTCCATGTGCACAGTGGAATCCTTAAACACTGCTTTAGAGGATAATAAATTAAAGTGCACATGGATCTGATCTGAAATAAAGGTCAGAGAGCACCAGTTTAAGGAACAATGCGAAAGCCTACACTGGCTCTCCACAGACCAGGTTCATCATGCGCATTTTCCTCAGTTGGCCACACCAGTGCTGAACCAGCAACGTCACCACTTCCTCCACAGCCACACATCTAAGGGAAAGCTATATGGAGAGTACACAGAATGTTCAGCTAGGTTTATTCACTGCATCCATCTCAGCATCATTGCTATTGAGTTAACACATTTTTAATATCAAAACCACCACCATCAATAAAACCCTAGTAACCAGAGCTCAAGAAGAACAACTTGTTCCTCCTTCCAAAAGGCAGATGCACCGTGTAACAGTGCACTACTGCTTCTGTGTTGACTATGCATCACTGAGTGTACAAAGGGTCTGATTTCATTACTCTACGTTATTGTTAAAGAAAAGTGAAGGGCTTTGTCTTCTTGTTGAGATGCTTTTAGAGACCAGATTAAGAATTCATCCAAACAAAGCATCAGACTTAAATTCTGGGCAGGTTAATGCCAGCCTGTCACACTCTCAATGAGCAATGCCCTTATCTTGCCCATATAGTTCACATATCACATATAGAGAACTGGAGAAGAAAAACCCTGAGAGATAAAGAAAATTGAAGTGGAGTAGAATTAAAATGCATTTATAGTCAGGGAGGCAAATAAAAAGTCATATTACTCAACAGCTAAGCTGAAAAAGCAAATTGATTTTTTGCTTCGCTGACAGAACGAAAAAAGAATTGTTTTTACTCAAAGCAGCTTAGTGCTACTTAACCCGTATTTAAATAAAGGTAGAGCCTTCAGATATTAAAATCTCCACAAGTTAAGAGTACAGATTCTGCTTCTAATGACCGTTTTTTCCCTCCCAAACAGCAACAAAAAAAAAGTCTGCAAGCAGCTTCAGTAAGAGAGGAGCAAAAGATTTCCCTTCTGTATCTGTAGATCTCATCTCTCAACAGCACCTACCATATATATTTTACTGTATCTGCATACTAAAGACAAGTACATCCATGCTGCCTAAGGTTTAGAAAACCATTTTTAAATAAATATTTGTATTTGTCATAATTTAACATAAGAAGTTTCTGTAAGCTGGAAAAAGCCAATTTAGTAACACAATTCAGATGTCAGAGTTAAGCTGTTAGCCTACATTTTAAAACGTGATATTTTAGGAATGACTAATATCAAGCAGACATTTCATTTGAACATGAGCTTACAGTCTTTTCTTTGATAACTTTGTAAGTGTAGTACAGAGCAGCTATTTCACGTAGAAGCCATTCACCATCCTTCCAAAGCTACTATAAATAAAACATTCAAAAAAATCTCTACTCCAGTGACTCAATCATAGTTTGCCTGCAGTATTATTTAATATATATATCCATTGTACTACAAAACAGAGAAGCTCGTATGTTTCTTGTGTTCAATCAGCACTCCCACCTCGCAGGAACAAATTCAATTTTCAACAATATTAATTACTTTTCGTAACAGTCCTCCATTCACAGCTCTCATTTCATGACACTGCATAGACTTCTGCAAAGGTAACCCATGACTGTGAGAGCGATTAAAGCAATAAAACTATTTCAAGTTGAATGGTTTATTATCGATTGAAGGATCAGTTCACTTAAATAGCATGCATTTATTGAGCACCAGTAACAATCTTAATTACTTTGTATAATCCCAGTTAAACCTGTTAATATTTCATGTGCACATCATGGTCTGGGTCTCTTATTCCTCACTAAGATACTTGTTGGTGAGGAGTGACGTTGCATTGCACCTGACATTATATCTATTACAATAACATTTCTGTGGCTGATAAAAACAAACAAGCCCCATGTCAGCAAACCAAGGAGCTGCTACTAATTTCAGTGAAGCCTGTATTTCCTGCATTGCCTAGTATTAAGGATACCTTAAATCTGAGTTTCCAGAGGTCCACCTCTGCTCTCGTAGATGCTGTGTCAGCATTCAGTCTGTTCTCCCAAGTGGGAGGGAGTTTAGACTGATGTAATAAGAACCCAGGAGCGTGAGGAGTAGACAGATTTCAATTCAGGTCCATCTGACATGATGGTACATCATTTCTCAGGAAAATCACCTTACCATTTACAAATCTAGGTATTTTGCAGCCTAAACCATCCAATATCTCTTACTTTTCCCAGTGGCAAATAGCTGAAGATCACCAAGGGGAATTACAAGCCATCAGCAAAGCTTTCCTCCCACAGCCCCACGTCCACTGATAACCAATACAGTTTGCTTTGTTTCCTTTTACACCATCCAAACAACAGCAGCCAGTACCAGGTAGTAACAGCCAGACCCAAGGCCTAGAGCAAACTGTTGCACTGTTGAACATAACTCGCATCATCTTATTGCACCTCTGCCGAAGTCCACCAATGTGAAAAGCAAGTGTCTTACTACAGTAGTCAATGTAACTTTCCAGTTGAAAACAGCAAAAGACTGCAGCATTTAATGATAATGCTAGGTACTGATGTACACTTCCGGCTAGTTCAGTAGACTTAGCAAATGTAGTATTCTTGTTTCTACATGCATTTTTCATCATATTTTCAAGAATGATTAAACAGAATGCTTAATATTTCTGAATGAAGTAAAATGAGCCTCTTGTGGCTGGAGATGTTTATTATTCTAAGTACTTTATGTTTTTAGGCTAATTTTACTTAAATTACTATCCACTGCCTGACACCCTTCATACATTGCATTGATAGGTCTTCAGGGTTTTATTTTACCCTAAAATCAACTTTGCTGAAGCAGTATACAAACTCCCTTTCAATTTACCTTTGATTTTACCATTACTAATTCTTCACAGCTCTTCAGATATAGAGCATCTCTAATAATAGTTACATGGAGACACTTCTCCTAAAATCAGCTACTCCACTTGAGCTATAACCAAGTAGTGAGGAAGAGCTCAGCGTGCAGGGATTCCACAGAGCCCCTGCCCAGCCTCCCACCAGCACAGCTGCACAGGCCAGACCATAATCACCTGCACATTCAGTAAGGCCAGCTGGTTCATCCCAGATTAGGGATGATTCCCTAACACTCCAGAATCCTTTTCATATATTAGATATTAAGTAGTGCTGTTAACGGTTACTTTCCCAACCCTATCATTCTCACATATTTACCACTTCATTTTGCAATCCACATCACAGTGAGCAATAACCATATTGCTTGGAAAAGGGATGAGCATTCCACTGTAGCCACAGCACTGCAAAGAAGCAGGAAACTTTGCTGTAGCCTTACTGCCTTCGACACACTGTTGGTATAATTCAAGCCTCAAAACAAGGCTTGGTTTTCACCATAGGCAGTAAAAGACAAAACCAGTGCTTTGCGCACCTGCCAGCTAGCCCATTTAAGGCTTTTCTTGAAGCCCTTGACTGAACAGAGTTCAATTCCTTTGACTTCTCAGTCACATACCTCACAATGTTTAAGATAATAAATATTTGTCACCAAAAATGGTACCCAGGGGAAAAAAAAAATAAAAAAAAATCACACATATTAGCTGTAAAGACAAGTAGCAGCAGATACAGCTGCTTCAAACCCAAGAAAGGTAGTGGTCACAGTCCAGTAATAAAGAAGGAATTGCTTACCTCTTTTCCAAGGACCAGGGCTCACCAAACACTCCAAAGGAAGCAATCCCCAAGCAGAGATACTTACCTCATGGCGGCCAGCCATTAAATGAGGTTATGGAGGGGTGGAAATGCTTCCACCTGTGCTCCCAGGGCTGGTCACACCCCTTCACCAGGTGCTCAATCACTTCAGGCCGTGACCTAACAGCTCCCACACACTAGCAAAGCCAAGTTTTCAATGTAGAGCAAAAAAACCACCAAGACTAGCTACTAGTTTTTCAGTAACTGTATGATGTAGTAGTTGTGATAGATTTGAAGTGCCTTCAGTAAACTCCACTTAATGAAAAATCAAGACAGCGAATAGTGGCATTCACTGTATACAGTCATTAGTAAATATTCTCAACTAACACAGTAACCAGAAAAACAATTCCTAAAAGAAACAATTCCATTTCTCCCATAATTAGTAAAAATGAAAACATATTTGGTAATATGAAAATTGTCTGCACTGATAAACGTGCAGCTATGATTTTTTTCTAATTAAGGAAACCTTGCTTCAAGAACCAAACTCACTTTTTCCTTTCCTCACTCATTAGATTAACAAGATCTTATTCCAGAATTCAAGCATTTTTCTGCTAGTGTGTAACTTCACATATATGGCAATGGCTGCTCACATATTTGTAAAGCTGCTGTTTCTTTAAAGGCATCATTTATATCTTGCAAATATGTCAGATCTGGACTATCTGATGTTAGGCCTTGTGGTTTCGTTGCACATCCAACCTAGCAGCACATAACAATGTCACTTAAAGAAGTCCTCCAAGGACTAAAATGCTGCTCTATCAAGGATGTGGTAATTCAAAACCACTAGAAAAATCAGTAACATGACACAAACCAATATGAACATGTGTAAGAAGTTGGTGTTCCACCAGCCTCAGCTCATGCCAGACAAAATTCCAGCTCAATAGTAACAAGTCTGTGCTTTGTTCCAACTTAATCCTGTTGGTGCATCAGTAAAAACAAAACAAGTAAGATTTAAAAAAAGCTGCCAGTAGACTACAGGGTGTCTTCTACTCTGCTTCAGACCTTACTGCTGCCTTCATTCAAGGGGACGAACCAAGCGTAATGCAAAATTAATTCCCCAAAGCCCTTTTGCTTTGGAATTGTTTTTAAGCCAGCATGTCTTGTATGTGTCTTAGACAGCAAGATAAACTAGCTACAGCATCTTACGATAACATCACCTACAACAAACACACTGTCATCTTAAGCCCGAGGATTTCTTTATCTCTGATATGATTTGTATATTTTGTCCTTGCAAGTGTAAATTATCTTCTTTGCTCCATTTTTTTTTCCTTTGCAACTCTGTTATCACTGCAAGGTCATCACCCCATTATCAGCCACCATTCAGAGAGGGCCAGTTGCCTGATAAAGCACCCAATGAAGCCTTCCATCCATCCATCTAAGGACTGTGGGGTAACTGGGAAAGGAATTCTGACATTTGAAAACATAATTCAATGTCAAACTGGCTCATATGTCACAGTAACTGAAACTTGCAGCTCACATGTGTACTGTACCGTAACTACAGCTTTAGATGTAATCACTGTTTTCATCAGGTAGCTAAGAACTCATTTATTCCTTCATGCAAATTTTAATCAAGCATGTCACTGGAACATCAAATACAGCTAAAAGTAACCTGAAGCAGAGAGATTTTAGCTGGTATTCTCAAAGACTCCAAGAAGCCACACATGCACCTTCCAAGAGGACTTCAGTTTCATTTGGAAAACACTGGCCTGCATCCATGACTCCAAACACATGCCTGTGCAGTCAGATCCCTGGTGACTGTCTCCACGCTGTCATCCCTTAACAGCTGCTCCTTCCTAATGAAGTACATGGAAGCTTAGCTTAAGGTTACAAACCTTGAGCTCAGCCTCTGTTTTTTCTTTTATAACAGAGATAAGCTAAACCCCAGGAATAAACTTGAACATGTTAAATGTGCTAGAAAAACATGTACCCAAATAATTACAATATATCACTAATAAGGATTAAAAACATTAATAAAATTACATGCAGACATTTCAGTCAATTGTTGGTATCTTTCCAGCTAATTAATACTTGGCACCGCATAAGTACTCAAGAATGTATTTTACTCCATTATATTTGTATAAGACAGCTTCCAGAATCATTTTAGGTAGCTACTAATGAGAAATTATACTTGCCTGAGTAGAGCATTGAACTAAGCTGAAATACCATGCTTAGTTGCAAAATTAGATTTATCCACAATTGCAAAGAAAATTGATTTAACTCTGGGATTCTGATCCAGCCCCATACCTAGTATGGATGAACAAGCTCCTCCAGATGCCCGAGCTTTGCCATACACATCAATCCTGATCTGTTTACAAGACAATATCCTAAACCTGGGATAAGCCTGAGGAATCTATCTGTTCTGCATTTGCGTAAGTCTTTCTGATGTACCTCTCCGTTGCAGCAGAAAAGAAGACTTAAGCCATTTTTCTTCAAGAGCTAAATATGAACATGTGTCTTAACTGTAGATCAAACACCACAATGAGTTTGTCTGGCACCTCCCTCTCTCCGTGGCTGCCATAGTAGCCCTTGCTCTGGCACACACATTTTCCAGAAGTGACAACTGGGACCTATTTAGCTTCAGTCAGGCTGTGTGGAATCACTCATTTGGACAGTCTATAATGCCAGTCTCCAAAATGCCAGCCAGACACTGTAGCAGAGAAGCTAAAAACCCTTCTACCCTTACTAAAACACTGGCATCTCCACAGTGGAGTTTAGATGTTCATTTACGCTTGTATTTAGCAAGTATACACCCTGCAGCAGGTGCATCTAGGATAGTTGCAGAACTATCTGACCTGTCAGGGGGAATAACGGTCTGCTGACCCTAGATCTTCATCTTTCCAGAGCTCTTATCAGCTTCTATACCCAGGAGCTAACCAGTTCCCATTTAGAATTACATCCGATCTTTTCCCAGTTACATTACAAGTTATCCACTTGCATTATCAAAGAAGTGAAATGAGTCATGTTTAGAGCTCTACCAAATTCACACTCTACACAAAAGAGGAGTAACTTCAACTGGTCTTATAGCAACAGTAACTTACTGTAACAACAGGATTTCTGAAAGAAACGTTATGTTTCAGCTGATGATTGCATGCTTTCTAGTGAAAATTAAACCATAACACTTAGGTGACAGTGTTTTTAGTGGTCAGATGCACTGGCTTTACTGCAGCAAATGCCAAAGTAATCTTCCATGCACAAGAGAACAATCATTCCTTTGCAAAGTAATAAAACTTTTCTATATCCTCCCTAGAACGACAGGAATTTCTGCTTCCATCAAATCTGGAGGACAACAGTACGACAGGCTACCATCACACTGTCAGGAATTCTTCAAGCTGCTTTCTGCTGCTACTACTTCAGCCCAGTTTTCAATAAACACAGCTCACCCTGCTCCCTGCCAAAGTCTTCCCCTGCTGGAACACAGTCACTGCCGACTGGCAGGACTGCTTCAAGGAGAAAGGCTTTGCTGTATCTCTGAAGTGCTTTTTTTTCTCCCACAAAGAGCAAATGCCATTTAGTGACAGTTCCCTGTCAGCTAGGTGTGACAGGCAGGTTGCTTGTATTTCTTTTGAGAACAGGACTTGCAAATACCCACTTAAAACTTCTTACAAAGCCGAAAGTCTTAGCAGTTCTTCAAGAGGACAACCTGAGGTTAACTGCTCCATTAACATGCACTACTAAAATAGATTTACGTAAATAGGAAGTGCTTTGATTTTAAGCAGCACTCTTTCTCCTCAAGTCACTCCATGGCAGAGTTGTGACCTTATTCAAGCACCCTCTGAACTAACAGCTTAAGAAATCTTTCACTACCAGACTGCGCTGGTAGAGCCCTCCATACACAACACACAGTGTATACCAGTCAGACTTCTATCTACATGTTCTGTGTATCTATATACACCAGGGCCTTTATTGTTTACCACAGCCAGCCTTTTCCTCACTGACTGTCTTTTCCTACTGCCTTCTTGGGAAGCAAGAAGATGCCACCCTCACTTTCCACCTCCTACCCAGGCAGGTCACACATGGGTTATCTCTGTTGAGATCTTGCTTGGATTTCACTTGAAATCAAAGCCAAGGCTGCAGAGAGCATGTTTTGCACAGCACTCACACACAGAGCCCTTGCAGAGACTTTCTCAATGCACGCATTCACCCTGCACCAACATTTGTAAAAGAAAGGAAAGAAAAAGAAACAAATAAACAAAGAAAACAAAAAAACAAACTTACCATATGGACAGCTTGTCTCAAAATTCAGGAGTTAAGGCCCAGATCTACCAAGCTGCATCCTGGCAAGAATTTCTTATTCACATAAACAACCCCCAGTGAACTCAGCAAAAGAGCAAAGCGATACATTAGCAAAGAGTCTGCAACCTGTCAGGATACACCAAATGCTGCAGTGTATCAGTCTACAGTGTATCCCTGAGCAAACGTGAATACAGTTTCAGGAACAGTAAAAGAAAATAACAAGCAATAGCTCTCCTTGCAAAATATGAAGGATCTCTAAATGTTTTTACTGACGCACACCCTCTAGAAATGGTGGAAGATGCATTCTCCCCAAGGACAGCAGTGGCACCTGAGTGCTTCTCCACCACCTTAATAGGAACAGAAATCCCCACATGAGAGCGCAGAAATCTTTGGGAAAATCTGCTTTCATGAGGTTCAACAACAGTTCCGTGAGTTTCAACAACTCACGTACTCAGAAGCTTGTCACTTCTGCCAAACACACCTACAGGTCCACTACCTCTCCCTTTAAAACCTTATTTGCTATTAACCAGACCAGAACTTGGGACAAAACAAACAAAAAACAAACAAAAACAAATAAACAAAACAGGTTATTCTGAAATTATGACCTTCCTCACAGGGGTCAGACATACCTTAGTTCAGCCTGTGTGTTCCACACAACAAAACACCTCTGGAGCTGAGGTAATGCCGGCAGCCATCTTGTTGACCCATGGCCATACTGAGCTAATGCCGGCAGCCACCTCGCTGGCCCACAGCCAAGCTGAGGTAACACTGGCAGCCATCTTGATTCCCCACAACTACGCTGAAGGAAGAACACAAAATATCCATTTGTGGCAGCTTCATGGCTGCTGCTAATGGTTCAAGGTTCTGTTGCAGGACTGAGGAGGAGCATCGAGATGCAGACAGACCCCCAGAGCACTGGCGCCTCGACCACTGCAGGCACGGGGCCCACTGGTGCCCCCTGCAAGCAGCCGCCCTCACCCAGTCCCAGGCGGCTCGGCAGGGCACGGAACTCATGGTACTCACTGCAGCAGAGCTACAAGGAGCTCCAGAGTTGCAGATTTATCATCATTTTCTCTCACACTTTCTTTTTAAATATTATGAAGGTATCTTGCTTTACACTAACAATGGAAGATGAATGACTGCAGTATTCAAGTAATTTACAATTTTTCAGCAAAAGGAACAGCATCCAGTATCATGAGACTAAATTCAGGGAAAGTACTCTGCATCCCTATGCCTGACCTGCAGTA
Source organism: Odontophorus gujanensis (assembly GCA_013399175.1). Lineage (NCBI taxonomy): Eukaryota > Metazoa > Chordata > Aves > Galliformes > Odontophoridae > Odontophorus > Odontophorus gujanensis. The sequence goes on along the minus strand of VXAB01005555.1, from coordinate 109,300 downwards.
AGCCTTCCTCCTTTTCTTTCAAGCCACCACCACCACCTCCTTCCTCAGATTATTAAAAGAAGGAAAACAATGTTCTGCAGAATTTTCAGCATTGAAGCCGCATATGTTTTAGAGTACTTCTCCAGGAGATATAACTCCATTTTCTTTTCAAGTCCATGGCTCTAATTTTGAATCCCATTCTTGCTTTATATATATATTTTAATATCTCTGGATTATTTTTGGTTACACTGTTTGCTCAGATCCATGTGTACACAAGCAGGAAGAATTCCAATAATTCTTTAAAAACCACACTCATCTTTTAAAAGCTCAGAGCTTTCAGACCATGTTCTGAATAATGAAATCTTACCATCTCACTCCTGTAAAAGCTTCCCAGCTGCATCAGTGAGGAAGGAGTCAACGGTTTCCCAAACCTGTCAAGTCAATGCTCCTCCTGAACTGATGCACACTGACGTTATGCCCAAGAGAACTATTCTCTGATAGGAAGCAAATTGCATTCTCCATTAGGATAAATTTCCAGGCTAAAGAATGTGTCTAATTTTAATTTGCTACACATAGATAATTGACTTTATACTGAAATTGCAGTCATTTAATATTTATCATATTCAGACTGACAAGCAACCTGAGGAGTAGAAATTACCGTCCTCAGATTTCATTTATGAGGTTATTTTTATTTACTAAAAACAAGTTAGAAAACAATTTGGCCCATTCCCAGGACACAGACACAGTCACACACCAAAAACTGCTTCATACATGACATGCCACAGAATCACATCAAAGATCCCATGTCTGTAAGTCAGTGCTGAATCATGTGTATCAGCACTGATACCATAGTATAGCTGCAGCTGACACTTTTACCAAGAATACCAAGATGAAGTTTTAGGTTTTGTCTCCAAATTCTTCCATTCTTTGGCTCTTCCCTGTGTTTCATCACACATTCCGTACTGCACGCATGGCTCTTAAAATATTTGTCAATAATCTTGTCCTCAGCTACCTGACTGCAGTGTATTGCAGAGACACTTGGGATCCATAAAACCAGTTGCCTTCCACATTTGTAGCCATTTAACCATGGTGCAGTGAAGGCCAGCCCTATGCTACCATCTCTTATTTTTTTATTCATGCTTTTCCTGTGGTGTGTTCAACACTGCAGCAGCTAATTCACAGCCCCATTCTCCCTCTCTCATAGCTTCATGTTTAAAACACCTTCTTAAGATGCCAAGATCCCTTTACCAACCGTAACAGGGAGGAGTGATCTGAATCTGAATGATTTCCTACCCTTCAAATGAGTGCTTCAAGTAGCAAAGGTGGGATTGGATGTAAAGGAGCAGAAAACATTTCAGGGAAAAACTGAGAAAGGTGTTATTTACGTCCTAACCTAGAAAAGGAAGGAAAATAAATCCAAGCTTCCAACCCATTTTTGAAAACTGGAAGACTCTTTCCTTGACCTGGCTGAAGCAGTGAATCTCTGCAGCAAGAGAAGCTTATTTTGCATGGTGGCAGGCATACATGAAGGACTGCACTACCTACCATCAATGCCAGGTGCATACCATATCCTCCTGAATTTCTCAGATTAAACAGCTGTCCTGCATAAACATGAGTTTTCAAGAAAAGGTTTGGCTCTCTGCAGAACACTCTGCATGTTCTGACTGGAGTCATTTAAATACACAATTCATTTTCAGGAGAAACACCTGGCAATTTAAGATTTCTTTCTGTTACCAAACAAAATGGAACAAGACAAACATAAGATAAAGAAGCCCAGTAACATGAAATTTCCAGAATTTTTGGAGGCAAATACAAACCTGCTTTTATTAAATTCGAAGTTCTTGTTCCATTTTTTATTTCTACCATTACTGTATGAAAATTACTTTAGATTGTACAGTATAATAAAATCAGAGAAGTTATTTAGAAGAAAAAAATGACACAGGATGCTGCCTTATTTCCAATCTTTTAAAATGTGTTATTAAAACCAACTCTTCCTCACAAATTTAATCTATCACTTTTTTTTTTTTATTCTTATTGCCCATGTTAACCTGAGTATTTAGCTCCCATAGATAAAAAAGATTGCGATTACATGCCATAAAGTATTTTCATCTTGAATATAAATGGAAGTAACCTTTCCAAACAGAATATATTAACATATGCTGGGAATCCATTGATTATTCCAAGACCTCTTTCTTTCAGCCTTTAATCAATAAAGCCATCATTTCAGAGTCAGTTTTACAAATGGCAAAAGAACCAACAGCTCTCATCAGAATGCCTTTTTTTCTCCTCAAACCAGGCAAGGTCTCATTAAAAAAAAAGTTACTAGAATATGGCATATTTAAGTAGAAATGTCATCCCATTCCCTAAAATTATAAACAAACCTAATTCTTCAGAATACTATTAAGTTCCTTGCAAATTAAACAATCCTCATCTTATAGTATGCAAATGGCTTCTCTCTATTTTGTCTTATTCTTTCAAACAGAAGGAAATTACAAGAAACCAGAAACTGAGAAACATCTTCAGGTAAGAGTTACAAGACCTTGAAGAAAATGGAGAAACAAATTGGTAGTTGTTCTCCTCTTGTAATATTGAGAACAAAGTTGATCTACTACGTCTTAAAAAGAACTCAAATAAGTAGATAGTATTTAATATCTACTTTAAGGAAATAAGTTTTCACATGCTCAGGAGACCTGTATCATCCTGGTCTTTAAAAGAGTAGCTGTTGCTGTTTCATCTTATATCAATAAAAGTTCAAGCTCCTTTCTCTAAGACAAATTGCAAAACTAAGGATTTCAGTGCATTGTGTGCTTGCTTTCAGCCCCTTTTTCCCAGCTTCCTGACGCACCATGCCATCTTCCTGAAGGTACTTCCATTGGCTTTGTCGCTCAGGAGTCAGTGATGAGGAGCACAGATCCCCTAACAGGGAACAGTTACATAGGAGTAGGCACTGCAAAGCTCAGTGGCAGCAGCATAGGTCTCAGCTGCTTTGCATCTCAGTGGCTATCACATAGACTATTAGCCTGAACATCCAGTCATCTTGTATCTGCCCAAACCCTTTAGATTGTAAAGTCTTTAGGCAGGGGCATTTTATTATAGAAGAGCTACAATTATGAGCATTAGACCTTCCACTTGGCTTTCAGAATGCCTTCACACTTCAGCTAGTAAATAACAACATGGAACAATGCCCACACCATTTAGCACTAAAGTGTCCCAACACACAGCAGACAGACAAAGACTGAAAATTTCCTTGCTCTTTACAGAACCTTGTTTTGAAATGTGGTAATACCAGAGTTTGGAAGCTGGGATTGCTACATACCTTATGGATATGAAGCGAGTACAGAGGGTTCTTGGAAGGTGAAGGATGGGTGAAATGACCTGCTGGCTGGCTGTTGTATATTCTGACATTTAGTCTAATTATTAAAAAATATATATTATTAAAGCAAATATGATTAGTGCAACATAATGAATTAGAATTTATTTGGTGAGTTTTCTTCGGCAAAGAATGATTTTAGATGCAGTTCTTGGTTACAACCACCAGAACTAGAGTTGGACTTTTGGTACCTGAGAGAACAGAAGCTGGACAGATCAGTGCTAGAAGTCTTTTGTTCCAAGGACTTCATTTGAGAAAAGTTTGGAGCATAAGTGCTTCTTGCTCTGGTCAGTGCTACCATTTCTGTACCCCACACAAGCTGTCAACCTCTGGGAACAACATCTGTGGAAAGCTGGAGTTGCTGACTTTCGTGGCCTCCTGATGGTATTCCAGGGGAAGGAAGTCTGTATGCTAATGGTGCTGTTGCTACAACTGCCCACGTTGATTTGGAAACAATCATCTCACATTGGTGCTGATCTCCTTATGGACAGATTACTAATCAAAACTAGGTTAGCCAAGGAATTTTGTCTCCACTTGTGCTAGGTGTTAACACTTGCCACTCTTGACCCAACCAGCTTTGTGCAGGTCAAAGAGTGCAGTTCACTTTGAACTGCACTCCTGACATTACCTGGTGATCAACTTCCCAGTTGCTCACTGAGACTCCATCCCTCCCCTGCATCTCTGTGGGTGGGCTTAGTGATGGTCTGAATAAGGCCAGTGCCCACCTTTACCTAATGCTGTATCAGAAATACACAGAAGAGAACACAGCAGTCCAAAGGCACACGAGTGTTTACAGTCAGGACATACTGAAAGTTTTGTTTTCGGAGCAAAGATTCACATAAAATGTAATCAATGCAACTTGTCAGCCCCAGTTTACCTATCATAATACAACAAACTCTGACTACTATTTGATATTTTTATAAAATCACATTCTTTAAATTGATTTAATACTGTATTAGCTTCCTGCTTCCCCCCAGCATCAGAGCATAGTACACAGGAAGTTTGATTTGGAACAGAAATCTGTGTTTGTATAGATCAAGGCAGAGGTATTGCTTCCTATATAAAAATTAATGAATGCAATAATTACAGACAGCATTCACTACCAGAAAGAACACAGGCTCACTGACCTAGCAGTAAGCTCAGGCAGGGCTTCATGGATGCAGTTTTTCGCTAATTAGTTTGATGGAGAAAAGAAATGATGCACAGCACAATGAGGAACAAAAGCTAAACAGGCAAAATATGTTTGTGCACTCTGTCTTAAGTGTCCTGTGCTACTTCCTTCCATTGTTTACTCTGTTGATATTTAAATGGCTGAAGACTATAAAAAAACCAAGAAGCATTCTAATTGTGTAGGTCATCTTTTTTTTTTTTTTTTTTTACTAAAAAGCTGAGCTTTTTCAGTATTTTGCTTTTTTTTCTCCTGTAAATCTGTCTGCACAGCTCAAGCACAACAGAAGCACACCAAAAGACTGAAGCCCTATTTACACACAAGTTCCCAGCTGAGTCTGTACCTACACAACAAGCACTTTGCTGGGGTATGGAGTCTGTTTTCTGGAGACATCATACTTGTAGCGTGGGAATGGAAGTTCTGACTACCCAATGCCCTCGTAGCAAAGGATGCACGAAAAATAGAAGCTCAATTACAAAGCAGCCATCTGTTCTACATATTTGAGACACAGCAGGATGAGCTGGTACCAGGTTTCAAAGATCAGGAGCAGAGAATTTCATTTTAGAATGCATATTAAATTCTTGCTTTAACTATTTACTTAGGTACCTGAAAACACACATATATGTTTATTAGATATACTCAAAAGCATTTAATTATCACATTTTAATTCAAAACCTGTGAAACTGCTTGCCCAAATCCTCTTAGAAATTCCATCTTCTAGGCACTGAAACATCTCTAAGCATTGGCCTTCAGCATTCCAGGAAGCCTCGTTATAGAGAAAGATAACAGCTCTTATTTTAAGGAAAATTAGGAAAAATGCCAGTGGGTTAGCAAAGGATCGAGCTAAGATGATCATGCCAAGTAAGTCCTTTACTCTCTTTACAATGAGAGGAATAAAATGTGACCAAATACAGATCAGCTAGTTGTCCAATTCAGCTACTCGTAAAGACAAGTGCTGACATTCAAGATTAAGCAGTTAAAATTACTGAATATGAAACACAGGATAAATGCCTTGTGTTTATATGTTGGGTTTTGTGATGCACACGTGAATCAGATTCAATACCAATTATATTAATCATCCTGTCCTCCCCCAAGAACAGTATCTGTCACAATTTCACAGTTATTTACAATATTTTTCTTTCTGTTTCTCCCTTCTGCAATGCCACAGTCCTGCATCGTACCATTGCAAAAGGAGAGACATTTGTTACTATTCCATAGTACCTGGACTGCTCTGTATGCATGAGTCCCAATGCAGGATCTAAATCTCCATGAGCCAAAGTCCCATCTTGTAGAACTGGAAGTTAAACACAGACAAATTAGTTACTTTCCAAAGCACCAAAGCCTCTTTCTGTTCATCTGCTTCTGGTGCTCACTGGAAACAAAAGCACTGAGAACACCTTGCAAAGTCCATCCACACCACCAAAATTCTAATCCACTATCTTATTTTGCATCCTTTGGTCAGTGCTTATTGCTTAGCACCACTGACATATCAGTCAATCGAATTACTACCACAGTTTTTAAAGGTAAATATTGTGTCTCACTATTTTTAGGAAATTCAGTGCTACATTCAGGATTTGCCAAGTCACGGTGAAGTCTTACCATGTCCCAGGGACCACAGGAATGACTGATAAGTCCTTGGGCATGCACAAGGACCGAAGGGTTGGAAACTTCTGCACACCGTAAACCAAGACTGAGCTCCAGCAGGAGAGAACAAAAATAAATACTATCAAGAGCAAAAATGATACAAATCTGTAATATTTCCAGCTAGTGGGTGGCAGGGGAAGTAATGTGACACAGCACTGTCTGCAGGCACACTAACTTTGTACAAAGATGGTAGGCATAATCAACAAGATAACTGATGGCTACATTACAGAACACCTCACCTGATCTCAGTGAGACTTTCATTAACAGGAAAAGCAACTTTTCTTTTCCCTTTTGAAGTTCTGACTTAATTATATGTTACTAATTTCGCATCTGCATTAATATGCCACTGCTAGAACACTTGACTGAGCTTTGTACAAGTATGCATAGCCACATGAATGCTTACTGATACCACAGAGCTCCTCACAGAGCTTGTTCTGAAGCTGACATTCACTAGTTAAGGTTGGGCTTTCCTTTCCTTAGGCAGAAAAAGTGACAGCCTCTTGCAGTTGCACTTCACAACTGCTCTGAGCCACCACAAGATATTAGTGCATACAGCTGGAGTGCAGAATAGAAGGAAAATACCATTCCTTATATTAAATGCATAATGAAATTTGCATCCAATTTCCATGCTTATTAAAACAAAATAATTTGTTTCTTTCTGCGCACAAATGGGTTTGCTCTAGTGATGTAGAATTCTGATTCAGCCAGGCTGTGAACCACAGGTGCTCCTTAAACTCTTGTCAGACACGTCTCGATGGCAGAGACCAAACCACCAGGCCCCAAGCCTGTAGATGTGTTATTTGATCAACATTTTGATTGTGTCTGATAAGAGGAATCATCCAGGTGCATCGCCTGTCACACGCAGAGAAGAAAGGGGAGAGGAAGGCATGGGCAGCATCTCCTTCTGAAGGAGTGAGTTTTACAGTACTGAATAGAGAGTGTTGATGCGCTTCCTAGTGAGAGCCAAAGACAACACTTCAATGAAGCAAATACTGCAGACCATAAAAACAAAACAGTTTGTTTTCCTGTAGTTTACATAAGCGCCAATTATTTTCTCTTGTGCCTGACAGAATGGAAGTTTGGAGTGAGAATATGTTGCTGGCTTGCCAAAATGCTATGCAGCAAAATAACAAATAAATAGAAGTAGCCAAAGCCTGTGTGATAAGAGACCTGTGAAGAAATTAGAGTTTTTGTGATGGGGATTTAATTATTCTGGTATCAACAAGAACAAGAATTAAGAGAGGAATCAACAGGCTGACTTCCACAGGCAGTAAAAAACAGGTTTATCTTCCACTGTTTACTGAGCTCTTAGATACAATAAATTCAGTAATGGTCTGGTGGGTATTACTGCTTTATGACAATGCATCACAGGGCTTAAAAGTAATCATGGTCTTAGGCTGTGAAGGTAACAAATAAAACTTCAGACAGTATCAGGTTAAGCTTAAATATTCCCAGAAAGGTAGTGGGAGAGAAGAAGGGGAAAAACAAGGGAGAAGAGGTGATGTTTAAAGCAAGCAGAGTAAATAATACAATCATGTTGATCCTAGTAATAGCAAACAGTTAAAAGTGATAATAGAAGTTACTGGAGTAAAGCATCAATATATCAAACAAAGACAGAAAGCAATTACAAAAGGTATAATAGAAAATTGAAAGGACAAGCTAGCTGATGTTAAAAGCTCACTAAAGCTCTGTAAAACATTCAAGGGGAAAAAGCTGCACTCGCTAATAATAATCCACAAGGGCTTTGGGAATGCTAATTAGTGTAGAGCTGCTCTTCATGTGTACAAGGACATACGGCATGTTCCAGGTTTAAACAACTGAGACTGAACTCATTGGTGTTCTTTCAAAAGTAAAAAATAACAAAATCAGAGTTCTGGCATCAGTTGATAACATCCCAGAAATGGATTTAGTGGATTTTTAGAAACTTTCCTAAAGCCACTCATCTATCTGTAAGGAAAATATGACTCACCACACATAAACACATCCACCTCTCACAGGACCTGAGCCAACACTGCTGTGCACAACTCAGGAAATCCGATCACCTTTGGGCTCTGTCTACCACACCCGTTTCATTGCCTCCACCTTTGCAATAAGCTCACTTTACTTTTGGACAGGAATAAAAGCAAATACTGATTCCATACAAAGAAGGAAATACTGATCAGGAGGCAAAATCATCTTAGGATCCAACTCCATGTTCAGTCTCAGCTCTCCTACAGAGTTTACATTTCTCCTGGAGACAATTCCATTTCCAATAGGAATTTCAAAGGCACCTTACCTTCAGCACCCTCAGTGCCTGTTCTGTGTTTCCTTAAGCACAGGGCTGAAAAGAGTGATCCCTATTTATTATGACAGCTCTTTCCATCTAAAGAACAGTATTTACAAGGTAGCAATCAAGCTGTACTCTGAGCTAACAGGGACAGGGTGGGGGATGCATGAAGGCCCACAGTGTTGCCTTCCTTTGTTTGTAGTATAGACACATTTACTGACAGAAACCAAAATACCTAAGGGCTAAGGTGTTAAACTACCTAACAAGAGGTTGTCCCATTGGATCCAGCTGTCAGCTGAACTCATTTTCTATCCTTACTAAGTTAAAGAAGTTTGCAAGGATCAAATACTACCTGCTGTGTAGAAAGCAACCTGGGAAGAGGTGGGGAGCACCGAAAGCACATTGATGCACAAAGCAGCAACACTCATTTCAGAAATTTCTTCCTAGAATCCCATCCTCTACAGGATGAGGAGCACTGAGCCATCCAGCACATCAGGTCACACTGAGTTCTGCCCCAGAGAGATACACAGGCTCAGTCTCACTTTGCCCCAGCATGCCCTTAATGAGGAAAAACAAATTATTATTTTTTTGTATTTTTAAATGTTTTTTTAATGGTTTTTTTTTTTAATGGTTGCAGCTTTACTTAACAACACTGTTGCTTATGCAATAAAAACTTTTTCTCAAAATCTGACTTCATCTAACAGGAATAATGAAAATAATGCTTTAGAAATTAAACTGAGCCATCTATACAGAAAAATTCTGTGTTAGTAGTGCAGTACATTCTTAAGAAACAGAGCTCTGTGTAGCACTGATAAGTCAGCCAAGAATATTTGTTGCTTTCAAAAGAAAAACAAGTAACATGCAATGTCACCTTTATCCAGAAGGCCTTACTCTCATCTCCAAAAGATTGAGACATTTGTCTGTATTCAACTCACCATACAAATGAATTTACCATTCTTTTACTGTTGTGCCCATAGAAAAGTATGCAAAGCACTGATCCTCAGCTGTTTCCTCGTAAGAGTCAGCATCTAAATGCTAGTCCCATTTTCCATGTACTCTCTGTATTAAGATACAACAACAAAAACAGAAGCTGCTTGAATTGACGTTTTCAATAGGAAGTATTGCAGAGCCGAGTCCAGTTGTTACAGAAGCCTTGGTTTTGTGAGCATAAAACCAACTGCAAACCTTAACTATGAAGAGCCAAGAATACCCCAAGACTCACCTCAGAAGAGCAGAGCAGGCAGTCCTCAATTCCAGCTGCTCCTGACTTTTCAGGCCAACATGGAAGATGGGCATACACAGTTTTTCTGGACAGATCAGTATCAGGATAAAATTACTAGGAATCCTGCCTCATAAAGAAGTCTGACACAAACCCACTTTCTGTATTCAACACTCCGACATTCTGTTTCTTCCAACTCATTACTGCTGTCAGAGGCTGCAAGAACTATTTACCAGATCTTATCCTGAGATCCTTAGCTAGCAAGGGGAAAATGGATGTCACAAACCAAATAGCTTCTGTCAACAAATTAGCAAGCATCAGTGCCTTTTTATTAACAGCATTTCCAATGTTTAATGTCAATCAAGTCCCACAGTTCAGAGGTCAAAATATCTGGTAGTCTCTCAAGTCACATTAAATGATCATTTATTCCTCATACAATTTCCCCAAGTAGTAATTCCTTTATCAACATTCACCAACTTAAAATAAAAATATAAAAATTGTATATTTTTAATACAAGTCCTCCAATACTATGTTTTTTCCCCCCATATTTCATCGCAGCAAATCATAACATTTGAGGTCATTAAGTCGAGAGCATGACATTTTGTTAGAGCCTCATCTCAAGCTTTATATATACATGCTTTTTTGACATTCCTCATTTTTATCGTTGTCTTAGTAAAGTTCCCCACAGACAGACTGTGTTGTATAGACGCCAGTTCAAGTAAAAGGATCAACAAATGAAGTTTTAATATTTAGGATTAAATAAAGCAATTTTTGCATCCAGATTTCTAAGGTAGGATTTGTAAGCTTCAATATTTAAATGTAAAGGGACTTTATTTCAAGTACTATAAAAGAGAAACATTGCCACTCACTGGCAGTACAAATGTCTTCACAATACTTGTAGGCATTTATGTTCATCTTTCAAAAGCTCTATTAACCTTTATACTATTTGTCAATAAAAAGCCCCATTAACATTTAAACTGTGTATGTCTAACTGTCTGCTTCAAACAAGAATCAAAAATGGCCTGTAAGAAACAGGCTATTATTTATTACAGTCTACATTACTGGGACTGTGCGTGTTGAAGAGCAACAAAAGTTAACATTTCTTATATTCATTGTGAAAAAAAAAAGAAAAGAATCCATCAGCAACTGGCAAAAGTGATGCACATTGCCTAAGCAGGACATGAGACAGACACACAGACATACCACAACACAGTCCAACTCTGGAAAGAATGGTGCAATGAGCTAACTAGCTGTAGCCATTTCAGGTATTCTGGAGGTCTAAAGAGATCACACCATACACAAAATCTGAACAATGATTTTGCACCAGGATCAGCAGGACTTACCTGCCATTATCAGCTAATCTTACGTGACATTAACGATTTGTCTTCATTGGGCAAATACGCTATCTTTGATTAAAATCAAGCATTTATTGGATGAGAACTGAAATCACAGCTGTGTAGATAACAGGCTCCTCAATCACGCTGCCGAATTGGAAGCACCAAGGACATCATTCACCAGTTCATGCATGTCCCCTAGAACTTTGTTGCTTCAAGTACCACTGATACAGTAAAATCCCTCCGTACTGCTTCTCTGGAGTAAAGTGGGTATTTTGAAAAGTAAGGAAAATACTTCCGAAATACAGAGTGAAATCAGCAGTTTATTATCACTGCTTTTACAAATCATTAATGAAGACAACACAACCCATTCCACTGAACAGAAAAAGAATTCATTAACTGTCTTCAAGTATGGGAGATGTACTCACAGTAACAACGGATGCATTCATTTCATTACTTTATAATAAGTAAACCTATAAACTCCATAAAAAATTTACAACCAAAATGGAGCTAGTGTGACAAACCGTGCTCAGGTAGCAATGATAAAAACATGAAATTCACACATTTATCAAAAATGCATTTTAGTTTTGCTTCCCAGTGATGGAGCGTCACTTTATGCAATCACCCCTTTCACCTCACGTCCGCCTTGTCTTCTGTTTTTTTGTTTGTCTCTTCATATCCTCTGGGCCACCTGTGTCAGAACCCGTCTGCCCAAGAGCACGTACCCCTTGCAGTCGAGTCGTCAGCTGCAGCAATAAGGGAATAAGCTGGGCCAATGAAAAGGGAAAACAGTTTGTGATTATGATGCTCATAAGGTCTGCATAGTAGTGTTCTTCAGGATGCACTCCCAAACAAATAGAATCTACTGCATAAGCAGCACACCTACAGAGATGTCAGAAAATGGCAGTAATTCTTGGGAAAGGAATCAAACCAAAGTTACTGGAACTTCTGATAATCAAAAAGATCACCCCTAACTTTTTTCTTGCAGCCATTTATCCAAACACTTGAGTTCTGAGTCTAGACAGGCCACTAATCTCCATGGCACTCTCCTGGAGTAACCCATGTTCTGTGCAGTATGCTCAAGTCTGAAAAGAAATCACATTGCACGGACACATTTTTTTTCTCTTATCAAAACAACGATCCAGCCCTATCAGGGAGAGTTTGAAAGAGTAAAGTTTGTTAACAAACAATAAGGGTAACATGCTATTTCCTTATATGCCTCCTGAGAGTTTTACACTGAGGGTATAAAGCCAAAGAGATCAGGCTCAAAGACACGCAGGAGTTCAGCCTGGCTGTTACTGAAGTCAGTAAAATATTTATTGGTTCACATTATCACTGACTCTAGTTATCTAATTTAAATACGAATTTAAAAGATGCTGTATTGTGTTTGGTTGGGTTTTCTTGTTGTTGTCTTTTTTTGTTTTCCCCAGAGTCATCAAATAAGAAATTCAGAAATAACAGAGGAGCACAATTTCCCACTGTGGCTTTCCCAAGGAAGCTAAGTGTCCAAAAGCTTAGCTACATACATGTCACATGATGCAACCGCTGGCTGCATCTCTGCCTGGATATCCACCAGAATGCAACTTCACTTAACACAGTACAAAGTTTTCATGGTACCAACAGACTGTAATATCTGGATAGAACAAAAAACATGTCCTACCTTGTCGTGGTTGTAGCCAGCCAACAACAGAAGCAGTGTCAGTGGCAATGCAATGTAAGATCCTTGGGCAATATCTTGCTCAGGTAGCTTTCTCTGAAAACAGTGTGTATGATGTATTTTTTAACAGTTACTTTGACTGGGAATTCCCTCAGCTTTAAGCAATTTTAGCAAAAGAATCACATAGCACATCCAGCCATTCCCATCTACTTCCTTCCAAGCACCGAAGATTTATTCAACATTTAATTTTCAAGCAGATCAGACCCATTCATCTGCTGATTTCCTCTTGGGGTTTGTTGTAGTTTTTTGGTTTTTTTAAAACAGATAATTCGCTAATGGTCAGACTCCACTTTACAGTCAACCTGTTGTGCTTTTTACCTATATCACAAGCTGCCCAAAACTCTCTGATCACATTGACAACACCACAGCAGCCACACAAGCACAACATCCTCTTTCAGGCACATCTGCGTCCTTCATTTTTACCTGCTGTTTCATGTTTCTCTCATGTTTCACTGAACGTGCAGTGATGCAGAAAAGAAATATATCATTTAAGTATTATAGAATAAACACTTCCCTAAACTGACCACACTGTTCAGCTCCAAAGGTGCAAAAAGACATTTCTCTCTCGTACAGAAGATTTCTCCTGACATTAGTCTGAGAATCCATCTGCTTTGGGCTCCAAGAACTGACAACTTCCGTCTGGGCTTGGTGACACTTCTTTTCTCCATACAGAACTTTTTAAAGGAAATCCCATCACTGATGCCTTAAATGTGGCAAAAATCAAATTACCAAGTTTACTTCCACATTAATGCCTCTCAAAAACCTCTTAATATTTACATTAACAGAAAGTTAGGCCAAGATCACAAGGTATACGCAAGCTTCACTACCCAGACATTGCTCTCAAGCCAAGCATCTGAAGTGAATGTTTACCTATTTTGTACTTACAGTGGGACTAAAGACCAGTGTAATGTGCTTATGATATCCGATGGAAGTGAAGGAAACCTGAGGCAGGATGTAGTCATACTGTGATTTAGACAATGTAGAATCCAGGAGCACCACGTAATTCTGTGGGTATAAAATAAACTCAAGTCTACAAGACCAGTAGCTGTCTGAGGCAAAATTACATTCAAAGGCAAAAGTCACTTTAATAGGTTTCACATCTTCTGAGGCACCACCAGCATGAATACAGTACTGCAGGCAAACCAGAAATAACACTTCAATGTGTTTAAGGAAAAAAATAATAAAGCTAATACAGCCAATTATTCAGGAATATTCTTACCTCTCCATCTCGGAGCAGTGGCGGGAAATGGAAGAAAAGGGACTGGCCTAAGTTGACTGTATGGATTGGGTTGTCAAGATTTTCACTTTTGTAGAGCTTCACCTTTGAGGGAAAGAAAAAATCACAAGAGATATTTCCAAGTCTGCACAAGAATAGCTGCTTTAGATATCCCATATTCCTATACGATAAAAGTACTTCAAAATACACCATGGGTTGCATAAATAGAAAGATGTCAAGTATGAACACTTGGGTTTGTTCTAATATGTTAGGTGAAAAATCACAGAAAGAGACTTATAAAATACCTTTAAAATACCTTTAGGGAAGAATGGTACTTTCCCATATCTAGATGTATTAGACACAGGCTATGCTGTGCAATAAAGGGGATTTAGTAATTCTTTTAAATAACCCCAACAGTTTCACAGAAATTTGCAGCTGGAGATTGTTTCTAATTTCTCTGGTAAGCTCATTCTGTTGAGTTTCAGTTCTTCTGTACTTATTTCACAAACTACACATCTCCAGCTACAAAGTAAGCCTGAAATACTGAGGAAACAAAGTTTGCTCAGAAATAAACGTAATTAAAAGAGGATCACATCACATACAGATACGGCTACTGAATGATTTCCAGAGATCCTGCAAAAAAAGTAATGGGAAACCAATGGTAGATACAGTCAACAAAGATCACAGGTTTGAACTTACACATAACGTGGACAGATATTCAGAAGATGTGATCACATTTCCACTTAAATCAAATTGATTTATTTGCCGAAATGCTATAATATTAACATCATCAATGTCGCTGTTCCCAACCTGCAACGTACAACACAGTCATGTTTTTGCAAAGAAAGAACTAAAGCAGATTTCTTTCAGATGGTTTTCAGCCCTTAAGAGAGTGGCAAGCTAGTTACAATACTGTCAGTACAAACTGCTGCCTACAGCTCTCACTCACTGTACATGAGCTTCATTTGATTTTCTGAAACTTGTGCTGTCACTCACTACTTCCTTTTCCAAGCAGCAGCCACTCCCAGCAAGAGATACTGAAGACGTGACAGAACTCTGCCTGTTTTGCTGCATAGGAGGGCATCTTGGTCAGGCACAGTCGTTATTTGAACTCAGATGCATCTCCCACAGAAAAGTTCTAGGCAACTAACAAAGGCCAATTAACCTCTGCTGGGCGTCAAGAGATAAGTGAGAAGCAGCTAATTTGAGTCTGTAAGGATGGAGGAGCATTCAGCAAGATTTCAGCAGTTCTAATTCAAAGTTATTAACACGTTTTATAAAGATATGCTAGTCTGAATGACAACTTCATCTGCATTGAGACTGACAAAGAAACTACAATAAGGTGTATTTATTAATCCATAACTGAATATGAAGATAGGATAATACAATTGTTTATGACAATCTCACTGTTCCTCTGATCTACATCATAAAAGAATGCTGAAAAGAATGCTGCATATTTATGCTCTTATTTTTTAATGTATAGTGTTTATGCTGCAAAAGAATCAGTTTCATTTGTTCACTGGTGGGAACTTATTTCAGTTCTAAGCTATGGTACTGACACAATAGGAGCTAAATTGCTGAAAGCCACTTGACTGAACAGAATGCATTCAAATACACTGCTATCGATGTAATGCCTACACATGCATTTAAAATTTAATTGATACCACAGCATTAAAAAAAAAAAAGCTTACCTCAATTGCCCGGTGCTGTGGCAAAGCTCTTTCAATATGATCGTTACCTTCAGCTTTGAGTTGTACATGATACACACAGCCTGGCTACAAGCAACATTCAGATGATAAGTCTTAGCACTAATAGCATGTATTTTAATTTTGTAAGACAGTAAGTGAATTTTCTAACGTTTCACAAGTTTGCTTATCCTAAATAGATAACTTAACCCACAACTTTATTAAGTGTGTTCACTTCCAGCAGATACAGAGGGTCTATCACAAAGCTTTCTCTAGCTTATTACATTAAAAGAAGTCACCTGCTGTGAAGAGTTTTAGCTAGAAAGAAAACATATTAAACAGGATTTATACCAAATCAAGTAGTGCTTTCTGCCTCAGCATAACTGCTTACTCCACACACACTGGACGCAGAAATTTGGTTGCTGTTTTTTCTGCAGAACAGCTTACTTCACACTTATGCTATACAGCCAACAAGATACACACACACAGAACTCTAAGATGCACTCATTGCAGAATTCTCACACGAGAAACTAAGGAGATGAGATTTCCCTGTTATAGCTCCTGTGCTTGAACATGTGACACATTCATGTGTCACACCATGGGAACCATACAGTTCGTGTGAAGGCAGTCAGAAGGTTCCACAGACTTGCACTATAAAAACATTCCCCATTTACAAGAAGGAATTGTCACTCACATGTTCTAACAAAAAGAGACTGAAGAGTATTGCTCCATTAACACACTAACATAAAAGTAAAGGAGAGAAAGCATTCTGATCCTTACCAGAAGGCCACGTAGCCTGAACTTGCCCTCTTCATCAGTTACTGTGTCTTCTCCATAGATACTACATCCTTCCTGCCCCACAGCTTCTACTGACACTCCTTGCTCAGGCTCTCCATTTAATGAAGAAACCGTGCCATAACAGCTAGAGGGAGAAACAATTGCTAATGATGCACAAATGCTGTTTTAATGTGATTTTTAAGATGTTCTTGTCATAACTAATGAGAAAAGTACTTCATATATGAAGCACAGCATGCAAAAGCAGAATTTCTAACACATACAACTAAAACCATTTTAAAGCATTTAAAGTAACAGCAGCTCAGAGGACAAGCTAAGGAATCCAAGTTCCCCACCCCTCAAGAAAAGCAACACTGATCTCAGAGGGCAGGGAAAAGGAGGATCCTTAAGTCAGATACCTAGAGTGGTACACAGTCCCCAGAATAAATCTCTCCTCTCCCACTGAACACAGCATAAGCCGTTTGCATTGCCACTGACATGGTACTTTTTTAGCAATGTTTTCCCTTACAGTTCTGTTGTGAGCTAATAAACCCACATGCAAGAAAAAAGGTTGGAAAAAGTACTCTTAAGCAGTATAATAGTTAAACTATGCCTTTAAAAGTACCTTCAAGCCTTCAGAACAGACATATCAGAAGAAAACACATTTTGTATAATGTATCCTGACACAGTGCACAGCATTTTGCAGTTTATCATCCCTACCAACCTGTACGCTGTTCTGTAACCAGTTATCCGAATTTTAAGATTCTGTCCTTCCTGCACTTCAATCATTTGAGATGATGGTTCAAAGCGAAATTCTTTCATCATGGGTTTAAAATAATACTGCCCTGGACTCTGCAAAGATGCATAAAACAAACTGTTTATTGATAGTGACACAATTCTCCAGCTCCAAACAATGATTTTTCTCTTAGAGCTCCCTGAAGAGCTGACATTCTCTGTCCCAGACATACATTAAACTGGTTGAAAAACATGAGTAGTGAAAAACAGGGAACACATCAGACAATGAACTGGTAGAGCTCTACCAGAAAATGAAGCCTGAAAAGGGAAAGAACTATGACTCTAATACTTTCATCACAAGGCTGCAAGGACAGGAAAGCGACCAGGAGAAAAGTGAAGGAAACTATTCAGGCATGTCTACACACATGTACAGATCAATAATCTAATTACATTTATTTCTTCTAAAGACTAAAATGAACCAAGCCAGTTTGTTGATGACCATGTTTATGGATTGTAAGTTTGTAAATGAGATTAATCAACATCATCTATTGCATGGTGGGGTCAAAACTTACTCCAGGTTAGACTTCACACCTTCCACTAGCTAACGTTTCAAGTGCTGTCCCCTTCGAGGGACCTACATCACTCACTATGAGTTACAATTTCATATATCTTCCTGCCACTGAGGAGCACTGATTACATCCCTGTTTTGGAGGGCAAAGTTACACAGCACCATACATACAAGCACTTTCAGAACAATCAATTTCAGCTTACCAGATTGGAAAAAGTCAGCATGCCATTATCCTGCGTAAGGAGGTTGGATCGAAACACCCCTCCGCTGAGAGACAAGAGTACTCCAGCAAGAGCCTGGTCATCCTCAGATTTGATCTGTTTTCAAAAAAGCCATAGCTATAAGTGTAAGATAGGATTATCTGATGAAAAGAACCTCAATTCAGAAACCTCTGAGAGAGTACACTAGCTGCATCTGTAGTGTCACACTGCAGAGCTACAGAACCTTCTGCTTTAAGGAACTCGGCAGTCACAGGCACACACACCAGATGTGCCAGAACAGACACTCTCCAACAGTTCACAGGGCATGGCAGGGCCCAGATCAAAGTATTCCCAAGACTGAAACCAGGTACCAGCTGGACCAAGTTGAACAAGAAAAAATGCTCTTGAGATATAAGAGAAGGTTGTCAAATTCTGAAAAAGCAAATAAATCTATTCTTTTGGACTGGAAGCTGTTATGTTTACTCTATAAAATAACCAAAATACTCTCTATTCAGCAAGTCACAAGTAAACCACTGAGATTTGTTTCCATTACAACAAAATTACCTGATTCCCACATCCCATATTTGTGTTTGCCTGGGACACATGGGTTAACATTTTTGCCCGTGCAGCTTTAACTAAACACCATTCAGAAACTTAAGTGCTTAGATGTGCTTACCTCAAATGTCACACCCGCAAGAGCAAAAGCTTTGAAGTCACCAACTGTTCCTTCTACTGCAGTCAAAACAAATCCTTCTTTCTGAGCAGTAACTGTATATTCCAGGTCACTGTGCAGTGGCCCAACACTTCAAAACATAAGGAAAGAGAAGTTTGCTTTAGAAGAAGCATTCAGGTATCACACAGGTGTGTTGTTCAAGTTACTATGGCACTTAAACTAAAGAATCCAAAACATCAAAACAAATCTGCTAATTACCTGTAAGCACCTTTGTCATCAGTGAAAACTGTGATGAGAGGGGAAGGCACTCCCTTTTCACCAATGACAATCTCAACACCTTCCAATTCAGGATGAATCCGCCCTTCCATAAATAAGCCTGCTTTCCCATGAATCTCTATGAGCTTTCCAGGACAGCTCTCTTGGTCATTGCAAAAGGGATTCAAAACAAACAAGTCAAGAATACACTCAACATTACACCTTACAGCAAGAGCTTAACTACTTCTAAAGAGATCGGTCGATATTCTTTTCCCTGAAATAAGAGCACAATCCACATAATAGTATGGCTCCTTGTCACATCTTAAAATACCAAAGCATTCATCAAATTCAGAAACTGAGTTCCAAAGCTATAAACATGTGGTTAGAATAAAAACTGTGGCTATGCTAAGAGCTTTGTAGGTTCATAAAGCACCACGAGCTGCAGCCACATAGAAAGCATTCCAACAGCAACAAAATTTTCTGAGACCAAACAGAGGTCAATAAATGCCGTGTTCAGCAACATGCAAATTCTCTTTTTTTACATTATGCACTTAGAATGTGCACACATAAAAACCTAACACTCCCTAGCTGCTTCAAAGAAAGGATGTTCATTTAGGAATCCTAGGGCAAGATGGACACTGATACAACTGATCAATCATCACTGACTGCTCATAGTGCTCACAATTTTATAAGTGTGGGGTTTTGTTTGTTTTTTTATTGTTGCTGTTTTTTGTTCTAACTTACTACAAAGGAAAAATTGATAGGAACTTCAATTGATTATCATACTCTAAGTACACCTAGCACCTGCACAGCTGTTTTTCTCAATAAGTAGTAATACAAGTAATTCTGAGAATCTGCTGTAACATCCAGAAATTGTATTTACATTTACCTCCACTAACAACTGTTTCCACATAAGGTGGGTAGAAAAGAAGCTCTTTCGAAGAAGGTGTCACAGTAATTTTCTCACCAGACCTACAAAAATAAGAGAGCATGAGAAGAAAATGAAATCAGTGTCTCTCACATAGGACACAGTGCTGTATATCAACCTCAGAACACTTCTAAATACCCTAGGGGGAAAATACCAGCAATAACGTAAGCAAAATGATTAGGTATTATTAGTTTTCATTTTGCTAACAGTCAGCTAGAACAGATAACCACAGAGCAGCTCCTTCCCACGTGGAATAGATCAGTATTTCATTTGTTGGAAAACTCAGATAACAATCGAAGAAAACACCTTTCCTATCAGAGCTTGGTAGTACCTTGCCCAGTATGAAAATTCATATAAAAATGGTCCTTGAAGCTCCTCCACCATCTCTTGTACTGGTGGCTTTGTTCCCTCCTCCTCTTGGCCCTTCTTTTCTCTCTCCTGTCGTCGGGTCTCAATTTCTGCCAGCTGCTGCTCCCTGCGTAACTCCTGCACAGATTTCAATGGTCCTAAAACTAAGGCAGGTTCACTGTCAATAGATGACCTGAAAACACAGAAAAGACAACAAAATAAGCTCATTTCATAGAAAGGAAAAAGATCCTGTTTTATATGCTAATTAGTCTTTACAACACAGCAGACATATCCCAGGGTTTGGGCTTTTTTTTAAGCTAATCCTTTCAATTCTGCTCTTTATTCCAAGCATAAGTAAAATTTTCACATTTGCAACAACCAGTTACTGCTAGAAAGGCTTAACAATACAGGCTACTGGTAACCTACCAGGCCTCTTTGGAAAGGACCTACTTGTAACATATATTCTGCCACATAATGCTATAACCATTCAAGATTACACTGCTCTCTCCTCCTCTCCCTGCCACATCACAGCACTCAAATGCATAGCCAGCATAAAAAATAAAAACATGTGGTTGTGTCTCAACCACTATGCAGACTCCAGCACCTAAACTTAAGCTTAACCTAGTTCTCCATAAGTAGAATCTCAATTTTGCACCAGGAAACATACTCCAGCTCCGCTGCAGTGGCCACGACTGCCCACAGAAGCAGTGACAAGTCAGAGTGGTGATTTCTTAAGCCAAAGAAACAGTTTGCAAGAGTACCTTCAACAAAGTCATCACCTAAGAAAGGCTGGAATTCAAAAATTGAGAACAGGTTTAATGCAGAAAAGATGTTATACAAAATAAAAAACCGGTGTGTCTATTTTTCAGTGCCAGAAACCTTCCCTCAGAACACACCTCTCAGGTACAGAGTACACAAGAAGAAATAAAAACTCCTGTCACAAGCAAATACTTCCAACAGCTGGTAATTCCCAGGAAAAGTGCTGAGTTCTGACCTATCTGCCATGCACCTTTGAACCATCCAGTTGCCTTATCACTGACTACTGAACGGATTGCTAGATAAGCTTATTCCCATTCCCATTCTGTAAACCAACTCAGAGCAATGGATATTGTTTCACCTCCCCTATCTTACGCCATCTTTCCTAGCAATTTCTTCTAGTCTCCAACCATGCTTGGTATCTTATCTCCTGTCTCGTCTACAACAGACTGAAAAACTGACTTAGAATATTGCAAAATACTCTACAAGGAGTGAAATGAAATGATTACCGCTATTTTTCCTATAGACCACTTTAGATAATCAGGATAATTCCATCTGCTACTTCAGTACTAACCTACAGTCCTACTTCTCTGAGATAAACACATACAACTGCTCTAACACATTGAGTTTCATTAAGGCTTGAAATCCTTTCTTTGCAGTTTTTGGTTAAATTAAAGACATCACTCCTCTAAATCTGGTACACAAGCACAGACTTTCAAAAACAAGTGCCTTGCTTTTAAATGCAGAACTGTACATATGAGAACCTCTAGTCTAGAGCAAGCAGACATCAGGAAAGTATTAAAACACTCACTGATATCACCCACTTTCAGGCAGATCTGGCACCTCACACAATTAAAGCTGTTCACAAATCAGTGCTTCCTAGTGAGCTGTCTGCTCAGCTAAACATAAACTGTCACATTAGTGTGTAATCACTCTGCATACTTTTCCTCTTATCGCTCTCTTCACATCAGTAACAACTCTCTAAAGCAGCAGATTCTTATTCTGAGGTAATAAAATAAAAAAAGAATAGTCCTGGTGCTAAACAGCTCAGAGCAAGCTAAAATAATACCCTCTCATTTCAGAAATTTCAGTTCATTAAAACGTACAATCACGCAGAAAATCACTTCTTTTTACCATGACATACAAGTAGGAAGGAACTACACTGAAACTAAGTGATAATGTTCAAAATGAGGGACGAGATTTATTTGTCTACAGAGAACTCAAAGAACATCTTAGCATAAAAACCTCCTGCAGTCTAGTGTAGGGTGCCATTCCCTTACAGAGTTGCCACTGAGGTATTAAAACCAGAATAAAACTTTATGAGAGGGATGTCTTCCTTTCTCTTTTTACAGCCACACTATTTCTTTGTTCTTACTTAATGGTAATAGTCACATCCATCAGTTTATCTGTTACAATTGTGCCAAGGACATGGTGTCGGACAGCAGTGAGTGTCAGTATACTGGGAGAGGACCTGTAAATCAAAGTAACAAAGAGATGAAGTTAAGGTTCCCTCATAAAGAAAATAATCACGTTATTTAGCTGATCTTGTGCTCCCACCCATAAGATGAGAGATCTTCATAAAACACAATACATAAATTACACAACAAAGCTGTAGTGCTAAAGGATGGCATACTGGAAATGTGGCATTCTGCAGATGTGAAACTCCGACTACTGCATGGCATTGGCCAAATAACTTCCTCTCTTTGTGCCTCCTGCCTCCTCTCAAGCTGATGCTGATTTGATTGAATTCATACATACAATATCTGTGTACACATCAGAGGAGCACTCACAAGTTAACAGTACTAAGAATGGCTCACAAAGATGGCCCAGGTCTAATGGCACTTTGCTGCCAAAAGGGGGTCCCTGTTTCATTTCGTGTATTCAGCAGTTTGTGCTGGCTCTTATGTTTAGCACATCCTCTTTCAAGTACTTTTAAGTCAGTAACACAGTAGAAAAGAATTGTGTTTTAATGCTGACTTTGTTTTCTGTTGCGTTAAGGAATCAGAAGTAGTCAGGAAACAGAAAGCCTCTTTATAAGAACAAAGCCATTAAGCACAATGCCAAATCACGACCTAGACACACACGATAAAACATGGCTGACTTGGGAAGATCCACACTGCCCACTGGGAATTAGAAATATCTATTCAGCCCACAAAACCACAGTGAGCAGCATCACCACAGTCACTGGCACCAGGGATGTACAAGCAGTATGTGTTTCCTAGTAAACATAATATATCATCTTTCACATTTCACCCCTTACAAGCCATCAAGTTTTCAATCTCTCCTGTTACAAAGCAAAAAAGCATTAAAGATGGACAGAAGGCAGACAAACATCCATGTGAAACAGGAAAAGAGTCTTTAAAACCTATCTTTAGCCACACTTTTCTTTTTTAAAGGGCAAGAAGACATCTGATACACTTTGCTAAAGCCTCCCTCTATTGGTTAGAGCCAGTTGTAGCAACCCATCCTGAATTAATGACAGAAAGCAGCAGCAGCAGAAGGAAGCTTTATGAAAGCAAACTGATTGGTGTAAGACTGAAAACAGATTCTGCTCTTACGTGTCATAAGTGTAATATTCATGTTCAAACTGGTGGCAGGAACGTGGGGTCACTTCGTACACACCTGTGAACATGAAGTCAGAGAATGAGCTACTGATACATAAATAAATAAAGCTTACTCTGCTGCCTGGATCCTGAAGATTACATATGACCTGAGGTACAGAAACAATTGCAAAGTCTGACTACAGTAAATTAATGGATCTCCTCAGATACAGATCACCCCTGGAAGCCACACTGACTTTCTAATGTACACTGATCCAAAACGCAGCACCTCAGCAAAGAGGCACATAAAAACAGTCACAAATACAACAAACCAAAATCAGAGGTGATGCACTAAAATTCCACAGCTGACGCCCTTGGATTAAACAGCCACTGCTGAAACTCTATTACTATACTGTGAATTAAACCATAGACTCTAAGGATGTAGAAAAGCTAAAAACAGAATCAAAATCAAATGCATTTGTTAACTGCTCTGTTAATGGACAGTAATGAGAAAGCAGCTCTAAAATATTCAAAGTTAAAAGTTACAAAACATTAAAACATTACTTTTCTTGTTATAAATAACCCTGTGGTACCATCAATAGCTATAAAGAATCCTGTATTGAAATGAAACTTGTATTTATCAGTTACGTTCCAATTACAGAATCCAACTGAACACGTTATTTTAATGTGCTCTCAGTTGGTCCAACACCAATGCTGTTCATCTATTAAAGAAAGAAAAAACAGTATTTATATGCAGAAACCTCAGAAGCCACAACAGATTGTCTGAATTACCAGCAGCATTGACTGAGTAGCTCTTTTTCTTTCTTCAACTAACATCTTAGAGCTGTTACCTGGTTTTGAAAGACAGAATCTATTAACTCCTTTAGACAAGTTATAAACACCAACATTCTCTGGTCCGTTTCCATCCTGGTAAAATTCCTGTAAAGGAACAAAGTAATTCACTATTAGCAGCTACTGAAAAACAAAATGAAAATAGTTTTTGCTAATGGTAAATTAATGCTTCTCTCTCATGGCAACCAACAACAGAAGACCACTTTACCAAATCTAAGAGACAAATCTCAAAGCACATTAAGCATTAGAGCTCCTGTACTACAGGACTACCTACAGATATCAGAAAGCTTTGACTCCAAGGGTAATCCAACCTACCTGCACACACATACTAAAACATGAGGATGCTCATTACATACATACCAGTGTAATTGCATGAGAAAGGGAACACCTCAGCATATATCCAGTCTGTCTGAATTCTATTCCCGAAACATCATCCTCCGTGATTTCCACCTCCAGAGATTTATTCTTCCAGCACCAGTCTTCATGTACAATGCTTACTAGAATAGACACCACAAAGCTTTTAGTAATGTAAAATTGTTTGAATAAAAACTGTTCTTGTGGTGTAAAAAGCCCATATCACACTGACTTCACAGGCAATAATCTTCAAAGCCAGATAAACAATAAATATCAGCACAGAAAACAACAGTAGCAACAGATCTGGCTTACAGCACTGCAGCATCCTCAGGAACCCAGCAGATCTCATTAACGCAGAAGCTATTATAATAACAAATAAAGTCTGCTAACGTTAGGAAATTCTGCAGTGTGCATTGTGATAGCCAAAGGTGCCTAGAGGACATCAGAACCTAACATACAAAAAGATCAGTGTGTATATAAAGCCCTACTCATTTCCCTGGAAAACTAATCTCCTTTCATAGTAGGCCAAGGCAGGCTGGCAAAAACACACACTGCTCCTAGGAGAGGCTAGTTACTGTGGAAACAGAAGACCTGTGGTGTGCTCCTGATCTCAGCTTTGGGATAAGACAATTCGTGACAAAGGCCCTTTACCTGACATCAGGCACACAGATCCCAAAACTTACTGTAGCTTGTACAGGCAAACTGCAGAAGTGGCTGAACAGGCAATATTAAGAAGGCCTGATGCATGGGCATACAGCATTTTTCCCATCTTTTTCAAGTCTGAGACTAACTCCACATTGGGCATGTGACAGCTATGCAGACTAACACAAATTTAGGGAGCACTTCCAGCAATTTCCAATTATTTTACCTTTGTATTTCCCAGGTAGCACATTTTCAAATGTGAAGGCTACTGAGTCTGTACTTCCAGAGAGCTGGAGGTTACGTTTTTCACCCTGGCGGCTCACAGACTGCAGCATCACCACCAGATCACCACAAGCATCTGCACAGAAAAGACATCAGAAAATGAGACTGCATCCTGGGTTGACAGTTGTCCTTCAAAACCCCCATGTCCAATGCAGCTTCATGTGTATTAAGATTAAAATAATTACTCCAAGCTACTGATCTTATTTCCTAAGCATCTCCTCACTAGTGCTTGTTGTGTTCTTCAGTAAGTCTAATCTTGTTAATCATACTCTTCTATTAAATGGCAAGTAACAGCCAGAAGCCAGCACTAAATTCCTGGGTCCACCTCACACAACAGAGAGCAGGGCCCAGAAACATCTGAGAGGACTCCAAGAGAAAAAGGAAGGCGTAAAAATGACGACAGTTTAATTCTAATCATCATCTGCTGAAATCAGTGGGTACTCAAGGACAAGAGGAGAGAGAATGTTTGGAGCAAGGAGAAAACGTTAAGAAAAAGGATGGAGACTGCTAGTTTCTGGCAACAGCCTGATCCTCCATTTTATGGGCACTCTATTTTTTTGCAAGTCTTTTTCACTTCCAGTATTTCTGACACTGTTGGACAACATACCAAGCATCACCCAGAAGCATTTCCTCCCAGAACTTACTGTCTTCTGAGGTAAATAGATCAGAACTTATTCCTAGCAAGTATTAAAAACAGGTTCATAACTTCATCCCAAATTTACCACTTATTAGGCTTTTATCTTGATAAAAGACCTGTTTCTGTCTATGTACTAGAAGTTAACTTACTAATCTGTAATGGGGCTTGACCACAACAAGTGATTTTAAAGCAAGTGGATTTAAGTAGTACAGATTCACACACACATTTTCATTTCACTTTTAAAACTGGCTTACCTAAACAAGAGATCTTCCCCGAAACTGATGCCAAAAACTGAGAGAAGGTCACATCCATGACTGGTCTGTCTGTAACAGTAACAGGGAACACTTTGGGTTTCAAAGCCAATCCTGCTCTGGTCTCAGCCTCTGGAATAATTACCTGTAGGGCACAGGTCATCGGCACATCACCAGCTTTTAAATACCAAACACACACAACTCTGCTGAGTTCAATTCACTTATCAGAAATGAGAAAATGGGTATTTGACTGTAAGTTGCAGCCAAAGCAAAACCAGCCTCCAAAAGATGCTTTTCAAAATTCCTCCAAACAACTGCAGTAAGTCTGAGTTACGAATGCAATGAACAACTGCTTCAAAAGTTTGGATGAGTTTCCACTTTCAGATCTACCTACTCTTTTCCATGTTGGCTATTTCATTATCTATAAGGACAGCTGTCCATTTCCTTATCCCCAGCCTGCACTGCCCTCCACAATGCAAGGTTCACTGTGGTTGTATCACAGTTCTGCAGTGACTGTAAGCTCAGGAACCATTAACACACCTGAAAAAGGCACACATTACAATGCCTCATTTACAGGAAAATATATGAAGAAGTGATCTAAGGGAAACCACAAGTAGAGGAGAGAGAGAAAACTGTTAATCTCAATGGATTGTTCTCTTTTTGAAAAGTATAAACGGAAAAGTGCATGACAATTTCTGCTAGTGAAAAAAGAAAACAAGCTTGTCATTGTTCAAATAGAGCAAACAGGAGAAAAGGGACAAGAAAATCTACAAATAACTTCTCAAATTTTAGAAACTGAATGTTTTAAATCCACAAAAACCTCTTAACAGCCCTACAATGAAGAAACAGAAGCACACTCTTACCTTAACATTGTAGGCACCTGATTTTGCCTTAAAACAAAATGCCCCATGAGGGTCAGCTTCCGTTGTAACCACTGATGCTTTGTCCTTGTCCTGAGGCACCATGGTTACCTTGTATTTATTGATCTGTTTGACTGCATCAGGTAAACGAGTAACTGAGATCTGGCCACACACACTGAATCTTTAAAATAAATGCCAATTATCAGAATACATATGAGTTTTGTCAAACTGTTATAAAAATCACTTGTTTGAAAATTTCCTTGATAAGCAAACTTTGTTATCTTGAGGAACCACCACATGAATAGGAATCAATTCCTCCTGAGAGAGGTTTGGTACAATACTGTATCAGACAGTTACACAGCTCCATTGTCACACCAGAGAAGAGTATCTGAAGCACAGTATCAGTGACAACAAAACTCTCTTTTTTTTGGTTCACAAAGTTCTACAGTTGCACAATATCCCCACGTCTTAGTGCCTTTGCCTGTAAGGGAGAGATTATTACAAGGGCGCTCTCTAAGGCCTAAACAGTACTGAGCAAAACACTGTGGCTAAAACATCACCTTGCACTAATGCTGTCCTATTTCCCTTGAATTTCTTGAGCAACACTTAACTCCTAACAGCAGCACAGCAGATCAGGCACAACATGAGAGAGGACTGCCCCTCCCAAAGACATTGTCCATGTATCAGTTCGCATTTTCACGATGCTTACCCTGTTGCAATGATGTTTGCTAGCTGAGGTGTATTTGGAGCAATCTTCACTGTGATAGTATCAAAGAAGAGATGCTCTTTCCTGGCATGAATTGTGTATGTACCTGTTGTTATGTTCTCAAGACGGAAAGATCCATCGGCTTTTGTTTTTACTGGAACAAGGAAAGTGAAGAGTTAAAAGCAGAGCATATTTTCACTGCCTGTTTTTATGTGTCAAAAGTGCCAGAGGGCACTCACTGCTTTATACTACTCTTAAATCACACAATAATCAAACAATATTATGTTTCTTATGAGACCAACCTTCATTTCTGTATTGCAAAGCAACATTTCTAATTTGGTGCATGTTCAAAGGAATAGATAAGAAATTCTCTACTACAAAACCACTGAACAGCTAATACTCTCATCTGAGCCAGAGAAATGCAAAATGATTCAACTATATAAAAATCACTAATATTGTAAATAAATTATGAAGAAAGTAGTGTATTATTGTGAAGGTTCAATCCCATTGAACACCCTACTACTCCTGTGCTCATTAAAGACTTCCCTGTAGCCACGCAGACCACAATCACTGCATACCTTTAATCTGATTGTTCAGTGTCACAGTGGCATCAGGAACTCCATCTCCTTCAGGACCATTCAACACTCTGCCTGTGACAGAGAAACCCATCACATGGAAAACAGGCTGAAATGGGACAGAAACTTTACATTAATCTTTACCCAGCAAAAGTATTCACATGACTACAGCAATCA
Organism: Odontophorus gujanensis; assembly: GCA_013399175.1. Taxonomy (NCBI): domain Eukaryota; kingdom Metazoa; phylum Chordata; class Aves; order Galliformes; family Odontophoridae; genus Odontophorus; species Odontophorus gujanensis. The sequence continues at coordinate 80,589 of VXAB01005555.1, read as the reverse complement.
ACATGGACTGCTGTTCACCTCACATATGTAAGAGAAGCTTATTTACAGATTTAGGAAAAAAACATCACCAAGATAATCACAATGAAAGCATCCATCTAACTCAAGGCTTATTGTCCCCACTACAGAAAGGAACCAATTCTCAAGTTATCTGCATCAGTACTGTTCAGAAGGCTCATATCATGCACCATATGCTATTACTCAAGAAATTTTGCGAGCCATACAAATTTCCAAGTCCTTCTTGAAGAGCTGACAAGGTGAATGAGTAAATTTAGTCAACTGGAAAGGTTACTGCCTGTCTGCAACACAGGAAAGTGAACAATGTATTCAGCTTTTCCCTATTTTGTTTCCTCCTAGTGAAAGGGAACCAACATAGAAAATAGTGTATCATGCCAGATATTGTCATCTACCTGCTTGGCAAGAGGCACTATGTAACAAATCTCTTTAAGCTTCCTACAAAGAAGTTTTTCCACAGCCCATCTGCTTTCTGCTAACATCAGTTACACTTTTACAGGTATGAATGGCACAAAAAGATGATTTCTCTTACTTCAATTTGTAAGCTGTCATGTTCTACAAAGAAGTCCAATCTAGATGGTGCAACATCAAAGGTAATTCTTTCTCCTCTGTAGAATGGTATCTGAAAGGAGAGCACATCGCTTTGACTCCTAAGAGGCTATGACATCAGAATTCTTTACCATTTTTCACGTCCTTATTGCTAACAGACACCTCTATGAATGGCCAAATGGGCTACATACTTCTTGGAAAAATAACTCAGAGTAACAGACAAAAATGAAGGCAGTATTTCAAATATTTTGATGGAAACCATATGAGATTACATGAAAAAACAGAAGAACCCTCCACTCAGAAGGCACTTGGTACTTGTGTGAGAGGTTGAAGAGAGTTTATATAAGAGAATACAGTATCACTGGAGGATTAAAGGAACGAGGCAAGCTTGAATCCCACTTCTAGATCATGTAGGTTGAGACTGCAAGGCCATCACCCTAGGCATTGCACAGACAACAAAGCTCTCATACTTCCTGGACATAAATGAAGAGAATGGACGAAAAGAAAACAGGGAACTTAAAGGGTGTGGGGCAGCCACAGCCTGCTGAAGCTTTCAGCCTTCCATCAGTCCCCAGGGGTGGTTCTGTGAGTGGCCAGTGTACTCAGGTACTCAGTGTACTCAGGTAAACAAGTCCTTTCCCAGGAATCACATCACCAAGTTCTAACACAGCAATTTATTTCACTGCTAAATGCTTTAGGTTGGATTCTCCTTTTCCAAATATTTGACCCTATTAAAAATATTTCAACTAATTCTATTTTAGTAGCTATAAAATTATGCATAAGCTAGCTTAGAAAGCAAAAGTTAACAGCTCAGTGGATAAACAAACATACCACAGTGTACTTCCCACTTGGAAGGGAAAGAAAGCTGAAAGATCCATCTTCTTTTGATACAACATTACACAAATAGGAGAGAGATTCATCTCGTGACTGGAATCCATCCACGGGAGAAACATCACAGCCCACAACATCCTGTGACAATAAATGAGAGAGCACAGAAAATAATTTGGGGACGTGTACAACTCAAAATGCTGTACTGAGAATGAAGGAAGGGAAGTACAAAAACCATTTTAAAGACAAAGTTTGACAGCACAGCTTACAATTCCTGTGTAGGTAAAAGAGAAAAAGCAACCAACATCCAACTTCAGAACTGCACTGCATGTCTTAGCACTGCGTGTCTTAACGTTAACTGACTTCAGTTCTGAGGACAAAGTTAACATTACAGAACAGAGCTCTACTCTGCATATTAAAGCACAGTACACTATCAAATGTTCCACAGTCTTTCATAAATAACACGCTTTCAAGGTGGCAACAGAAGCTACTGATCTTTGATTTCAAATCACAAGGGCAAAAAGTGATTCAGATCTTATGTTGAAGGGAAATTACAGCATTACAGCTACTGCATAGAGAAATTCAAGGTTTGTTTGGCAATAACTTCACTCTTTCCAGAAGCTAATCTTTCACATTGGAGGACTGTAATCCTTATGAGGGAACACATTTACCAAACAACATTCAATATGCAAAAAAGAATCAAGTTGAAAAATGCTGTCTTAGAACAGTAGCCCCTAACCTTGCTGACCCACAGTGAATATACAGAGCAACATGATGCAGAGAACGACTTTATATTTTGCATTTGTTGCCTGCTTCAGCTCAAGTCTTAGTTTTCTATGCCCTTGAACAACCTGAGTGTTGGGAAACCCAATTGTTTGAGAACAATAATGGAAAGATATCAGAAGAGTTGAAATTAAAATAAACTTCTAAGTTCTTGTGTCTGAAAAATACGAAGACCTTAAGCCTCAACGTTGCCAACTTTTAAACAGCTATTGTGTTACATGTCTGAGTAATTCTGTTGAAGTCATGTGAAAACAGAGCACATACACAAACTGTGTATCACAAGGGCCTCACTACAAAATGAAAGCAAGCAAACAAATACAAAAATTTCCAAAAAAAAACAGTTGGAAAGGTTGTGCAGTTTACGTCTTTTATGAGCCAAACTCAAGATGAACAGAAGAAGCAGGGCACTATGAGTACACAAAGCTATTTAACTGCTTTCCACTTATCTCTACACTTGTACTGAAAAGGTTCTGAAACACCATTACCTCTTTGGTGACTGAGGGGGAGAAAAGCAGGAACATGACCCCTTTCATTGGTTCTCCATCACTCCTTACTGATCCAGACACGTTGTAGCCAGCAACAATCAGAGGGCTGGCAGCATAAGCATTAGAACTGGTCACCCGTACCACTGTGTTTGACTGAAATACCAAAGCACATACATTTGCATCAGAGCTAGATGTCAGATCTTGTTCACAGCTCTAAATAACAATCAGAGGCAAAGTATTCAACATCAGAAATAAAGAACCCAGAATAGCAGAATTGAACAAAATCCACAGGCCATTCAAAACAGAAGGATTTAGCTGTTTTGCAGTCATACCTTGGTGCTTTTACTGTTTCACTCATGTAAGAATTGGCCAGGACTTCAGAGCTCAGAAAGCAAAGTCTGAGAGGAAAGGATTAGAGCATCTGCTATAACCTCCAATTTCCTACAGAATGTACATGTTTAGAAAACATAAAGCAGGAGCTCATTAACAGTCCTTCTCCAGCTGGCTCCACTAGCTCTAAATTAGGCCTGCACAAGGCTGTTTCTTGTCTGCCTCAGCTAAACTTAGGAAAATTGCATTAAACAAGTCCACTCACAGAATCTCTCACTCACAGCAGCTGATCAAGACAAGGTCTAGCCAATACACCCTCACTAACATGTCAAATAGAACTTTTTTTTAGGCTCTAACCTCTTTCAACATCCAGGTGGGATGAGATGCAAAGATTTCGTATTCACCAGGAAGTACTTTAAAGAAAGCAAACCTGTAAAGCAAGAAAAAGGTGATGTTGCTTAAGAGACCTTAAGCACCTGCTTACAGAAAAGCAATTCATATTCTTTGTATATTTCAAAACTTCTGTAATCCCAATCATTACAGCAGAATCCTGTGTAAACGAACAGATGAGGCATGCACACATGCATATTCCCACACTCACTTTCCTCCAGGTTGAGTAACAGTTGCTTGTAAGTTGACATCACTGCCAGCACTTCTCAGTACAACCTGGACTCCAGCAGGACCTAACGACTGACCTTTGCTGAGAACCTGTCAGAATGAAGAGAAACCAGAGCATAAGTGGATAAAAATAACTAGCAGAGGTAAAGTTGAATGTTTATGTGACAGCAGAATTAACATAAGATGGAATAAATAAATATAAAGGAGTCTGACCTTTCCATTCACAGAAAACCCTGTGAACACAAAGTTAATATCGCCGCCCTTTGTGCAAATGTCATTAATGCCATCTACATGGATGTCTACACTGGTAGGCTCTGGAGGGGAGAAACAATGAAACAGCATGGTAGTTACTGATAAAGGACTCACGGAGATACTCTATTTCAGCCTTACAAAACTCTCCAGAAATGCACTAGCTCGAGCATGCTGGTTGCGCTCTGCAAGCCTTATCTTAACCAAGTTAACTACCCACAAATTCTGATGTTGCAAATCATTCCTCACCCCATTTAAAACCACTTTTATCAGAGATACACATTCCTTTGTATTAGTTCATGTGTTACTTTATCAGAATCCACCTTACAGCTCTATTTTACTACTGTACAGTAAGTACATTTATTAAAACCCAATAAGATTTATGTCTTTTGAACAGCATGTGATTTTTCCCTGCCAATTGCAAGCTAGCAGTACTTGAAGTCCCACACTGCAAATACACTGCCCCATTATAAGAGGTATGAACACTTACCAAAACTCCATCCCAGAGGAGGCTCAATTTTAAGAATGAAATCTCCCTAAAAATAATAATTTAAAAAAGAAAAGCAGTAACAGCCTTCATTGATGTGAATTCAACTGAAGGATGAAAAAATAAAGTCAGGATACAAGCATCATGCTGCAGAGAGTTATACAAGACCCGAGTACCCCATTCTCCTCCTCTTCCAACTAATATTATGCTGCATTCAAAGAACCATCCCAGCCAGGCTGCGATGCTGGGCTTGTGTCCTGACAGCTAAGAGCAAGAATTAAGCAGCATCACATTTAAATCGCACCTACATCAAACCTGGCTCATGCACAAGCAGCTCAGTGTTAGAAAGTGTTCAAATCCCCCTGCCTGCCTCAACAGATGTGCTCTAAATCTGCCTTCAGAGCAGAACCACCTGGTGAGAACACAAGCGTCCTGCCCAAACATGAGATAACAAAATTCTGATCCTACTAAAAGCTCTGTGCTGAAAAGGCATCAATCTACACAGAAATCCTCTTTAAATCAGCTCATACCACATGGGCTCTGAAGTTTGGCCATTAAAGGCCCTGAGACCTAAGAACAAAGCAGCTGAGATAAGACATGTCTTATGTCCTCAGATTTGAAGTGGAAGGATTTCTTTCCAAACCTTAAGTTCACCAATTCTTTATAGCTTTATTTAAGTTGAACATAAACATTTTTCTAGCCTAAATAAACATCAGTATCCTGCTACCGTCTAAGCTTTGATTTTATTATTTTAATGCATAAGTAATATCAGCAATTAGCCATGCAAGTTATTTTCCATACAGTCACACCGAAAGAGATACAGCACATTTACTGTTGTTGCTGTTGGAGATAACTGAAAGAGTTATCTGTACTCAGACTGTGAGAACCTATACTTTTCTTACAGCATTTGTACAGCTGTGACCATCACACAGCTGTCTGTAACGACAGCACCTCATGCTCAGTGACCTGGTGCTAAAGCTGCCTGGCTTCCTCACCGTTACCCCACTGAGAAACAGAATTAAGTGTATTACAAATGGGCAACAAAAAAGAAAGGAAGTTGGACCCAAGACTGACTACATCATGCGCTGATCCAAACACTTCATGATGTGTTCTGTTCTGATGGGAGCAGCTCCAGTGCAGAGCAGACACAGCAGTGGTTCCTTACCTTATCATAGAGGGGAATCATGAAATAGCCGTTGTTTGGAGCACAATCTGTTTGGTATTTGAGAGTACCATGCTTTGTGTACAACTTTATCTATAAGAAATAAACAAAAGAAAACAACACAATGAGACATATTAAGAAATGTGACCAAAGGTGGAACCAGGCGTTCTCCTAACAAGTGCTTTTACACAGCAGAGCGTGCCCGACCCCCAGCGACAGCGGAGGGGACGGGGCAAAGCTCTACTGCACTACATCCACGCGGCCGCCGGCACGGAGCTCAGCTCAGGGCTTGGCAGAAATCAATCACCTCGAGCAGTACTGNGCGCCTCGGAGCGCCGCCGCTCCCGATCCGCTCCAACCGAAGCGCCTCCCAGCGAGCCCCGAGCCGTACCTCCGCCTCCTGCCCCCGGGGACAGCGGCCGTCCCCTTCACCCTCTGGCAGCGCCCGGCCGGACTTTGCTCTCTTTGCCCCCGGGCAGTCGGCGCGGGGCTCTCCGCCGCTTCCCGCTCAGGACGCGGTACCGGGAGGCGGCATGGCGGCGGGCCGGCTGTGCGGCTCTCGGGAGGGCTCTGCCGGGCTCTGGGTGAGTGAGGGCCGGGCCGGGGCAGCCCTGCGCCGGCAGCAGCGGTACAGCCGCAATGGGCGGCTCGGGCTTGGGCATCACGCTGCTTGCCCGCGGTGCGAGAAGTTACTGTTGGGTTATAGGAACAGCTGGGGAAATGCAGCTGTGATGCAGTTGGCGCTCCGGGCGCTTCCCTCCTCCTTATCTCTGTTGCAGCAGGCGTTTGCTGCTGGCCATTCCGATGGTTCCCAAATGCCAATGCTTTTTTTGATTCCAAAATTACTTTTTCTCATTCCGCATTCGGTAACTTAAATTTCCTCTTTCTCTTTTTTTCCTCTTTAGTTCTGATACATGGTTCATTTTCTTCAGCACTTTTCAAACCGTTTTCTCCTCTTTCCATTCCCTGCAGCACTGCTGCCAGTCCCTCTCCTGCAGCCTGTCCCCAGCAGAGCTCTCACTCTCTCTTTCCCCCTCTCCCTCTCCCTCCCAATGCTCTTCGTATTTGAAACTCTAAGTCAAGTTGCTTCAACATCATCTCAGTTGGAGTGTGAGCAGTTTGCGCTGGCTGCTGAAATTCCACATACGTTAGCTTTACTGTTTCACTTCTGTGCTGGTTCTGTGGCAGGACTGGAACCAGACGTGGTACACCAACAGCCCAAGATTTACCTGGTGCTTTGAGAACACAGTCCTTGCTTGGATCCCCTGTGCCTATCTGTGGATTTGTTTTCCCTTCTACTACCTGTATCTTCGACACCAAAACAAAGGCTATATCAGGATGTCCCACATCTTCAAAATCAANGCAGCCGGGGCCGACCCCGGCTGCCGCCCGCAGGGCCGCCCGCCCGCGGCTGCGGAGGGAAAGGGGCAGAGGGCGGCGGCGCGGGGGGGAGTCCCGCGGTGCGGCGCTACGGGAGGGGCGGCGACGGCGCCCACCTCGATGAGGGAGTAGTTGATCTCCACGTCGGACTTGACGAAGCCGCCGCAGCCCACCACGATGTCCTCAGAGCCCCGCGCCACGGCGCAGCACAGCGCGCAGCACAGCACGGCGGCCCACAGCCGCATGCCGCCGCCACCGAGCTGACTCAGCGCCGCGCTTCCGGAAGGGCCCGGGCAGGGCGGAGCGGGGCCGGTGCTGCTCTCTGCCGCCCCCTGCCGGCCCGGCGGCCCCGCC
>VXAB01005555.1:0-73262 GCA_013399175.1 Odontophorus gujanensis | reverse complement strand
TGCAGCAGGCGTTTGCTGCTGGCCATTCCGATGGTTCCCAAATGCCAATGCTTTTTTTGATTCCAAAATTACTTTTTCTCATTCCGCATTCGGTAACTTAAATTTCCTCTTTCTCTTTTTTTCCTCTTTAGTTCTGATACATGGTTCATTTTCTTCAGCACTTTTCAAACCGTTTTCTCCTCTTTCCATTCCCTGCAGCACTGCTGCCAGTCCCTCTCCTGCAGCCTGTCCCCAGCAGCGCTCTCACTCTCTCTTTCCCCCTCTCCCTCTCCCTCCCAATGCTCTTCGTATTTGAAACTCTTAAGTCAAGTTGCTTCAACATCATCTCAGTTGGAGTGTGAGCAGTTTGCGCTGGCTGCTGAAATTCCACATACGTTAGCTTTACTGTTTCACTTCTGTGCTGGTTCTGTGGCAGGACTGGAACCAGACGTGGTACACCAACAGCCCAAGATTTACCTGGTGCTTTGAGAACACAGTCCTTGCTTGGATCCCCTGTGCCTATCTGTGGATTTGTTTTCCCTTCTACTACCTGTATCTTCGACACCAAAACAAAGGCTATATCAGGATGTCCCACATCTTCAAAATCAAAATGGTAATAGTGGAGGATGGGGTTTGATCCTAAGGTTATTGCAACTTTGGTGCATAAGTTTATTTTTATAAATCATTAACTCTTTTCTGATGATCCATGTCTGTTTGTATTGACATTTGCTCACTCAGGTTAAGTCAGATCAGTACAAATCAAGTAAATCTTCAGGAATAACTGTCACAAGATCTTTTCCCCTGTAGCTCCACACAGTTTCCTGCTACTTCCCATAGTGCTCCCAGTCTCAAACCTGCTCTTCTACCTCTTCAGTCTTACAACCCAGCCTGCTTGGAGCAGTCAGTTCAGTAGGCTGGCCCAGCATCATTTTACTTCATTCCAATATGTGTTCACTGTCTCTGCCCCAGGTCCTTGGATTCCTCCTGGTAATACTGTGTTTTTCTAATGTCTTCTTTGTGCTATGGGAAATAAGCCAAGGAATCCCTCGGACTCCAGCATTCTTCATTAGCCCTGCAGTGCTGGGGATCACAATGGTAATTCTTCTTTTGTCCTGTCTGTATGTGTCCTTAGCCCTCCAGGGACACTTCCAGTATTTCCTGTGTTTCTGAGTGTCTCTGAACACAATATAAGGCTGGAACTGTGCTCTGTGAGTTTCTGCTGTATGAAGCAGCAGGGGATCAGAATTGAGGCAGTGGATATACAGCTACATCACATAGCTCTGAGGGTTGAGTATACCTCACAAGAGCCAAAGCAGCAATAATATTTTCAAGAAGGTCTTATAGCAACAGGACAAGATCCAGTTTCCCACAACCACAGTATGTTAGTACGGTTGGCTCTTAATGAATGAAATGGGATTTCTTTTTGACTAAATGCCTCTCCTCCCCTTCTGCCATGGCACCTTCATAGCCTGGAGCCTTCCAGCCTGTTGGCCCCATTGTAGTTTTGTTACTTGCCTTTCAATAGTGACATTCTGCAGTGCAAACTGCTCGCAATATGTTTTAGCCTTAACAGTACTCCAGCTCTAAGCATCTTGAAATCCTTGGGCAAGAAGCTAACTGACTTTGCTTTATTGTGTCCATTAACTTGATAATAATGTTCGGCATTCCATTACCAGCTATTTATTTGGAGGTTTCTCTGCTTCCTCACAGATCCTTGCCATGTTCCTTACCCAAGCAGAAAGAATGATGGGTATCCAGTCTTCAGGCATCATGCTGATTTACTGGCTGCTCACATTCTTGTCTGCAGTTGTGATCTTTAGTTCCAAAATCCAACGTGGCCTGGAAAGAGTAAGTGAAATCACGTATCTTTAACATAAAGGCTATGAAGGCTGAACAATATGGTTCTTTTTGGCTCATTGATAGTGATGCAAAGAACTGAATTCCTTTCTTAAGGTCTGTACTGAGTAAAACAATTAATGACTCTGATCTCTACTCATGTTATCCCTTTCAGTATAGACAAAACATGTTTTTCTGAGTGTTCAGCAGATTTCATATGTGAATAAAAGCAAATGAATGTAAACAGTGTTACAAAGTGTAGCCTTATGCTCAGGCTCCAGACCTCTTCTAGATTTAACAGTTCACCAATTCTTGCTATGAAAGAAGTATTCAGACCTCTACCTTGCTTTTTTTGTTGTTGTCGTTTGTTTGCTTTGTTTTTGTTTGTTTGTTTTTCTTTTTTGTCTTTCTTTCTTGGTCATAACAGAGAGCCCTTCATGGACCCCCATACACCCTTCTTAATGAAACCCAGCAGCTGCTTCATTCTGTCAGTGACTTATCCCACTATGTGAGCACAATCTATGCCTCAAAGCATCACAAGTTCTCTAAACAGTTATGCAATGTGGACATTTGACTTAAGTATGCTGTGAAGTCTCATTGTAAAGCATTACTATAAATGATAAATGAGTCCATTATTCATCAGTTTCTGGAGTAGCAGTTCTAGGAGTTATTTCAGTAGCTCCATGATTATAACTTAAATAAATGCAAGTATTAAAAAAAAATAAAATAAATATCTCTTAGGTTATGGCTTGTAGAGTATGGGAAAGCCACCTTTCCCCATTGATTTCATGTGAATAATTTTTACCACATTCTCAGTAGTATTCTGTTTCTCAGGGATTCTTGGAAGACTTTTTCCACCATGTTGCCACTTACCTTTACACTAGCCTGGTGCTTGGTGAACTTGTGTTATTCTGCTTAGTTGATCACCCTCCCTTCTTCTCTAAAGCTGCCAACAGCTCTGTAAGTATAATGTAGGTTTTCATAATGCTTTGCTTCACTGCTCAGACAAGTTTGAACTTCTGGGGATATGCAGAAACATGAGATTCAAAATACATCATTCTGAATAAAGGCCAGTGGTTTTAAAAGGTAAACAGCAGAACTGGGGATAACAACTCCATCTCTCTATGTGTGTTTTGAAAAACTCATGACCTATCCACACTCCTGCTTGTTTTCATTGAAACCAGCATGTAGGGCTTACTTTGCTTCTGCCTGTCTTTGGTAAAACAGTACATTCCTCTGACTGAGGTACACGTATGGCAGAACTACATAGAATCGTAGAATCATAGGGGTTGGAAGGGATCTTAAGAGATCATAGAGTCCAACCCCCCTGCCAAAGCAGGTTCCCTACACGTGCTACAGAAAGTAAACATCTTCAGATATGAAGGCTGGTATTCTGAGACATTATTCAAAGTCTAATTCCCTCAAGTCTTATTGATCCCTCACAATACACTTACACTGTCAGAGGTGAGGAGTGGGGGCTGGGCAGCCTTCTCATTGTTTTTCTTGGAAAAGTGCAGACGGGATATCATATGACATGTTCCCTTTTCTCCATATAAATATCATCCATGTTTTTTTCCCATCAGAATGAGTGTCCAGAAGCCAGCAGCTCTTTTCTGTCCAAAATCACATACTGGTGGTTCTCTGGGTAAGAAAACACAGAAAAAGACAGGGTTTTGCTATAGTATCGGGAAAAAAAAAAACAGTAGAATAAGAGAGGGTATAGATGTGAAGCAGTTGAGTCATCTCTGTCCCCAGGTTAACTTATGTAGTGAGGTTTTAAATTCCTTCTCTGGGGACTTGAGGTATTCTCACAAGATCAAATTATAAAACGTCGCTTATTTTTCTCAAAAGAGTTTCAAACACAGATTTGTGATTCCAAATAATTCCTCACTCCCAGCTACCTGTCCAGTGCCTTTTCAACCTTCAAATAGACCTCAGCAATCTCAAAAGATTTTGTCCCAGCCTTCTGCTTAGCATTCAGAAGTAAAATGATTGCATACCTTGGGCCTTATGTCAGCTATGGTAATGCCTCCTCTGTTTCACTTAGCCACAAATTAAGTTAAAATGAACTTTGTCCCCCCTCTGCCCGAGACCCAACTGTCAGTATCATCTAAAATGAGAATTAGGGCTTACTTGCAAATAATAATTATGCCGACAGAAGATAGCATAGGGATTTGAAGCAAAACAGCCATTCCTAAATATTCATATGTATTCAGGGAAAGGATATTCCTAAGTAGTATTTACAGAATTCACTGTGAAGCACTGAATTAAAGCCCATCTGTGTTGAAAATATTTTGTGTGCAATAAGTACTTCTGTGCTTACTTAGTGGCTGTCTGTTTCTCCAGGCTTGTCTGGAAAGGCTGTCGGCAGCCTTTGGGGGTGGGTGACCTGTGGTCAGTGAGGAAAGAGGACTCCTCTGAAGAAATTGTTGCCTGGGCTGAGAGGGAGTGGAAGAAGTATCACAGCAGAAGGAAGCAGTGAGTACTTAACCTGCAGGGTGTCATGGATTCAGCTGGGCAGTTTCTCTTTCCTTTAGGTGCTATAAACAAATATACCCGCAGGGGGTGGTGTGCCATCTCCGAACAGAGTTGAAGCTCCTCCATTCCTCACAGAGGGATACACCATAAAATCACAGAATCGTTTAAGGGACCGTCAAAGGTCATTTAGTCCAACTCTCCTGCAACAAAAAGGGACATCTCCAGCTAGTTCAGGTTGCTCAGAACCCAGTCCAGACCGAGCTTGAACATCTCCAGGAATAAGGCATCCACCACAGTAGCCAGACAGCCTCAGTACATACTCAGGTTCTCAGTGTGAGCTTTGCTGGTGCTTCCAACAAAGATGAAAGCATCCTGTCCATCTGGACAGAATGAATGTTTAAAGGTTCCATCCTTCTGAAGTATCTGTCTATTAATGTGGGAGTCTTCTGTATTCAGTGGGTAAACACTAAGGGGTTTTTGTTCAAAACCAGTTTTTAAGAGTTGAAATATGCTCAACAGCATTTTCTAATTCCTAGAAGCTTGGTTCTGTATTTTTTTTTTATGTCAGGGATCATTATTTGACCTGCATTTATACTGGACATGGCATGAAACCCAGTTTGAGATATTTAATGATTTTTTGAAAACACAAGATGCAATTTTTCAGTTACAGCTAGCTTTTCCATTGGTTCTTTTAGAAAAATGGAGTCTGCTACTTTTAAAAAGAGTCGGAAGACTGAAACTGGTATCACAGAAGCTGAAGAGACAGAGGTTCTACTGCAGTCAGAGCACAGTCAGAGCGGGCCCTTGCTGCAAGCATTTTGGAGGATATTTGGAACCTATTTCTTACTCAGCACCCTCTGCTTAGTTATCTGTGATGTCTTCTTGTTCTCTATACCCAAGATACTGAGGTATGTGCCTACTTAGAATTTATTTCCCAAAGGAAACACCACATGTATATTGTTGTGTACAAGCTCACCCAGAGAAATATATGTCAGCACTCACGGAAGCAGATAAACACACTTAGCTTTTGCAATGCAATTGCTGTTGAAAGGATCTGGATTACCATGTATTCTAAGTCTACAGACAATTCAGTGTTACTTTCTAAAGCTGTGTGCATTATCTTTACTGTGATGTGGAAAGAACCAGTTGCCCTAAGCTTTGTGACAACTTTGCTAGAACAAAGCTAAGCGTTATTTGGTGGTTCTGTGTATTGCATACACGGCACAGGCTATCAGCAATTTGCTGTAGATTTACAGCTCTATGTTCCTTGATAAAGCATACAGGTGAGCATCCTACACAAGATCTTACGTAGCATCTTTAGTTAGTCGATCGTTATGCTTTGTGGATTATGTTGGTACAACACAAACATGCATTCCAATATATTTTCAAGGGTAAAAACACTTCTCAGTCTTTAGAAGAAGCTGTGGAAATTTCAGTGAGTTCCTTAGATTCTCACTCTTATTTGCATAGTTCTGACAAATTCACAGAGTTCAAGATTCATTTTTCACATTGAAAATGAAATCTTTTCTCAAAAGAATATGCTGAGATAGATCAGAGATTACTTCAAAACCAAGAGTGACTAAATGTAAAAAAAAAAAAAAAAAAAAAAAAGATATTGCAGATTCAGGATACCTAGCAGTTTTCCCATGTCTTCTACTATTTTACTGACAAAGGTCAGCTAGAGAATATAGAAAAATCCATGGTGTTACTTCATTTCTGACACTGCATCAGTTCTATAGAGATTAATCAATATTGTACTTCTGTCTTGCAGTCTTTTCCTTGAGTTCATTGAAGATCAAGAAGCCCCTAGCTGGCATGGTTATTTCTATGCCTTCATTCTGGTTCTTTTAGCTTGTCTCCAGACTCTGTTTGAACAACGATATATGTACATGTGTCTTGTTCTGGGACTGAGACTGAAAACTGCAGTAACAGGGCTTGTATACAGGAAGGTGAGACTATAAGCTTCCTTTTCAACTTTGTTTTTTTTTCTAGCCCTACATTAGTAATAGTGATGATGTTACATTGTTCTCAACAGTATCAGGGAATATGTTATTAAGAGATGTACTTCTAGCACGTAATTCTGTGCTATATTCATCTCTGAACAGCATGTAAGGCATTTTACTGTTTGTTTTTCAGATCTTACCTCTGAAGGGAAAGACAAGAAAAGGAAAGATAAGCTTTGTTATGCTGTAGATTATAGTTGGGAAAGGGAATAAACTTTTCACCCTAAAGTGAAGTCTTATATTCCAGCACATTTTCAATACCTAGGATTCAACCTTCTCTTTTTTTTCTTTATAAGGAAAATAAAGTTTTTTGATGTTTGGATAAAAGCTGTTGTCTGACTATGCTTATACTTTCTTCTCTACCCTGTTTAGATCCTAACCTTGTCTAATGCATCAAGGAAAGCAGTAACAGTAGGTGAAATTGTTAATCTGGTATCCGTTGATGTCCAAAAGCTAATGGATCTCATTATCTATTTTAATGGAACCTGGCTTGCTCCTATTCGGATTATCATCTGCTTTGTCTTCTTGTGGCAGGTGAAGTATGATGATGGTACATATCAATTGATTTCCCTTCTAGGTATCAGAGAACAAAGGAGTTTTCAAAATTCTTCTTAAGAGTTTTGCTGGTCTGAACAACATGAAATTGTGATGTTTATCTTAGCTGTGAAGCATGGAAAATTCACTTCTATTGTCAGAAGTTATTTTTATTAGTGTAGAGGTTTTACCTGATCCTTCACTATCTTCTTACCTGTATATTTGGTATTCAGTCTCTTTTAGAGAAAAAAATCTGTGACTACAGTTGTTCTGAGCTGACAGATAAACTTCCACCTGAGATTTTCCTTTGCCTGCTCTTGTTTCAGTCAAAATGTAGGGGCCCACTGCAGGCTCTAAGTCCAGTTGCAGCTCTTCTGCATAGTAACAGAACATAAAGAAAAATGGTCTGTAGTGACAACTCCATGTACTTCATCCTGAAGGTTTGTTACCATAAGATTACTGAAAGAAACTGAAGCAAAGTTATATGATACTCAAAAAGAGTACTGGATATGCTGAATTGCACAGATATCAAGGAGTTTTGCAAGGAGAGAGCAAAACTCAAATGAGAATAAACAATGGTAATCTTAAGATTCCTTTTTCCCCTAATTCAGTGTATGATATTTTCTCAGTAGGATAAGGTTGTACTTCTTTGCCTGTTTTGGCAGCATGCAAAGTGGAAGTATGGGCACAATAGAGACAATTTCTAAGAGCTTTCCAAAGGCCTTTGAGACTTTCTTCTGCTAAGTAGGATGGACTGGTGCCTGAGGGGGTACCATGACCCTGGAAAGTAAACTGCTAGCCATGGTATAAACTGTTGAAAGTTCATTATCCCTTTTTAGTGATGTTGCCAAGCTGAATGCGTTTGCATGTGGTTGGAGTTACATGAGAGTTTTCAGTGGCAGCTTGGAGATTGCTTTAAGTTTCTCTGTTACTTAAAGTAATTAACGTTTTGTTTGATAGTATTTATAGACCATTTGTGTAGGGAATACATTTGTCTGTATACCAGCACTCACATTTCTAGCTGTCTGCAGAGATATGACTAAACCACAAGAAACAATCTGTCTGTTTTGATGTGCAAGCCATGAACCCAGGTACTCGAGAACTGTCCATGAGTATGTGGCACTGTACTCAATGGCTGCCATTTCCTCTCACTAGTTGATGTAAATTCAGGCAAATTTAGTTATGTTGCAAGAATAGTTTCATTTTCTAAACAAAGCCTGTTTTTGTTTGGTGTCACTTCCATATGCCAGCCACAAGATGTCCTCCTTAATAAATCCAAGAGCAGGTGGGAAGCAAATGACTTGAAGCACCAAGTGTGCCTTCTGCATCTCCCTTAGCACTAATCCAGTTCCTAAAAGGAAAGCAAATAAATTCAGCAGAGTATGATGACAGGAGTTACCCTGCTTGGAGTGTTAACACTCCACAGTGCTTATGCAGCTCAACTCCCAAGAAAGGCAAAGACTGGACTAGAGGAAAGCCTTAGGGATGTTAAGCATAGATTTTAAAGCAGAAGGAATGAGAGCAAAGTGGGAGTGGAAGACTGTCATTTCTAGTAAAATCAGAAGTTCCTCCATTTTCCTTTTCTCTCCTGGCAGCTCCTTGGGCCATCGGCCTTGACTTCAATTGCTGTATTCCTTTTTCTTTTGCCTCTGAATTTTTTGATCACCAAGAAGAGGAGTCATTTCCAGGTACATTTTGCTTCATAAAAATGAAGTTTTTTATTAACATGAATTATGCTAGGATTCAACTTCAAAATCTAAGTTAAAGGCTGCCATGATCTCCTATGGAAGGATTACATGTAACCCAAGGCTACAGAAAAAATCAAAGGCTGATGATTACAATAGGCAAGTTGTTAAGCTTTGCACTGGTGTGTATCACTATCATTTGGCTTTAAGTGATGGGTTAATATTCATTATTCATGATGACTATGACTTTCTTAAGTAACCTAGGAGAATTCAAAGCCTACAAATTTACTTGAGGTTTAGAGTGAGCTTTTCTGCCTTTTACTTCTGTTTTTTACTTTGTGTTTACTGACCTTTTCTGGTTTTGTATGTATTGCCAGTAAAAACGATGCTCTAAAGAAGAAAAGCAAAATTTCTCCCAGCCTCAAAGATTTACAAGCAAGAAAGTGCACAGTTCAACTGCAGGGAAATGTATTCAGAGCTCATAGGCAGGATTAAGGTGTTTTTTCAGAACAATTGTATAGTTATATATTTAACCAAATAAATGACAAACATTTATTACAGGAGGCCCAGATGAAGCATAAAGATGAGCGGGCCAAGCTTACCAATGCCATTCTTAGTGACATTAAAGTAATCAAACTCTACGGTTGGGAAAAAACTTTCATGGAGAAAGTGCATGCTATCCGGAGGCAAGAACTTCAGGCTCTAAAAAGATCTCAGATTCTCTTCTCAGCATCTCTAGCTTCTTTCCATTCATCAACTTTCCTGGTGAGTGGTTCACCTTCCTACACAAAACGTGCACTGTTACTTCCACTTCTCTTTGTGGTCCTGTCTGGACAGAATTTTCCTGTTCAACAGCTAAAGATAATATCTGTGTGGAGCTCCTGTTGGTCTCAAGAGGAGCTGAGCCCCAGTGAAGCAACTAGACAGATTTTTACTGCCCTAACAGGTCCGTGCACACATCACCTTGTCTCATGATATGCTCTAAGCAGATGAAGTCTGATCTGTAGGAACCACCTGGAGACCTCCAGCTACACAGAGTTCATAACACAGTCAGTATCTGCACAAGCCACTTTTGCTTATACTGCTGCAGGTCAGCCATGTATGTCTTTAATGGAAGACAGCTGTGTTTTCATCTTACTGTGATTGCAGCACCAAAACTTCCTTAAAGCAGAACAAACATCAAATAATCACACTTGGTTTATCACCAACATGCAAGACCTTGCCTGTGATATTTGCAGGACAGCAGTACAACATATATGGATGATAGCCTAAGTTTAACTAAATGAATTTCAGAGCATTTAGAAAGGGATCTGCCACTTATGAATCATTCTCATTTCCTTGTCTGAAGCAAATGGTTTTGTCTTGCTCCCTTCCAGATTGCATTTGTCATGTTTGCTGTCTACACGCTGGTGGATAACACACACATCCTGGATGCTCAGAAGGCCTTTGTATCTTTAACACTGATCAACATTCTGAACACAGCACACTCGTTCCTGCCATTCTCCATAAATGCTGCTGTCCAGGTCAGCTTCAAGCTGTATTTCTTTCTCTTTGTCTACAAGTGTTTTTTTGCATATCACCATTAAAAGGTAATGGTAGGAACATCTTATGGCTTTGAGACTCAGGCCAGGTATTTAATTGCTGTTTTGAAACAGTGAAGCACAAGGACTTGGAGCTGGAAGTATTATTTTTAAGTACTATTTTTCAGAACGACCTCATATATTGACAAAATGGTTCCCAGGAATAACTCTTAAATCTGTCAGGGACATATAAATATCGTGTTGTAGGAGGTAGGGTTCTAATGCCTTTTCTGTTGGGCAGTGTCTGTGCTTCACTTCTCCTGGAAGACCCATTAGTCTTAAATCACAAAACAGACCCCAGCTGGGCTTATAGTTCCATTTTTAATCACAGAGATCAGAACAGAGGGAAAAAAGTCTCCACAGCAGAAAGTATGACGGACCAAGCCAAAGATAAAAGCAAGTCATTTTTCAGTGAGAAATTGGGAAATTGCACGTCTCTCTTGCACAAGGCTGTCACGACTCTTCATATACAGGAGTGATTGCTGAAAAAATGCAAGATGAATTTGGGGAAAAAAGCACCAATATCAAACATGTGAACAGTAGAAAAAAACACATGGAAGAACAACTTTTTTGATGAGCTAAGTGAAACTAAGGCAATTAACTTAGGGAAGAGCTCCATTTGTCCATCTAAGCCTACTGCATCTGCAACACAGCAGCTAGTCAGCAGTCTTCAGTGGGTTTTCTGGTTGAGTCTTTTAGTTGTAGTTCCCTTTCTATTCTAAATCTTAGTGTTTGTGTGCTCCTTCATTTCAGGCCAAAGTTTCTTTAAAACGCTTAGCAGCTTTTCTGAATCTGGAAGAACTGAATCCTGAGAGGTCAGACAGAAATACTTCTGACTATGGTGAGCTTTTGTGTTAGTACTGTTGTCTTACAAGAGGGATAGCTAGCACTGTTCAGCTTCCACTATGGTGCCTGCCATAGCCAAGAGTGAAAATTATTTGCCCCTTACCATCATTTTGTTTCTGAGGCCTAGTAATTCCTAACAGTGAAATCTAGCCTGGTAATCAACGTCTTCTTTTGATACTTAAGGTTAATTTTGTATAATATAAGTACATACTGAAACATAAGAACACATGAAGAGGGATGTTTTCTGTACTTACCTTTGAATTTACAAATGTTCTGTTTCTCCCCATATTTTAGTACAGGCAAGTATCACTGTAAGAAATGGAACTTTCTGCTGGAGCAAAGACACTTCTCCTTGTCTTAGAAGGTACAGCCTTAAGCGTAGTCTACTCAGTTCTGTAGGTCAGAGTGGGAGCTGAATGAATGAATTCTTCAGGTCCCAAAGTGAAACCAGTGTGGAATACAAAGATGTTTCTGAGTTTGCTTCATATTTCACATTGAATCCTGAGAATTATTAAGTCAGACAAAATGTATTCTTGTTTCTATTCCTGTCTTAATGAGAGCACAGAAATGGAAAGGTCACCATATCTAGATTTTGCCTTAACACACAGAGACAGTGCTTACATCATCATTTGTTGAAATTAGATCAATTTAAGTAAAAGAAGTGGAATTGGTGGGGTATAATCACTACGTGCTTATTTCAAAAGGTGCTGCATTTTTAGAGAAGAAACTGTTGAAAAGTACTATCCAATGCTTTGGGGTGGTCTGTATTCAGAGTGGAGGTCTGTGTCTTTGATCTTGGCTTGAAATCCAAATGCAGGTATGGATGAAGACTTTCTGGCTGAACATGTCTCTTACGGGATGAATCCCATACTGATGAAAAATGTTAGCATAACAAAAAGAGTAAGCCTGTGAAACTATATGAAATTAGAAGTATGTATTTTTTACTGCTGCATCACAACAGCAATTACTTTGCTTGTTTTCTTTTAGGAAGTGTATTTAAGAGGTGGTCAGAGTGATCAGGGAGGTGTGGGGGGGGGTGTCTCCTCTCTCTATAGGATAGATCTTACCGTGCCACAAGGCTCCTTGCTTGCTGTAGTTGGCCAAGTGGGTGCTGGAAAGTCCTCCCTGCTGTCAGCTTTACTCGGTGACCTGGAAAAGATGGATGGCTGCGTGACTATGAAGGTAGATTTTTCCTTGAGCATTTGCTTTTAATTATATTCAAGAACAGTGAGGCATACAAACTAAGGCATCAAGTACTTGATGAAAACTCACTGAACGTTAACAAAGGCTATAGCATAGCAGCCTATATTTAATCACTGAGAGGTGCTTAAGACTTCTTTAATGGGCCTGGTTCTTAGGAGTGGGAGCTAGAACAGGACTTTGGAAATCCAGTTCCATTTCCTACATTGACAATAAGCTGTAGTGTCATCGTGGTTAAGTCATGTTGCTTGCAGCTGTTTCTTCCTTTGTAAAAGAGCAGGGTGAGGACCCTTTTATTTTGCAAAGCATTCTTAGTCATTGCATATTTCTAACTGGGAGGCTGTTTCTTCAAAGACAGGTTCCCAAAGTACCAGGTTGTGTTTATGAGAAAGAGATTGGTAACATTCTTCTATTTCTGCTTTTATAGGGCACAGTAGCTTATGTCCCCCAGCAAGCTTGGGTACAGAATGCTTCAGTGGAAGATAATATTCTCTTTGGCAAGGAGATGGATGAAACATGGTTTAGTAGTGTGGTTGATGCTTGTGCATTACAACCTGATTTGGAGAGCTTCCCTGCAGGACAGAAGAGTGAAATAGGCGAGAAGGTACTGGGCCAGTTCTATGGAAAAGTTACTAAAACATGAGTAACTACAACTTTGCATATCCTGCTTAAAACACCAAGAAAGGGATTCAACTTGCAAAGGCAGGTACTCAGGAATTTGTGAAAAGCTGGGCTATAATTAAAAGGGGTCTCAAGCCCACCTCTTAATGGTTAAGCTAACCAGAGATAAGAGCAATGCTTCAGCCACAGTAAGTAAATCCAGGTCATTCATCGGTCCTCCCTGCATCTGCATCTCAAGAGCCCAATTTGGTGGAAGGGAGAGAGAGGAGGGAGACAGTCATTTGATAATAACTCATAAAATCTCAGTATAAAAGGAGTCATGAGCTGACAAATATGCTATAGCATAATAATAAACAGCATCAATGCATTTTTTACAGGGAATAAATATTTCTGGAGGACAGAAACAAAGAGTAAGCCTCGCTCGTGCTGTGTACCAGAGGTCTTCAGTTTACCTCCTAGATGATCCCCTCTCTGCTGTTGATGCCCACGTTGGACAGCACATTTTTGAACATGTTCTTGGACCCAATGGTTTACTGAAGGACAAGGTTTGTTACAAATTCTGTAAAACTGTAAAAGGCATCAAAATGTATTCAGCCTTAAAGATCTCACAAGTGTTTCCTGTCATATGGGTAACTTTATCAAAGGCTCACAGTTTTTTTTGTTTATGCTAGTGGCGAAACTAGCCACTATACTTCTAGTATAGTTTCACTTCATCATAATATCTCATCCAAACATTTTTGATGGCAGCACCTTTATAGTTCTCATCACCCGACTATTCATCACTTAAAACTTCAGTCTTAAGATCCATCTAAAACTTCCTTTCTTCTTTGCATTAGGTTGCATTTTTTTATACCTCAGTATTTCTCTGCTGTCAGGCAATACAGATGATAAATGTGAATGCATAAGAAGAGATGATGGGGCACCTCTATTTTTTTAATGTTATAAATTGACACTGTAATTTTATTCAGGCTGAAAAAGTTTTTAGACACAAATTTCTTTCTGAAATACGGCTATCAGTGACTGAACATGATGGACTTTTGTTACCATCATTCTCCTTAGAAGCTTCAGCCTGAGTAGAATCAACATGGGACAGGTCAGTGAACCCTGCATAAAGCCCTCGCATGTGATGCTGTCCTGAAAGATTAGGGATCAGTTCCCATCTTTGCTTTTTCAATCCCACGCATGACACAGACCAAGTTGGTTCACACCTCTCCACCCATGATTTTTCACTCCTTAGTTTTCCACTTACAAAGCCATGTTACAAAGATAAACTTTGACAGAGACACTCAGAAGTGACAAGAGTAAAAAAAGACATTCTCACATTATTAAAAGTTACAGCTCTGAGGATATCTTCTTAGAAGACAGTTAATTGCAGCAACCCATGTAAACAGGAGAACACCAGAACAATTAAACTGTTCCACCTTTATTCAGACTCGTGTTCTTGTGACTCACACGATCAGCGTTTTGCAGCAAGTGGACAACATTGTTGTGTTGGTGGATGGAACAATTGCAGAAATCGGTTCCTACCAAGAACTTTCACAGAGAAATGGGGCTTTTGCAGAGTTTCTTCAGTCACACAGTGCTGCAGAAGAGAAGGCATGCTCTGGTTTTCCAGGTAATGCAAATTAAAAGGAATTGTTTTTTCCCAGACATACCGTTCTTGTTTCCTTAATGTTATACTTAATGAAGTGGGGGTCTGCTGCTATTTAATAGCTAGGAGGAGGGAAAAGAGGACAAAACTGGAAAAGCCAATCTGAAGTTTTGTTCTGTGAATGACATTCTTAGCAGGGATACCATCACAGCATGTTGTCACTTTTAGTGGGAAAAATGCCAGTCAAATTAGCTGAGTCATCATCTTGGACTGGTATTTTAATTTTCTTCTTAGCAGAGAACAATCATGCACTTAACGTAATTACCAACTACATGTGCAGTTTTTCACTTTGATATTTCATCCCTATGAACAATTATTTGTAATCTTTTCTCTCTTCTACGAGTTTCTCAAAGGCTGTAACAGGATAAAATAGTATTAAAAAGCACTTAGAGGAAAATAGTGCATTTATTTTTACAGCTACAGGGGACATCAGAGACACCATCACCTCTAGAAACAATCCATCAGAGGACAAGCTCTTTAGGTAAGTTTAAAGCTGTTTCAGATACCAAAGAATTTGCTCTGAAAGTCCATACATGCCTACAAGAGTTTCTTAATGAGTATGAAAAAGGTCTGGGATTGGTCTTCAGTAATAACAGCAAACAAGCAAAACCGAAGAACAGGTATGGAACAGCTTTCTAATGTGGATGTTTACAAACATTTTTTCCTTATTTCACTTGGAGCCAGAATTTGTCCTAAAGCTCAGTAGTAGGCATGGTGATACATCTGCCTGCTGCTCACTTCCTGGTAGAGTTGTAAGGTCTGACTTGTTTCACAGCAGCTACAGCTAGTGAACACTCAAAGCTTCTGCTTGTTATTAGCTACGCTTGACAGAGCTCAGTGCTTGTGACACATGAACAATTCCTTGGGTCACTCTGGAGGACTCCCAAAACAACACCCTTTAAAATAAATAAGCATCACTATAGGGGAGAAGAACAAGGGTAAGTTTCTCCAGTTTTCACATCCCATTTGACACTGGGAAAAGTGCACAAACACTGCAGGAAATGCTAAAAATGTGCTCTAGGGAAGAAGGAAGAGCAGTTCAGCTTTACTCTCTGCAAATAAACATACACAATGGTAGGATTTTCTGGATATAAATACCTTCTAAAAGGCTCACTGCCTTAGCTAAAAATTGAAAGGATTTTTGTTTTCTTTATAAAGTGACAATGCAGTCAAATCTTCTGCTACGGGAAAGAAGACCATTCCTGTAAGTCAAAACTGTACTACTGCTGAAGTCACTGAAGGAAGATTAACCAGGGGAGAGAAAACTCAGCAGGGCAGGGTAAGCACAGCACTTTTCCTCTATGGATGAAGACAGGTATTACGGGTTTATTACTGACCCGCTCACAGTAGGTGGGTCAGCTCTCTGCCAAAGTTAAACAAGTGCAGCTCCATAGAACTCATCTAAGCTGTACAAATCTGCCATATAATTAAGACAAAGTCATTTCAGCACTATTTTATATAGCACCTTCTGTGCAAACTGTATCTCATACATAACCCAATCTAAGCACTTGTTTGAAAATTACATATATGTTGCAGAAAACACATTATGGGAACAAGAGAGAAAAAAGTAATTTATGATTACTTAGGATATGAGATCCTGATTGTCATCCTCATTGAAGAGTTGACCTGAAGGGAGAAGATAACTGAGGCAGTCAGGGTGAATGGGTGTAGAGGACAGAAGAGTACTGATTACAAGTGACTTGTAGCCTTGTGTCTGCCTGCAGACTCTTGAGGCTGGTGAGAAAGGGTGTTCTCATCTTGCCCAAGAGGTCATTTAAAAAGGCCAAGGCAAGAAGGGTACTAAATAGGCAAAGAAGCAGATGTGGGATTCCAGTTAGGAGGAGTCAGTCACGGATAGGAAGTGTACTCAGGACATACTGTAGTTATAAAATGTGGAGAGAAAAGAATAACTGAAACTACACACTGCTACTATGAGAGTTGAGGAAGATGTCAGACACACAAAAAGGGGACTGCACTGAGCTTGAAGAAACAGAGAATTAGGCTGATTGGGATCTCCTCAACTCTGCCACTCAGCAGTTAGTCCTGTGAGCAGTCAGTAGGAGTCATACCAGCCCTCATTCACACCTACAACAAACGTAAATCATTGCCCAGCATAGTGTAAGCCTCATCTTCATTCCAGCAGTAACACCAGCTTAACACAACAATATTCATCCGTTGCCTATAATTACTGGTTAACACCATATAGTATGACTCCATATGACATCCACCTGGAAAACAAAATAGTTTTTACTATGGTTCAAAACATATAACTAAGTAGATATGCCCTAATAAATCATTCCTTGCCTCAGAGCTTTTTTTCCTTGCTAACAAGATTGATCCCTCCAACTATTTTTTTTTCCTCTTAATTGTTTTACTCTAGGTTAATGCTTCCATTTATGCAGCCTACCTGAGGGTGACAGGCTTACCACTGTGTGCCTACATCATTTTGTTGTTCACATGTCAGCAAAGTGTATCATTTTTTCGTGGTTATTGGCTCAGCATGTGGACAGAAGACCCTGTACACAATGGTACACAACAACACACGGAGTTAAGAGTTGGAGTCTTTGGTGCACTAGGAGTCATTCAAGGTTTGTTTAACTTCTCACCCAATTAAGTGTTTCATCTCGATTTCCCATATTCAGGATGTTATTCCTCACAACACAGACAAGTGCAATACCCATGGACTTTTCATCTCCTGAGTTCTTGGCATCAGCCCTAAAAGTCTGACATGGGACCTAACACTAGAGGCTCTGACACACACAGAATTTTTAAGGGATCTAAACAATATTTCCAGTGTTACTGCATGAAATTCCACCTCGTAGTATGCTAGAAGTGTTCTGTGTCTTTTAGCAGACCATGATAGTGTCTTCACTTCTGTTATGGTTTTATGATTTTTGTAAAAAATCATAAAACCATAACATCTTCCTGCTGGAAATGTATGACCTGGACCCCTTAGCAAAACAAAAAAGAAAAAGAAAAGAAAAAAAAATAAGCAATGAACTTCATTTTTCCATCCCATGCCCTTGTATCCAACATGAGATCCTGAGGCATAGCTTGACCAAAGAGAGAATCAGTTCCTTTCACTAATATAACATTCACACTAAATGAAAAGTCATGATCTCACAGAAGGGACCTCTAAGGCAACTTTTCTCAGACCCAGTAATAATAATTCTTTTTTAAATTACAGCTCTTGTCAGATTTGCATCCACAGCAGCAGTCTTTCTGGGCGGCGTGTTAGCTTCACACAAGCTGTTTCTGCAGTTGCTGAGGAATGTTGCTAGATCCCCAACAGTATTCTTTGAGGAGACACCCATTGGAAACTTGCTGAACCGCTTCTCCAGAGAGATGGATGCCATTGATTCTATCATCCCTGACAAGCTCAAGTCCTTACTGGGATTCTTGTTCAATTTGCTTGAGATCTACCTTGTGATTATAGTGGCTACACCAAAGGCAGCAATGGCCATAGTGCCCTTGACTGCTTTTTATGCTGTATTCCAGGTAGGAACTCGTGTGCAGGAGAACAGCACGGCCATATTTCTGCTTCCACTTCTTAGGGGCTGAGACACACAGAAACTAGCTTCATAATCTCCAATTGCATCTGAACAAGAATAGCATCAACTCTTCCCACATAACCTCAAGCTTCTCAACCTTCCAAAGTGCAGTCTCTGGAATGAAGAGACTAAGTTTTTATTGTCCAAATCAAATCTGCTCTGGGACTATACATTCCTCGTCTCCATTAGTGTAAATGAAATCATATTAATACCAAAGGCATTTTTCCTCTAGAATTCCTGTCCTGCTTTTTTTAATACAGCCATGTATGCCAAGCAGCTCTCTCCCATTTAGCTCAAATGCTCTGCCGGGTAAGGTTGAATAGAAAGAAGGGAATGTAAAAAGTGCAAGCATACCTCCATTCTCTGTCAGGCAAAGGGCTGATCTACAGTAGAAATCAAAAATGAGTTTAGAGGCTTCATGAGTTAAAGTGCCTTGGCCTTCTTTCATTACCCAACCATGGGGTTATTCTTAATGATGACAGGACATAACACAGGCAGGAACACTGCCTCACCTTCTAAGGGCATCTTCTGCCTGCCCATTAGGTTTTATGACAGTAGGACAGTACATACTGTTGCACTTGTTGAACCCTTTCCAAATGTTCTATGGAGCATCTCAAAAGAGATGTTAACTGCCTACTCACTTCTCTTCCCCATTTCCCTTTGTGCCAGCATTTCTACGTCGTCACCTCCTGCCAGCTGAGACGAATGGAGGCTGCCAGCAGATCACCAATCTACTCCCACATTTCAGAAACCTTCCAGGGGAGTAGTGTGATCCGTGCTTACAAGGACCAGGAGAGGTTTATTTTGAAAAGCAACTTCCTGGTGGATGAGAATCTGAGAACATGCTTCCCTGGAGCAGTTGCTGACAGGTACAAATCTGCAGGGTAGAGGAAATTAAAGTTTACTGACATGGCCCTTGTGAGTTGAAAGAGCTGCTCGGGGGGTAGGGATGGAGGTACTCAGAATATGAGACACTGATGCAGCATCCTGATGGTAGGATAAGCTCTTACATTTATCACTCATAACACACTCCTCTCTGGCAATGTGCTCCTCACACAACCAGTATGCTCCCTCTCTGTTGTATGACTGAGAGGATGTGCTCCCTTGTGGCTAGAGGTATCATCCCATGTTCTAAATGCAAGAAGCTATAGTACATACCCAGAGAGGCCCATTATTATATGACAGTGCTATATGCAGACTCCATCAACCTCCTGTCATGAGCAGGCGAGGAGGAGCAGAGAAAAGTTAGACCTATTAATTGAAGAAATTGTGCTAGCTGCTCATCCAACCACCCTTGGATAGAATCCTAACAGAGACCATAGTTTGGACAGACTGGAGTCACTCACAAGCTACAAGGCAAATGATAAGAGCAGTAAGGTCATGGCAAGATCTTTGTTGTACACTCTGTAAACCAGCAGCTCCACAACTGTTTTGAAAACAAGATGCTGTGGGGGAAAACGTAGCAGGGCACCCAGGAACAGCTCAGCAATCTTCTCTTGCAGGTGGCTTGCAACAAACCTGGAGTTTCTAGGCAATGGCATTGTATTATTTGCAGCACTATTTGCAGCAATTGGCAGAACACATCTTAGTCCAGGAACTGCAGGCTTCTCCATTTCATATGCTCTTCAGGTAACAGTAGTAATACCACGCTTACACTGCACCAAAATTATATTTCTGCTACCATTTCTAAGAAATCATGAATTCTTTTCTGTATCCCTTCTCCCAAACTCTGCTTTTACTGCAGGCCCTTTAGATACAAGGGACCATATAACATATGCAGCAGCCATCTTTTTCCTCCTGCATCTGACCTCACACTTAAGTCACAGTGCGCTCCAAGCATCTGAAGTACATTCTTCAGTGTGTCTTATTTGCTTGTAGACTAACTACAGAACGGCCTAAGGAAGAGTCACACTACTTTTTAGCACCCAAACAGTAGCATTTCAGAGGGAGCTCTTCAACAAAGCCTTATAACCACAGAGCCTTGTCAAAGTTTATTTTTTAGCTTTTGAAGGGATAATTTCTCAAGTAATTAGTTGATGAGGATGTCTTTATAAATACACACTAAAACAACATGACAGGTACCTTGTGTGCACACATCGGAGTTCTTTTATCTGCCTTAATGTTTCTGCTACTTTCTGCTAGATAACTGGTGTTCTGAACTGGATGGTGCGCTCTTGGACAGAAATTGAAAACAACATTGTTTCTGTGGAGAGAGTGAGTGAATACTCCAGGACTCCTAAAGAGGTAGCCAGCCACTTGTTATCTCGTGCCAGTAAGGTCAACATCACTGCCAATCGAATTAGAATTTTACTGTTCCCTGTTTTTGCCTTTCTAAAAGGTGTTATGTTTCCTTTAAAACACTGTAGCATTTAGTTTTGATCCAACTTACTAGGCTTGTTTTATAACCCCTGATCACTATATTTCTTTACGACATTAGATTTGTCTTTAAAATAGCTTCACTTGTTAACAGTCATGGAATGAATGAGCCATGTTTTCTGCCCATATTTGGGCTTTGTATTTACTGTGCAAGTTCAGATGCATTTTTGATAACTGATGACTACTAGATAGCCTTTTAGCCACTAAGAATCTCCAGTGAAATCATTTTTGCTCTGTAATCATTACAGTTATTTCTGCCGTATGCTGACCTGATATTGTACAAAATAAGACTCCTTCCACAGTCACATATAGAGACAATTCTTTTCATTGAAAAAATATCACAATTCTGATATGCAAATAAATGCTTATTCATTTTCAGTTAAGATGACTGGGATCTCTACACAAAGTAAAAAGCCACATTTGCAGTAAGAAAGTTAGAGGCTTTTTTCTCTTTTGGAAATAGTAAACTGATCAGGAGGAATATGGCATATATGTCTTCATAGGATTCCTGTTTCAATAAGGCTAATCACTTGGTTATTTGAATCAGCTTTATACACTGATGATCGTTCTCGTCTGTCTAGGCACCCTGGACTCTAAGTAACAAACTTGAAGGTCAAGTTTGGCTTACTGAAGGAAGAATTGAATTTAGAAACTATAGTTTACGATACAGGCCAAATTTGGAGTTAGCTCTGAAACACATCAATCTAACCATCAATGGAAAAGAGAAGGTAAGAGCTTTCAGAAGAGCCAAAGTGTGAACAGTGCTTTGCAGTGATGAGATGTGGGCAATACAGTCCCTGTTCTACATCAATAACCTGTAAGCATGAAAACTGTGGTAAGGTATGAGCCCTTCTCTATCACACTGTACAAACCTTCCAGTAAAAAGCAGTGTTTCCAGGATTGCTCCATGCACTGTACATTTTTCTGAGTGAAATTTTATTTCACAAAGGATTAGCAGAGTTACAGCAAAGAGATTTCACTTTCAAAGAATCATAGAATCATAAATCTCTACATCAAGGCCCTGTTCCAGATGGTGAGTCTTGCAGTTGATAATTTCCATTAAAGGCTTTCAAGACTGACTTCCATACCAAACAATCACAAATTTGAAATGATTTAAGAATGCCTTGAACAGCCCTACAAAATTGATCTGTGCAAGACCATCCATTTCAAAGGCTGAACACCAGCCAAGAACAACTACCTACAGACAGGTCTTCCCAACTGTGAAAAACAATGAAGATTTACACTGCACTTCACAGGTTGGCATAACCGGAAGAACAGGAGCTGGAAAGTCTACTCTTACTGTAGGACTGCTGCGATTAGTGGAAGCTGCAGAAGGAGCAATCCTAATTGATGGACAAGATATTGCTCAACTAGGTCTCCATGACCTTAGAATGAAGATAACTGTCATCCCCCAGGTATGAAGTCAATTTCCAGAATTTTTCTGCAGAGCTATAAATCTTAGAAGGGGTTTAGAAGGAGTCTGTGAGAAAGGGAAACATTCAGAAATTTCCATTGGAAATGACCTCTAGACCATTCTAGTCTTCAACTCCATATAAAATTATTCACAGATTCATACTCGGCAGAGAACCAGAAAGCCCCTTTATAGAATTTATTTCAGGAGTTGTTTGTGTCTCTGTGTTCAGGATCCAGTTTTGTTTTCTGGCACTCTAAGAATGAATCTTGACCCATTAAACCAATATACTGATGCAGACATCTGGACAGCTTTGGAACTGACTCAGCTCAAGAACTTTGTTGCAGATTTGCCAGATAAGCTGGAATATAAGTGCACTGACCAAGGGGAAAACCTAAGGTACCTAATCTTCAGAAAGACAGTGGCAGGGCAGTACCAGCGTGGGCCAGGAGGATGTACAGCTAGCAGGACAAGGAGTCTAATCTATAATAAGTAAATAAATAGGGGTTGGGGTGGGAGGGTGGAGACAGTACCCATACTGCAAATTACTGCATGACTGGCATATTCGGTAGCATTAAGTAATTAAGAGTGGAGAACCTTTGAGACTGAATCACTGTAACTTGTATTTGTGCAGTGCTCTACAGGCTGAAATGCTTCAAGTGCAGTTCTCCTGAGTGCTACAGAAATACACACCTTCTGCTTTCTTAGCTTCTTGTTTCATACTGTTATCTGCAGTGCCACAGCCTAAATCACCCTTTCATTATTGAGTTCAAACTAATCAATGTCCTCTGTCCGCAGGTAAAAATGACTGCTGCTTTTTATTTACCATCCCTCTTCTTACTTGCAGCACTGGTCAGAAGCAGCTGGTTTGTCTGGCCAGAGCACTTCTTCAGAAAGCCAAAGTCCTTATTCTAGATGAGGCCACAGCAGCAATAGATACAGAAACTGACCTTCAGATTCAGTCTGCCCTGAGAACTCAATTCAAAGACAGCACAGTGTTAACAATAGCTCACCGGATAAATACCATCATGGACTGTGACAGGTAATATTTTCAGGCACTTTCCTAAGGGGGAAGGAAAACTCAGGCAGCCTGCATGAACCAGACAAAACCCCAGCAAACAACAATTCTGCCCTTTCCTTGCTTAACCCTCACTACCCACCAGTAGCATAACTGAAGATTATTTGTGCATATACAATGCATTTCAAGCTGTATCATACCCTTTTTTCATGTAGTACTACAATTTAATTCAGAAATGGGTACCAATAGCTAAGCCTATTGCAGTTGCAACTGTCCTCCTGAACTTATGCTTCTGTTTCAATGTTCACAGGATTTTAGTCTTGGAAAATGGTCGGATAGCTGAATTTGATACTCCGAAACAATTAATAGCTCAGAAAGGATTATTCTACAAGCTAATGGAAGAATCAGGTCTTGCTTGACCATAACAGCACCACTATCATGAGTGATTGATCTGCTAATTGAGTTATCATCTTGGTTTTATTCTAATATGCCTGACATTCAACTACATCTTGTTCGAGCTCTAACTGCAGTGAGCAGATGAAAAGCGAACACCTGAGATACATTATTTCCTTAGGAAACTGAGCCATTCTGTTTTCATTATGATCCCCAATACCAAACCTCACTCTTGTCTTGAAAATGAGAGTCAGAATCTTCAACTTAAGCACCTTACTGCTTTTATGGTATAAAAACAAACCAAAAGACCAGAACATTTCCCATTTGTTCTATAAATCCAGTCAAAATATACTGCCATACTTAAGGATTACACAGGTTATTTTTAAAAGCCAATATTTCATGGAGAGTAAGAATTTAATTGGTAGCAAGCAAACTTAATGTTTACAGTTTATCCAAAGCTCCAGGCAGAACAAATTAAGCCTTTTGCCAGTCTTAAGGACTGATCACCTAAGCACTGTTGTTATACAACAGTGGTGGACTCCTAGGCAGCAGCTGGATCAAGTCACCTGAAGTGCAATAACTCAGGGGAATCAGGAAGAGAAAGCGGGAGGCCACTAAACAGGACAGCACACAGCTGCCTCTGTGCTGCCTGGTGTCACACCAATGATCAGATTCATTCCATCTCCCTCCCTGTCTGCTTTGGATGGGATCTGACTGAATCATGCTTTGTGGAAGGCTGACAACTCATGAGGAAGGAAAGCCAGGTTAGACACAGAATGGAGTAACTGAGCTGTTGGAGAGCAGCAGAACATCATTTATCATATTTGAAGACTCAGAGCAGCCCTGCTGCCAAACACTAGCAAGTCACATTACAGTGCATCCAAACTCAGACACCAGTATTTCCAAGCTGAAAATTTCCTCATTTGGTCATGAGGAATTTGTGTGGAAGTGTCCTTCACCAATCCCTGCAGTGCAACGGTCTGGCAGATGGACAACGGTTCATGTTTCACCTGGTTCATTCCTGCCTTTCTCCTTGAGTACAAGTTTACCTGTGTGTACCACCCTGGCACCACATCCCTCAGGTGTTACTTTAACAAATCAAAACTGCTGCCTGAAGCTACACGGGATTCCCACAGTACCAAGAGCTGCTGTCAGAGCTGCCCCCAAGTCTTTCCTCAGGGACTGCAACAAGACAATGTGGTGAACAAATCACACTGTGAAACACCTGTTTACCATGACTTTTGTTAAAGCATTTCATTTACTAGAGAGCTAAAATAAAAACTGAATCAAGTATTAAAATGGCTCAAATCAGGAATAATGATGGAAAAGGTGGGAGAAGTCAAATGTCTGCTGCCTTACTGGAGTTAAAATACTAACAAAAACAAGTGTTTAAAGAGAGTATTGTAAAGGCAGAGCCAAAAAGACTCAAACACTAGGTATGTCATGAGAATCCTAGAGGTTTATCAGTTGATCTCAAAGCAAGAGCATTTAAAACTAGTGAGATGTAAAGGAAGGTGTTTTGTTCAACAGGAGTCAAGGAGAAGCTGAAGTGCTGGTGTTGCTGGGCAGTTCTGAAGGAGGCATCTTTTAACATACTATAATCTCTGGTATAAATATATTTTAAATGGTTGCTTTCCAATCCTAAGTTGGTAATGAAGAAAGAAAGCAACAGAAGGAGAAATAATCAAAACATACTTTGACACTAGTAATCTTTGAGCAGGTGCTGTTTAGCTATTGGAAGCAAGCAAAAATACCATCAGCTTTCACACAGAAAGCTGTGCTGAAAGGGCAAAAGAAAACAAATTCCCAAAACTACATGTGACCACAAAAAAAAAAACCCTAAACTAAAACCAATCTGTGTTTCAGATGAGTAAGAATCCACAGCTTATGTCCAAATGGTATTGTAAGTGACAAATGATGAACTCAAGTCTCACAGAAAAACACCTTTTTTTTTCCTTCACTTTAAAGAGAACAAGCTCTTCTTGTAAAGTAAATGTAAATTATATTCCTGGAAGAAGTGATCCATATTGTAGAGCATAGAATGAAACAGAAAAGCAAACAGCTTTTCTCTAGGTAAGAGCAAGGAAGTTAAGTCTGGCCATTTACTTTTGGGCCTGCTTGGTACTTGGCAGATTTTGCACCAAATGCACATAAACAGCCAATAATGTAGCCAAATAAGATTTCCAGTTTTTCCGCTGATCTGAATGAAATTAATTTTCTCTTTTACAGAATTAAAAAAAAAAAAACCCTACCCCATAGAGCTCATTGCCCTGGGCTGTAATACCACTGGTTGTTGCTGGATGGCACCAAACTCTTTTGTACTGAATCATAGAAAGGCTTGGGTCAGTGGCACGGAGGTCACATGCTACCATTTCACTTACCCAGGTCTTGAAATTGTCCAGGCACTAGAAGAGCATTAGGCGTAAACACAAACAACAATGAAAACAGATTAAGAAAGAAAAATGCACCATCTCTTACCTTGCAGCAACTTCTACCATTTTCTGCAATTGCTCCCAACAGCAGTGCCTGCAGAGATTGGCACAGACCTCTCCTTTCTACCTGAAAGCAGATCTCTCTCAGCTGTACTACTCCTGCCTTAAGGCACTCTGAAAACTACAGGACACTGCTCGTGCACACAGGTTCTGTGGAAAGAAAGTTGTATTTGTTACCTTTGCATGCAGTAAAGATTAGTTTAGACTGCATTATGCATGATGGGGGTCAATGTCATTCAGTTGCATTCAGATAAGTTATTAAATCATTTTTGTGAGGACAGATGTGAAATCAGGATCATGAACCAATGGAACAATAGCACAAAGCATTGATGGGTGTTCTGTCCAAGCAAAGGCAACTGTGCTCCAGAGCTAGGACAGAACAATTTGTGCTTGCAAGTGTATGAATATAGAAAACTGGGAAAACAGTGACGTGTGTTAATAACCACTTATCTGAAAAGGAACAGAACAGAGAGCAGTATTCTGACCTTTTGTTGCATTATTTATAAAAGTATCCACAAAATGCAGCCAGCCTTTGAGATGCACAGTACCTTCAATGATCACAAACAGCACAAGAACAGGGCTGATAATAACGAGTAACACCTTCTAGTGTACCCAGCTTGACATAGCAAATGCAGTTTAAGTCATTCTCCCATGCACAACTCTGCTCCAAACACCTGATACAGCAGAAACTTAATTCTAAAATCCCTGTATTTCAAACAGACATTTACTCCAAGCACAGTTTCATTTTCACAGGACATACTCAGATGAATATGTTAAGGCTTGTAAATCTCAGTTATCTGAGAGTCAAGACACCATTAGGAACCTCTCTGTTCCCTTTTGCTCCAGTTTTCCTAGCCATCTTAAGGCTGGAAGAACAGCAAACCACACAGACACCATGGACAAAGGATCTTCTCTACAGCACCTCCTTAACTCATCTATCTTTATTACCTGTCTGCACAGCAAACTGCATTACTCAGTTTCTTAGCTACCCTAACAATTTCCAAGCATCAGTTCTAAAAAGCCTGGTCAGTCTCAGCAGTACCAATAACTCCTGTTTTCAAGGTAAAACAAACAAAAAAAAACCCCACAAACCACCGAAGTTAAGCCTTTGTCAAAAACAAAGCAAGGAATGACACATCACATTATCTTTCAAACTTTTTTTTTTTACTGCAAGTTCTTTGTAAATATTCATATAGTAATTACAAAAAATACCAAAGAAAAGTTCAGTCTATTCAATTTCAGAGAGTCATAATAATTTACAAAAAAATAAATAGCTTTACTCTAAAGAAGACAATTGCCTAGTATTAAGGTCAACAACATCATACATAGAAGTCCACATTCTCAGAGTACTGAATATTTGGATCCATCTGGCTTAGTTTGCCTTTTTCCAGCACTTTCCTTTAAAATAAGACAAATTAAAATATGAGAAATAAAACTTTTCTTTCCACAGAAAACTGAACATTAAACAAAGACTTCAGAAACCAGACTCCACTGCTAACTGAATTGTTAGAGCTCTGACACACAACTTGAGCAACAGAAAAACAGTTCTTTGCTTTTTGGTTTTTTTTTGGTGTTGTTTTTTTGTTTGTTTGTTGTTTTTTTTTTTTTTTTGCTGGTTGTTGTTGATTTTAACTATTGTCATAGAATAGTCTCCCAGATTTAAGAGTCAACAGGAGCAGCATGAAGGGCATTTCCTCAATGTAAGGCTAGTGGTTCTGGATGTAGCAGAACTACTAAAGCACAGAACTGCCAAAGCTAGGGGTATCACTGTCAGCATTACACTGAGCCTGCAACCTCTGCTCAGGTTAGTCCTCACTTCTCAGCCTAGCCCTCACAGGCATAACCAGAATTCTCCACCCAAGTCAGAATTCCTGACTGAACCAGGTGTAAAATCATGTACTGCATACTGCAACAGACCAACCGATACAAGAACTGGGTTTTGGAGTGATCATCGTTCCAAACATGCTTAAATACTGTTTTGAAGTGGTCTGTGCTTTTTTCACATCAGCACTACTGACATAGTGAACTTGCTGCTATACAATGTAAACACATGTAAAATCTTCAGGAAAATGCATAGAAGCATTAACCACGTACAGTAAATGCCATAATGAGAAAATCTGGCACAAGCATTATTTCACAAGAACAAAATCTTTGGACGTTATGACTATATGCCACAAAATGTTCCAAGTGCATCACAATAGATGGTTCATCAAACGAGGAATCGCAAACAAGTAAATAACTAGCACTTGCAAAAATACTTAAAACAAAAATGGGTTTCAGGACGTGAGAGCAGATGAAAAGAAAAAGCTTTTAAGAATTTCTCTGATGAATCACTCCACCTTAAATTTGAGCATATAGTGGCAGATGTCAGGCAAGAACTAAAAGACCATGAAGTGTTTTGCAGAGTTTATATGCTTCTCCTAAAGCTGGCTAAAATCAATGCACAGAAGAAAAAAAATATTGCATTTTCATGTTACTTCCATTGCTGTGCTGTGGCTGACTTCATTAGGTCTGTAACCAAATTCACACCGGCTCAGGGGAAATTACATTT
The DNA here is from genome assembly GCA_013399175.1 of Odontophorus gujanensis. Taxonomy (NCBI): domain Eukaryota; kingdom Metazoa; phylum Chordata; class Aves; order Galliformes; family Odontophoridae; genus Odontophorus; species Odontophorus gujanensis. The sequence goes on along the minus strand of VXAB01005555.1, from coordinate 45,057 downwards.
GTTTGAATGCATCACCTTCTCCTTCCCCATTCACATTCAAATCCTATGCCAATCCTGAGTCTTTGGCCATGCTATAAAAAAGGCCTTTTGCCTGAAGTAGGTTGTCCGGGCTATCACACTCCACCACTTCACCTCTGTCCAGGACTAAAACTCTGTAAAACAAGAAATTAAAAAGAAAGGTCACAAGAAAGTCAATCCAGAATGTTAGTGAATACATAGTATACGTAGACAGAAATTAACAGTCACATAGCCACTCTATGCAAGGGAAGACAGTCAAAGTCAGTGAAACAACAGAGCTTCATGGGCCAGGCACAGCCAGTGTAAGCCAAAATATACACAACCCATCTAAACCACAATTTCAGTAGTTCCATGGAGAGCTAAAAATACACTGCTCAACACAGATGAGCATCATTGTGCTAGATAAAAGTAGAGCACGCTATAAGTCATACACACCATTCTTCAAGGCAGAAGAGTACAAAGCATTACTTTACCTTGTATAATCCATGATTGTATTCAGACGATGTGCTATAGTTAAAACAGTACATTCTTCAAATTGAGATTTTATTGTTGACTGTATGAGGTTATCTGTCTCAAGATCAACAGCAGCTGTGGCTTCATCTAGAACCAGGATTTTGGACTTCCTGAGCAGAGCTCGTGCCAGGCACACCAGCTGGCGCTGTCCCACACTACATAGATGAGAGGATGGAGGGGAAAAAAAAAGAAGTCACAATAAGTTCAGCACTTTTTTCAAAGCCCAGCAATTCACATAAGAACTCTTCTCAACTATAAGTGCTTGGAAGCTGGCAAAATCAGTCTTACTACCTCACCATAAAGTATGTAACAGCATCTGAACCACGACGTCCCGCTTGTGACAAAATACAGCCAACGTAATGAGAGTACATTACAAACGGTCTAGATCACTGAATCAGTCCAGTGTTAAAAACTGGACTTAAAATGGTTTCTACAGACTCAACACATAACTCTGTTACAGTGCTAAAAGCAAGCTAACAACTCCCATAGAAAAGCTGCACCACTTAAGCACAAGCTATCATTAGCTCAGAGCACCTACTATAAATAGCATGCCGCTGCTACCAAAATCCTTTCCAAGACCACACGAGCTGGGAATTCAAATGTCACCACATTCTGAGTATTCCTTAAATTTAATTCCCAAATTTGAGAGTTTAAAGCATGTTAAATAAAACCTAACTGGCTGTCTGCCTGGTCATGCATTAAGAACTTCTCCCTAAACTCTCATAAAAGATTAAAATGAACAACTACCAACAACAACCACCACCCACATACAAACAACACTGCTACTGCTAGGTTCCAAGTACCTTTTGTTCAAACTGAGCTCTAAGCTTTCTGTAAGCAGGAAGCCTGGCTGCAGGCTGCTAGAGACCACACAAACACTTAACTTTCAAGGCAAGCACCATTCTTTTAAGCTTACCTGAGGTTTTCTCCACCTTCAGCACATTCATGATTAAGTTTATCAGGAAGGGACGACACAAAATTTTTCAGGTGAGCCAATTCCAAAGACCTCCAAATGTCTTCATCAGAGTGTTGGTCAAAAGGATCAAGATTCATACGCAGAGAACCAGAAAACAGTATTGGATCCTAATCACAGAAAAACACAATTGACAATCCACACAGAACACAGCAAGTGCTCCAAAAATTTTTCATAAATAATGGAAGGAAAACAACATGTGCAGCTGCAGTTGCAAGGAAGCCAATCTACTCAACTAAGGAGTGAGACTTCACTTTTTCAGGCAATCAGCTAGACTGGGATGGTTGTATGCAGACCCCTGCGAGTGAAAAGTACTGCACACCTCACAATGCTTCAAGGTCAGAATGCTTTCCTTGTACAAAAGCCCAGGAAGCACACACAAAACCTTAAACAGCAACACAAATTCCTATGCTTTCATAAGTAGACTACACAATAACTTAAATACTATTTCTAAAAAGTAGAGAACTAGCATCAGTGTACACTAATGTCTAAAAACACTCCAGAACGCCCTCTACAAGTGCAACACTTAAGACATTATTTCTCCCCTACTGGTCAAAAGAACAACAGTCTGTAGGTTCCCATGGGACACCTGAGCAACTGTTCAGCTGGGATCAGACTTACTACTCAGGCTCAGCTGTCAACAGTGTTTAAATCATCAGCATAGGGTGCTGACAATGTCCATGTGTCCAAAGATCATGGTTTTGCTTCCACACCACAACTCAAGTCATAACCAAGCTCCTAATGGTTACCCAACACAAGCAACCAAAAACAGTCTGGGTAGAATGTTTTCAAGCACACAAAGGAACACAGTAAAATGACTCAATTTCACAGCTACAGATCAGAAAAGGAATAAATATATTCCCTCCAGTACATTGAAGAAAGCACACTGTTACAGTATGAGCTCCGGTGAGGTCAGAATTTCATACCTACCTGAGGAATTATGGTTATCTTGAACCGTAAATCATGGAGCCCTATCTTTGCAATATTAATTCCATCAATAATAATCTCTCCTTCAGCTGCTTCATTGATCCGAAACAAGCCTAAAGTAAGGGAGGATTTTCCAGCTCCTGTTCTTCCAACTATTCCTATCTGGTGAAAAGAAATACAGGAAGATCTTATAATAGGGCAGAGTTAAAGCATTTCCAAGATGCTACCCAAAGCAGATTTTATCAGAAGGTTGTTATATTTCTTGGACTATCAGCACCCTAAAATAGTGCAACTAGCAGAAGCTAATCCAACAGGAAGAAAAAAACAAACAGAGGCTATGAAAATAAAAGGTGATCTCAAGATTGCAATCCGCTCACAGAACTTTTCAATTTTATGGAAAGGCAGATGGAATCAGGTAAAGACAAAAGATGTCCTCATTATTCCATTTTTCTCTTTATGTATCACAGTTAAATTTCTGACCTAGCCTCTATCTTCTCTTCTTCAAATTTACAGCAAACTTAATAGCAAAAGCACTCAGTTTCATACTAAATATTTTGCTTCCCAGTTACACTGAAGTTTTCAGTGATTCTTATATCTTTCTATTCAAAAATGTTTTTTTAAAAACTGCTACTCTGACTGATGTATCTCTTCGCATCTGCATTTCTATCCTGTCCTGAGGTAGTAATCTACCTCTACTTGTACATAGAAAGCATACACTCAGGAAAAAAATAGAAATAAAAATGTAAAAATAGTTGGATACCGCAACCAAAGAGGCCTGATAGTAGATGTGTCTCTTGAGTATGTTGTATGCTCTCATACAAGAGCATACTATTGTTAGACATCAAAGAATCCACTCAGGACTGAAGTGCACATGGTCATATGTGACAGCACTCAGTAGATACACACACAAACCTATCTCCATTAGAGTTTGGCCAAAACCAGATGATGTGGTAAGTGCTCACTGAAGCTGCTAGCTACATTAAGACTGATCCTAAAAGAAACTCTTCTTGTTCTAAAGGACCTAAGACTATCACTACAGAAAGGACACCTTTCTTCGGTTTATGTATGTATATTTATAACACAGTAAGGGTCTGCTATTAATTCAAAGTCATTACCTTTTCACCCCCATTTATGGTGATGTTTATATTTTTCAGAACCAAATCCAAGTCTTCCCGGTAACGTAAACAAAAGCCTCGAAACTCGACCTTCCCCTCCTCAGGCCAGGTGCTTGCTGGGGCAGTTTCTTCAATACTCCATTCAGCCTGAAACAACCACACAAGAATATCTGATCACTCACTCCTTCAACTAGGAACAGGCTTGGAGGACTTAAAACCAATTAAGAAAAGACCTCGTTACTGTGTAACTTGCAAATAGAACTGTGATGACGATGAGGTGAAAAAAGAAAGAAAAAGCTGTCTGAAGGCAGATGAAATGGTATATGTAGCCAAGGGCTTTGCTACAAAAAGTTTCCTCTTACAAATAGCACCATCACAGAGGCAGCACATATTTGGACAGTGTTGCTTGGACAGCATTTGCATGGTGTTTGTGTAACATACACAGCTCTGTCTAATGAGTACAACTGAAACATTCCAGTAACAGTAGAAGATGTTCTAGATGAAAAAGAATAAAGCATTAAGGTAACTGTAGCTCCCTAACAGTCTTGTTCAAGCTACACAGATAGGCTGCATGTAATCGTGTCAAATGATACGACTGCAAGTCCCAGGAAACATCAAATGCTAACTGTGGTGAACAACTGATTGTACCTCCTTCTCCATTTCAGCATATTCTTTGACTCTTTCTACAGCAACAATGTTGGTTTCCAGATCAGATGTCATACGAACCAGCCAGTTCAAGTATGCTGTAATCTGCAAGAAAAGAAGTGTAAGAACAGCTTACACTAAACTATTTTTAACAATTTTATCTGCTTCATATTCTCTCTGAAGTCTAAGCAAGATCCTGCTTTCTGATGCAGTCACACTCGCTTGTTTATTTTAATTAAGGTATAATTACCTGCAGTGAGTAGGATACTGAAAGACCAACCAGTCCTGGACTGAGCTTGTTGCGTGCAATCACTGCAAACAATGCTGCAAAGAGAACAATGCAGTTCCCCACATACTCCAGACGTACTGCCAACCACCTGCAATACAGAAAGACGTAACACATCTTTCCAGTAACATCCACAGAAATCATGAATGCAGTGCACTACTTTCTGTCACATCTTGTTTTTAAAAAGATTAGTAACATGGCATCTGAGTACTGCCAATGACACAGGAACTGTAAGGCACCTGATGTTCTGCTCCAGCAACATGCAAAAGGCATACAGAATTAAATAAACCTTTCAGAGACATTCTTGTTTTAGTTCAGAAAGCAGATGTAGTTACATTGGAACCGATGAGCTGTGACTTTTAAAAATACTACACAGATGTAAGGCAGAAACTATAAACAAGGGAAACTCAGAATTAACCTTATTTCCATCAAAAAACTTTAAGAAAACAGGTATATTCACAAAAGCTTCCCTACCTGGGACAAATACACTGACAGGTGATTGACAAGGCAAAAGAACCATACCCTCTCCCTTTATAACCATTTTTCAATACTTCAACCTTGCCCTTACCTGTTTGCAACAATGCTGGGATAGTAAGCTTTCTGATTTTCATCCACTTTCATGTCATTCTGCTTTATAAAACGTTTCTGTTCCTCAAAGGCTCGAATTACACTGACTCCCAGAAGAGTCTCATTGAAGTGAGAATACACAGGAGAACGACTAACAGATTCAAGGCGTTTGAGCTGGCGAGAAGTGGCCACATAAAATCTCTGCAAATCAGAATATGGAAATTGCAGTTACAGCCAGACTGCACTTGACAAGACAGAGGGAATGACAAGAGAACTCCCAGCTCTTTGGGCTGTCGGTGACAGGCATTCAACTCAGAGAAATTCATGCCTGCTCCAAAACTAAGGCTAGACTGCTACACACATCTTTAAACAAATGTCAAACTATCTCATCTAATAGCAACTACCACTCACTCTTCTCTGCAAACTTGCTTCAACTTTACAAATTTCTGAGTCTCTAAGTCATGCATCATTGCCTTGAAGACTCAGTGCATCTATAAAGCTCTGCTACTAACTCAACAACCAAAGCCAGGAATCAGCTCCTTTTCACAGATGCATATTAGCTCTATCAAATATTCAACAGTAAAGTAAACTGAAGCAAGCGTATCTTGCCTACACAAGACAGGAGTGAAAGGCTGTCACAGTTTCTCTTGATGCATAAACAGTGTTCTAACAAAACAGACACACCAGCAGAAATGCATACATAATACTCTTCCATTTGGAAGAAAGTTTAGAAAAGCCCATACTTTTTCCACATACGGACTCAATGCAACAAGCTACATATGCTTAGCCACAAGATTTAATGGCATTTTTGTAAAGGCTGCTTAGGTAATAGAGGATTAACTTTTCAGGTTAAAATGACTTCTACTGAAGTAAGCTAATCCATAAGATGTGCAAAGCACCATTGGCTAAGAATGACACAAGTTAAACATTAAAATCCATCCTAGTCCACTGTCTTACATAGAGGACATGTAAGTAATTTCTGGTCCAGCTGACACTGACCAACACCTCCTACCTGCACAAGCAAGTAGACAAGTCCCAGAGGTGGAATAATGACAGCAGCTATAGGTGTGGCCAGCAAAATGATGATACAAGCCCCAATCACATTAAATGTTGAGCCCATGAACATCTTGATGATTGGTGGAATGGTAGAGTCAATGGTATCTATCTCCTTAGAGAAACGGTTCACTAAATTTCCACTGGGTGTACGTTCAAAGAAACTCATTGGAGACCTGAGGACATTGTGCAGCAGGTCAAGGTGCAGGTGTCGTGAAGCAAATATTCCTCCTATTGACACAGCCATTGAGTAGCCAAACACAGCAATACCTGGAAAAGAAGACTTGGCTTTTAACTGCTCTCAACTCTCACACAAAACGTTCTCCTCCATTTTGTTATCACAACTCTAGTACAACAATCCTGACATTTCAAGTTCGTTACAGTTAGACTTGGTGATTATTCAAAAGCCTTTTCAATGAAAAAAGCACATTACTCTCATGGAAGAATTTGTTTTTCTGTTATCAAAACTGTAATATTTGAGCACTTTCCCTGAGTAAAGGGCACCTGATTTTAAGGTGGCACATAGAATTATTAGGATTTTTATGACAACTCTAAAGTGGGTTGCTGCATACTCTACTTCGGGTGTTACACATCATGTTAAAAAAATTTTGACTACAAAAAGCACACAAGAAACCCACTGAGCTGGCCTCTCCATGGTGCCTTCATTTTTGTATGACCAAAAAAAAAAAAACAGAACTCAACCCACTTGGTTCTTAGCAAACTGCTGCTGCAGTCCTGGGAATACAAGGTCAACAAGAGCACTAGAAACATTCTGAATAAGCTACTCTTAAAAATGGTAAAATCAGGCAAACCTTGAGAAATTCCCAGCGCTCCATATACTCCCAGTCTGATATTTGTGTACTGCTGTGTTCCATTGACAACAGGATCATCTGTCCATAAACTTAGCCAATAGTTGGAAGCCAGGGAGGCTATATGGTTACACATAAAGAGGAAAATGCTCAGAAAAGAGATATAGAGTCCAATAGCTTTCATGTATTCCCAGTATACTGTTGCCTTTACCTGAATTGGGAAAGGAAATAAATCATATATATACATATATATATACACGCTTTCATTTTGCTGATTAAGTTTCAAAGCTAATGGTTCCTGTTCCTTCAATTTCTATTTAAAGTTAACATTCCTACATCAAGCCACAAAAACATGACTATTCAATCATATAAAGCCGTTGCACAGAAGCACAAGCTGTAAGATGCCCTAGAGAGCTGCGCCAAACCCAACATCTCTTGAAGGCAGGCACACATCATCTTTCCCTTACCTTCCAAGAGAAAGAAAGGGAGAGCACTGCCTGAAGTAAAACAGCACTGTGGAGTTACAGTTTTTGTCTCTTTCTTTTTACCACAAGATTATACAGCCTTTAATTAAACTTGTGCTCCACAAGTTTCATATTCTATGATCTGTTATAAAATTGAGGACAGAAGCAACATCACTAGGAGGTGTAACTACCACTTTCCCAGGAACCTCACTCTCAGGTTTCTCAGAAAGACCTGAGCATTATGGGATTAGATATTTGTGTCTGCAGTGGAAACCTGGTTTAAAATTCAATGCTGAAGGACAGATGCTACAGGTGAGTTAATCTGTCAACAACTTTGCAACCCCTTTCAAAAAACCAACAAAAAAACCCACAAACACAAGTTTTTTCTTTCTTCAGCCTTATCAGCCCTTCTGTGATCATACATGGGGCTCATCTTTGGAATAGAGGACACAGTAATACTTCATTGAAGTTCTACAGAACAAGAGGCAATTCACTCAGCCCTTTCTCACTCCAGCTACATAGTCTTTAGAAGACACTTTTTTCCCCAGTCATGTGGATTTTTCTGAAACTGAAATTGAGCACAGGAAGCAGAAGCAGAGACCTTACCCTCCCGGTCTTTGCTGTGTCAGCCTCTGTGAGTTTCCAGGAATTCTTCTCTGCAAGAGGCTTCTGTAGCTCTGCTGTGCTGCTCTGGTGCTGTGACTTCCCAGTTTCTCTGCTGTACGTTGAGGAGTTACTGAGCTGCCTGTTTAAATATACATTTTTTTTTAATTAATTAGAAAATACAAGCCAGGTGTTTACTTCATAGATAGATTTCAAGGGCCTATGGCTACAAGTAACTAATATGGATTACTCTGGTAATAATCAATCTTCTAATAAGCCATCACTTGACAAGTGACAATCACTGGTCCTCTCCCCTCCGCACTGTGCACATCTGATCCTCCCTGATAGCATTCAGTTCTCTAGTATCCATCTTCATATACAAGCTAACTGGCTAGTAGTCAAATCTCCATCGAGCAGACTTGCTTCCAAAAATACAGTACCTCTAGAGTATGTGAAGTCATACAGCAGCAACAGACTCACTTCCTTCAGGCTTCTGGACCTGGCATGATACACTTTCCTCCAACAAGTACCATAAACACCAAGTTACTGTTTGTTCACAGCTGACTAAAAGGACAGGAAATTGAGGAGAAAAAAAAGAAAAAGAGGACAACAAACCGATGCATCAGCTTTCCAGGGGCTTCATTCACAAGGACTCCATTTTCTACAGGCTTCCCTTCCTTTCCAGATGGACTATTTGCATCTGAAGCAGAAAAAAGTAAAGTAAAAGAAGAAAGTATGGAAGTAATAGCGATGAGATATAGTGGTTGAATTTCAGTAATAAATGCTAGGTGCAGTCTTGGTGTGCAAATGAATGGCAGCACACATGAGTACTTGCATACACTAACAGATAATTGATCAGATGAGCATATCACCTTAGTTCCAACCCAAAAGGATTAGTTGACAACACAGAATATTTAATTTTTATTTTCCTACAACTATAGATGATTAATAGTAACAATATAATTATGAGAACATACTTGACACTAAAACACAAAACACCAAGCTGCACTATGACTCATTCTGGGGAAAAAAAGCCAACACTCAAACCATCTTCTGCTTTTCAAACAGCATCCTTACTACAGTTAAGTCATAAATTATTTTTATTTTAGAACACAATGAGCAGACATTATAGTAGATGAGCTAAAGCTAAAAAAACAGATGACATGCCATTAATTTTAAGCCTCCCTGCAAAATGAAGCAGAAAGCAACATACAAAATGCTCATGTTTTTAAGCAAACATAGGGATCATATTTATTTAGGCAAAGAGATGTTTGTGCAAACGTCAGTGAAAAAAAAACAATGCCAAGTTTTGTTACTTCACAACATCCTACTTGTTAACAAGTTGCCTAAAACACTTCACAAAGCCTATCAGCCTGAATTATTATGATTTCTCTTAACAACTTAATTCAGTGTAACTCATGAATAAAACTTTTGGGCTCCAAATTACCATCATTTTCCTAATACAAACGATTTTGACCTCTAAAAAATTTCTGATCATTATGTGAAGCTCTATTTCCATGTATAAAAGTTAATTCAGAATTTGGAACAAAATAATTTTGCATTTTAAAATGTCTATGAAGACAAAAGAGCTCATTTACATTTATTAAAAGATACACAGGATAATTAGTGTAGATTTAGAATCTGAAATCTTCACATTTTTATAAGAAAGCAAAATACATAAGCATAAATCAGTTCATAATACACTAAGGATGGGCTGCTTGAACTTAAAATCGTTCTGCAAAACTATAAAAACCCAAATCGAAACTTCTCAGTGTAGTCCAAAAGCAGGAATAAAAAAAAGACAAGAAACAATGGCAAAAGCTTCAATTACTTAGTTCTCATTATTAAAAGAAATCTGAGACGTTGGTTATTTTAAGCAGTTGATATGTTTACTTTTATATGGGTCCCATATGAAAAACAGCATATCACTTTAGAGCGTCAGTTAACACTTAAAAGACACATGAATGTAAGAAAACCACAAGTAAACCACCCTTCCTCAATAGCTCTTACATTTGATGTCTTGTTTTACAGGCTACAAAGATTTCATACCTACACTGCATTTACCTTTTGAGGGAGAAATGTACTGAAGATTGTCACAGTAAATCCAGACTATAAGTACTAAATATATGAGAACAAAAGGTATCCTCATGTCTCAATACTAAGCTTTCCCTCTCAGATTATACTCTCTATATTCCTAAATCCAGATTGGGAGATGCACCTTTCAAATTCATTTAAAACTTCCCTACGAAAATGTTTGAGATAACTAATTCACCAGCAGTGATTCTCTATCTACAAGTCAGCATGTGAATTACTGTACACACAAGTTACATGCAGACCAAGCAAATGCCTTGTCAAGTAGATGAAATTCTTTTAATGACTCAATCTCTTTTGTAAATGAAGTAGTTGCTAGCATTGCTGCACCAAAAGCACTAGTAAAAACCACAACGCAAAAAAGCATTTACCTGTTTCCAGAGGTTGAATCGTTCTTTCTAACGAAGGATCTGAGTCTAAAAGCATACATAATTAACTTTTTCCAAAACACAACCATTTTCAACCTTCATAAGCATAAGTGCACTAAAGTAGCACAACCCAAACCACAAAGACAAACAAATGCTCAATGCAGGACCAAATTCACTGAAACTGATCTTTTTAATTCAACTCCTTGGATCAAAAGGAAAAAAAAAAGTGGCCTTAAAGAAAAAAAAAGACATCCAAACAATACGGCTGCAAGTGACAGATCATTAAATTTCCTTCTAGGTACACACTAATGAGGGGTGGGGAGCAGAAATCAAAGTGTAACTCCAAGCCAACCTCAAATTAACAAACGGAAAAATCCCAAAATATACAGGGAACTATCACATGAATTTTCCTCAATGGCACGGAAGAGGCTTCATTTGAGCAACTTAGAAACTCCAAGTTCTTAACAATAAGGATGCATGTCATCATGTTTTAAGAGTGAAAACTTTTGTCCACACAAGTGTATTTCTGCACCACATTTCCGCCTTGCCTTTGGTGCAGAACTGCAATGAGAGGAGAGCTGTGGCAGCATAGGCTTCCTTAATCCCATCTGTTGTGCAGTCTCCAGTCATCACCTCAAGTGTTGTGTTCAGTTTTGGGCCTGTCACTACAGGATACTATGGCCTTGGATTTTCTCCCAAGAAGGGCAATGGAACTGTGATGGGTCTGGAGCACAGTCCTATTGGGAACAGCTGGAGGACCTTTTGTTGTTCAGCCTGGAGAAGAGGAGGCTCAGTGAAGACTTTATTGCTCTCTACAGTTTCCTGGAGGAGGTTGAGGTGAGGTGGGGGTTGGCCTCTTCTCCCAGGTAACAGTGACAGGACAAGAGGGAACAGCCTTAAGTTGCACCAGGGGAGGTTCAGGTTGGATATTAGGAAAAATTTATTTCTGGAAAGAGCGGTGACGCATTGGCACAGGCTGCTCAGGGAAGCAGTAGAGCCACCATCACTGGAGGTGTTCAAGAAAAACTTAGATGTGGCACTGAGGGATGTGGTTTAGTAGGCACAGGTGATGGGTTGACAGTTGGACTAGATGCTCTCGGTGGTCTTTCCAACCTTAATTATTCTATGATCACCCAGCATGGCTAGATTAATAAGGATCAGTGAGATACTTCACTTTTCCAAGCATCTTGATACCTCAACAGTACTCACGTTGAGTCAGTTATTTGCATCTGCCATTTGAGGCACAGACTACAGCTAGCTTTTATCTTACCAAAGAGAACAGAAAAGCCAAACTTTGCTAAAAGGTGAGTAAAATGAATTGAGGAGGAAGTCAGATTATTTCCTGACCCAGGCAGGTGCTTCCTGAACTAACACTCACATCTAGATTCCACAACAACACTTAGATCAGAACCAACACATCTCACTGTTTAACTCTTGCCTTTCCAGAAGCCAAAGGAGGGAAGCATCCATCCATACTTTCAGGTACGTACAAGTCATCCTATCAAACACAGTTCTCTTGAGCCCAAGTCAGCTTCATGCTGCTACTAAGAAGCACAGCCATAAAACATAGATGTGCTCTGTACTCAAGAGACAGCAGTGACCATGAAGGTACAGTGCTTTTTCTTGCTGATATGAAACCTCAGCCCATAAAGCAGAAACATCTATTTTTATTATTAAACACACATATTATTACATAGTGTGTGATGCAAAGACACTGAGCAAAGTAAGCTATCTTCCTTTCAAATTCAGGATACAATACATTGCTTCCCAACTGCAGCAGTAAAGAAAAAACTTTTTTTTCAAGAGGCCTAGGATGGTTGCATGAATACTGCTACCATCCTATGTTTTCCACAAAGTAGATTTTAACTCTAGTGGACAAGAGCTAGAATTTGGAGAATTAAGTCCACAGAATTATTTAAGGGAAAAAAAGCAACAACAAACAAAAACTTATGCAGACTCTTACCAATTTTTAAGAGTATTTTTACTCCCTTTACCTCCCACCACACCAAAGCCAAGTTGTGCAGGTGATCCTCACAAAATCTGAGCTGAAAGATCTTCCAGTTTTAACTGCACCAGTCACAGATCTAAATGCTGGGGGACTGCCTACCCATATAATTCCACCTCATGTTAAGCCCACATAATGTAGAACAGATTTAGAACTGTTACTTGTGCTACATACTCTATCTTTCAGGCACATCAGCCAAGACCAAAGATAAACCAGTCAGTTAAAAAAAACATGAGTGTTGCTCCAAAAGTAATGCCTCCTGTTTTAATTATGTCAGTCCATGACATCAGAGGCAGGCATTGGTGAGATGGCAGCAGAGGTTCAACGTTCCCACCAACATCCTGTTACATGCTGTTGCCACGTGACAGATGGCAGCAGAGTGGCACTCTGACACAACGGCATCTGACATGGAAATGTATCTGAAGTAATGGTGTAGAATGAATTCCTTCATGTGGAAAAAATGACACCCACTGACCTTCATTGATGCTTGCTGAACATTGAGGGAGACCAAACAGTGGATGTAGCACAGTGAAATGCTAGTAGAGCATTTCAGCAGTGTCAACAATGACAGTGGGGCACCTCTGCTCATACAGACTTTTAGAAGCACTGCAGTTTTTGTCCAACACTGGCAAAAATGCAACACTAATGGTGACGACTGTAGAAAAATAGTGTTTAGTAGATGAGAATTTGCTCTATCAAATAACATTACTGCGCTCTTGATATCTGTTGTTGTTTCCATGCAAAGAAATAAGAGGCATTACTTTCAGAGTGACCTACTTATAAAAATCTTACTATGTACTTCTGCTAAGTTTTACCACTTCTACTCCTACAAACACACTAAAAATAGCTCTAGGCTCTGCAAGGACAAACTGGAAGCCACTTGGGGACAACAACAAAAAACAGCAGAACTCCTGGCTCCAAGCCCCTTAAAACAGAAATCTACATATGCTGCTGTAATCAGTTTGTAAGAGAAACATAGGGAAAATAGTAATTAGACAGGTAGTCTCAAAGTAACCATTTGCTACAGCCAAAATGAGATGTTTTGCAGCAACAGTTCCCAGGCTGGAAGGGGAAGGTGACCAAAGCAGCCTGTGGCACAGCTCTGAATCCACACTAACCCAACTGGCTGAAGTAGCAGTGGCATCAGCAAATCACCCACTCTAAAAGACAGAGAACAGAAGAACTACAAAAAGGAAGACAAACAGGTGTTTTCTTAATGCAAAGCGGTAGGTTAATTTTAGATGTAGCTTCCCAAAGAAGCTACCTGCATAAGAAGCAGAGAGGAAGGTGTAAAAACCCCAGCTGACTCTTTCTGGATCTCAACCATTTTAATTTTAGTATGAGCTAGAGCTAGTCCACTACAGAACTGTTCCATGTTTTGCTAAGTTTTAAGAAAAACAATGTGCATTTAACCTCACAATCTCCATCACCCTCAAAAGCTGCTTCTACCTCCAGGCCTATTAAGAGAAATAGCAGTTATAATCAATACAAATAATATTTTTCCTTCAACAGGAATTCCTTAAGATGTCATATATGATTTTATCCAAAAGGGGATTTACTTGGAAGCTTACCACTGTTCTCCATGCTTTGTTCAGCATTTGCATATGTACGAAGAAACTCTGCAAAAGCTCCATCTTGCTTCAGCAGCTCCTGGTAGGAGCCCATCTCCGAGATTTCTCCATCAGTCATTACCAGAATTGTATCCATTTGAGGCAGATAGTTCACTGCGTGGGTTACTAAAACCCGTGTCTAAATAGCAAAAGAAAAAAAGTATTCTAACATCTTGAACTAGTAAATACAGTGGTTAAACTTCTGTTCTCACAGCTTTAATTCTGTGTATAATACAGTAAAAATTATGGACAGGTATGCAGCATTTCAAAGAAAACAACTGCCCTTGTCTTTTGACTTTTCCTTTGCAGTATTTTTAATTAGACAAACCAAAGTACTTCTTATTACAAGTAAACTTTTTTTTCCCCCATGTTTAAAGCGAAAGTCTAATGGTGAAATTTGTGCAACTTGGAATCATTTGAACTCAGCAAAGAAAAACAAACCATAGCCCAAAGACACATTATTACATCATTACATACTTTATTTTTCAAGATTCCTTTTGGTCCAATGACATTTTCAAAAATATGTTTCCCAACGTGAGCATCAACAGCTGATAAAGGATCATCAAATAAATAGACATCTGCATTACAGTAGACTGCCCGAGCAAGACTAACTCGTTGCTTCTGTCCTCCAGACAAATTCACACCCTGGAGAAAATAAGACAATATGATCCTTTATTTACATCTAAAAGCAGATGTCTTGCTGTAGTGAAAGAAGCATAGTGTTTGTGAAACAAAAAAGTCATGGGAGATTTATGCAAAACTTATCATGAATTATTCACTACTATAGCATGAACAGCTACAGACGAAATCCCCTTAGAACAAGGTCATAATCATTGTCAATGAGGGGCTAGTAAACAAAACAGTATTGTTTACTAATCTTACAATGACTTAATAGAGACCAGACGTACCTAATCCTGTACGTTCAGAGTCTAATAATTTTCCTCTCAGCCTTATTTCTACAGTGCTTCCCCTGATCTAATGAACAAATTCTGAGCACATCTTACAGTTTGCTTGGCCTTCCAACCAGCCAAATTTCTTGTGAAGAAAATAAAGCCGCACACTTACCTGAATCTGGACCTGAGGCTGACAGTTGGCAGCCAAACTCCATCTAAAAGTAGCCAGCAGGCAAAGCATACAACCCTACATATCCCTCCCTGTCTTCTAAAGGGCATCAGCTCAGCAGAACGCCAAGCAGGTTACTTACACACGGCTGGCCACATGTTTAAGGGACACCTGGTCCTGCTTGTAAACCAAAGCACTATGTCATTTATGCAAGTATCTAAATATCACACTGCACATATCTTTGCAGCCAAAAGCCAAAAGAAAATCTGAACAATTGTTTTGCACACACTCCTCTTGAAGTATTTAGAAGGTTTTTCTCCTGTTTCCACAAATGTTTACATTCTAGGACAATGGCAACTCAGAGCTGTTTAAAAACAGGCCTTATTAAGATGTTTTTGCATTTGTAACTGAGAAAACATTTCTCCCCTTAGAGTATTAAAGAAAATATATACTGGTCAAATTTGCTTCTTATTCTAAAGGATTTCTACTCAATGTTTTCAATTCACTCTAACTAAGACCAAGTAGAATAGAAGTCATACAGCCTTATCTACAAACAATAACAGTGTTATAGTAGAATGGGTATTTAAATACCTTTTCTCCTATTTCCGTTCTGTCTCTCATAGGAAGAATCTCTAAATCGGGCAGAAGTGCACAAGCCTCAATAACACGCTTGTACTGGCTCTCGTTCATCTCTCTTCCAAAGATAATATTATCTTCTAAAGTTGCATTTTGGATCCAGGCTTGCTGAGGAACATAAGCAATCGAGCCCTGCAATAAAATTGAAGTTCCTTATTCAGTACTTAAGACAAAAAAACTGCACACAAAGTCAAAGCACAGCAAGGCCTTGTGAGGCTGGCAGTGATACCTACTTCACAAGTTGCCTACGGTCACTATGGAACCATACAGATAAATGTGTGCTCTTGGGGAAGTGCCTGCTACAATATGTTATTTTTTTAATCCCCTCTGCAAGTAAATGTAACAAAGTGTGTTGGTGAAAAGTAAAAGACTTCAAACAAAACATGATTCCCTAACATAAACTTAGAGGAAACATTTGTTTAGAGAATATTAACACAATTACTGGATGTTAAAAGTTATTACAGCTTTGCTCTTTCATCTAGCCATAAATTATGTTCACCGTAAAACAATTTAATATGGAATGTACGTGTTTGACAAATGCATTCCTGCCAAGAGATTTCTGCTAAAAGCAGGTGACATTGCTCTTATATAACATCAGTTCAAAGGAAAAGACTTCACTGCTGCAAAATAATTTGCATTGAAATGAAGTTCTACCTTCTCTTGGCACATTCTTACTTTACTTTTTCCAGAACAGCTTTGGAGATGACTAAACATGCAATTAATCACAGAACTGTAGGGGTTGGAAGGGACTTCGAGAGATCATCCAGTCCAACCTTACTGCCAAAGCAGCTCCCTAGATCAGGTTGCACAGGTGTCCAGGTAGGTCCTGAATGCCTCCAGAGAAGGAGACTCCATCACCTCTCTGTGTAGCCTGTGCCAGTGCTTTGTCACCTGCACTGTGAAGAATTTCCCTCACATTTTTGCACAACTTCCTATGCCTCAGTTTGTGACCATTTCCCCTCATCCTATCACCACACACCGCAGAGAAGAGTCCAGCCTTATCCCTTTGCCTCCTGCTCCTTACATATTTATACAGGATCAAATCCCCTCTGAGCCTTCTTTTTTCAAGACTGAACAGACCCAGGTATCTCAGCCTTTCCTCATAAAGAGGGGTGTTCCATGCTTTTTATCATCAATTCTTGTGGGGTTTTTTTGTTTTTTTTTTTCCAAATGCAACAGATTCGTTATGTTCTTAAATCAAACAGCAGCTTCTCCCATGTTTGGGTATCTCTGTGTACCCTTTTCCCTTGCAACTTTCTGATGTCTAAGAAGGTATGACTTAATATTGCTCCCCTTCATCCTGGAGTACATGTAATAGGGTCTTTTTCCCCCATACCTGACTGCCAGCCAGAGTCAACAGAATACTTATTGTTGAGACTTCCACTACTCTGTCTATTTGGCTAAATCTGAAATTGACAAATTTGGAAGTTGAGTTAATGCTTCACAGAGTGTGGGCTATGGCATAAATACAGCTTGACAGGAAATTGGGCCACATGTGCACTCATTTGAAAGGTTGTCTCTTCTTCAATTCACTTGCAAATTTAGAATCAATCTGGCAATACCCACAAATAGCTGAGCAATCTGTCAGACATCACACACCTTGACAACCACATAGCCTTCTTTTTTGTCCATCTCCCCCAGTAACGCAGACAGCAACGAAGACTTTCCACAGCCAACTTGACCAACAACAGCTATCAGGGAGCCTTCAGGAACAGCGAAGTTAATGCTGAAATGAAGTGCACACAATTCAGTCTCACTTACTGGCATATCCCAATAGCTAAACAATCTACTGAACAGCCCATATAAAGTCAGATGCAACGTGACACACTCTGTAAACACTGACACAGCACATTAACTTAAACTGTTTGAAAATACAAACCTTTCTTTCAGAAAGCACCCAGCTCTTCTTACAGATAGAAACTAGCACCTTCACATGCAATCAGTCAAAAAGAAAAAAGTCACTTCCAATTTTTCTCATAAATGTTCTGTAAGCAGAAACGTAACAGAAATCGGCATTCCCCAAACAGCACCCTTGTCCCAAAGGACATGCAATTTAAGACCCAAGAAAGAGCAGCCAAAATCAAGGAAGGGTACAGAGCATAGGGAAGACATGGCACACAGCACAAACGTAAGGGACACGGGATGAGGAAACTAACTGCATCCTCTAGATGGAGCTCATTCCATCTGCAGCCTGTAGCAAGTGCTTAACATCTCTGAAGCTTCCCTTCCTTCCACTACACCTGTTCCTGCTCCTTTTATTTAATATACATACAAAATAAGTATACGCAAAATAAATGCAGTAAAATAAACAAAATAAATAAAAAGAAAAAATAACCATATATTTGTTCTCCTGTTCCTTTAAGGAAACAAACTTTTATGTATACAGACTTTCTAATTTAAATACAGAATTTACAATGTAGAACAAATACCAAGTGGAACAAAGGGTACCAATGCTTACCTGTTCAGCGAAGGAGGATCCGTTTTGGACCAGCTAAAGGTTGCATTCTTCACAACAATGCTTCCTTCCACTGATAAACAGAAAATCTGATTTTACACAAATGGGAATGCAAGCAGATAAACTGTATGCTTTGGATTAAGCCACAGAAGTAAATTTAAGCACCCAGAAGTAGATGCCTATAGCTACTTCTGAAGCAGAACAAAAACCCAGTGCTTACCAAAAGCTTGTGTTCTGTTCAAAGCAGAGTAACAAGCATAAGAATACTAAGTGTAACTTCATCAGAGGTTCTGAAATTACATTTATTTAGTAAGTAGGAGGTATGTGAAAGTCAGCTGTAACATCCTGGCTAATTCAGCCATCTCCCACTTTACCCAACAACTCCACTGCAAAGTCAGTTGAAGAAGCTAGTAGCCTCAATCTGACCTGAGCTTCAAAGAAAAACACCAGCTGAACTGATCCTTCCACATGGAAAGTTAGATTACCACAGGGATAACAAGGAAGACGAAATACAAGTTAAAGCAATTTTGCCCAAAAGCATTGGTGAGAGAATCCCAGAATGATTTGGGTTGGATGGACCTTTAAATGATCATCTAGTTCCTATCTCTGCACCGTGGGCAGCAACTGCTTCCACAAGAACACCTTGCTCAGCCATGCTCAGCCTGGAATTTTAAGTACTGACAGTTAATCCACAGCCCCTCTAGGAAACTTTCTTTTCCCCCCTACTTCCCTTCTCTTTAGAGGGGGTCCAGAGGGTCCAAACGTTGCTCAGTAGTGGTATCTGTCGGTTTTTACAGTAACAACTGCAAACATGTTATTCACAATACAATCAACTAGGCAATAAATATTAAGCTAGATACTCATCTGAGTGATCACAAGCACAACCTGTTATGGACAAAATTGCTTTAAAAATCCACTAAAGATTTGTGAGTGAAGTATTCACGGTTATCAGCTGAGAAAGGGGAGGAGATATTCCCCAAAGGAAGACAGGAAAAAAACAACAAAAAGCAGATGAATCCATACAGGAGAATCAAGTGACTGAATCGACACAGAGCTCAGCTAACTACATGAATAGAAGGGACAAATATTTCATTATCTTTGTAAAAAGAAAGTAAGAAAAATCATTTAGGAATAACTGACATAGTTAAGTCAAGCTTTGTTTGCAAGATAATGGGCACTGGCTATTCAGTAAATCTCCCTTCAAGCTCATTTATCTCCTAAACAGCTGCATATAACCAGAGCAGCTAAATATACATCCTTGATAAAGCAAAGTTCACTGTGACTCTCCCTGTACAAAATGAAGTGGAGGAACCTGTCAGAACTGGGACTTATCCATTCTCTTTTAAAGGTACGGAAACGGTTTACAATTGCTTTTCCCCAGAACACTCAGTTCTGGGACAGTTAATTATCAACCTCTTAACTTTCAAATGGGTACACCTGAAACTGTCTAACAAGTCACTTTTAAAGTAATCAACTGTGTCTGGATGCAATCCTTCTGTATCATGGACACAGAAGCTGGGGTGAGAAATTAAACCTGAAAGGCGGTAAAAGTTCTGTACAACTTTCATTTTTACAAGGTCTTTTCTCTGCTTTCTGACTGAAATTAATTGGTGAAATCTAGCAAGTACGGTATATTTGTTGCAGAAAACAAGAGAGATGCTGCAAAAAAAAAAAAGCATTCTTTTTCAATAGCAAAAGAAACTCACCATTTGTAATGGGACCCCTGATTATGCTGTCTGGATCCAACTCCTCATGAGACAGGAACACCCGAAGGCGCTTCAAGGAGACACTAGCCTACATTAGAAAGAGATATAAAACTATACTATATTCTGCTCATTATATTTAAGAACAATATTTTACACCATGTATACATTATATTGTTACTAGACCCTCCTAATTCCTCTTTTTAAAACCACTGTATAGCTTTCTGGGTAGTCAACCTTGCATTTCCCAATCACAAGAAATATGACTATTTCACGTACGCTCACCTACCATACCTGGGATTGATAATTTCGCCTGTACAGCATTCAGTACACAGAAAATGCAATGTTTATTTTGAGATGACTGAAATTCACCAGCCAACGTCATCTGATCGCACAAATGTAGTCTTTCCATCTAATGACTACTTCTACACTGAAAAAAACTGTTAATGAATGAAAGCTTACTTCTACTATGCTGCTGATAACCATAGGAAGTATGTTCAATGGAAACCTGAGGATGTTGAATAAAGCTAGGGATACAAATGCCTTCTGTGCATCCAGAACATTGTTCTTGTCTATTTTGACATACACAGCAAATGTGGACAAGGCAACCTGAAACACAAAGCGCAATAGTTACAATTAGAGCAACACCTTTCTTAAGCCAGAGGTCTAAAAATCAAAGAACAACATTATGATAAACTGTATTCCTACTAACACCTCACAAAATAAACATTTAAATATACAGCTGCAAAAAAAAAAAAAGAAGAAAGTTGATGGTGACTCTGGAAAACTGAAGTCCACTGTTCGTTTTCTGCGCACAGTGAGGGGGAAGCCACAAATGTCTCAGTCTATTTGTGGTTGCACTGCCTGAGAAGAGAAGGAATGACTGCTAGCCTTTGTCACTGCTCTCCTTCACTTCTAAGTCAATCGTAGACACTAGATCAGCAAACATTAGTGGACTGAAAAGTTGGAAATAGCCAAGTGCTAACCCCATTTTGTATTTCACAGGGACCACCACAACCCTAGACATTGAAGTACATCCCTCTTAAATATGGATACATTTTCTAAGAAATTTTAAATGTTATTGCGTTACAATTATGAAGTCTTGTATTACCTGAACAGGTCACAACACAGAAGCTTACAATTCATGCTGAACAATAAAATGACAATATCATCAAGATATACAAATAAGTCATACGTACCTACATTCTTCAAAATTGTGCTGACTAAATTATAATGAAGCTAAAGTAAACTAAGTTGAGCCAAAAAAAAATCTGCACAATCCTTCCCAATCACAGTACATCTACTCCTTTTACATTGTTTTCTTTCATAACAGCGCTCATACCTCTGTAGATAACAAGAACCAACTCTCCTTTCCCAAACTGACACAGGAAAACTAAGTTGTTTAACCATTAGTGACCCCCCTTCTACAAGGTATAAACTGATTAGCTCAAGCACCTACAAAATATTATCATTAGTATTTATGTTTAAAATCTGACTGCTGTAAAGACAAGTCTTGTCCATCTTACAGTGGCTGACTCAACTGTGCCTGGTACAGTAGTTTGTTTGTACAATCTTTAGTTTGGAAAACCGTATCCCAGTGAGAAAGCCCTCCCACAGACATCAAAAACAAGACAGGGGCCAAAGAATAACTTCAGAAGCAGCACGTCTGCACTCCTGTTTTGTCAGTAACAAGTTTGAAATAGAACCTTATCGGCACAGACAGCACTATGGGAGGTACTGAAAAACAAATAGTTTCCTGACAGCATTATTAAACAAAGTGGTGAAGAACCCTGGCCATTGAAACAGGAGAAGTAAAGGAGAAAGTATTTTGCATTTCAAAAGTGCTGTCAAGTAGGTATGCCATTGTTCTTCTAAACTTCTCATCAGAGAATTACTACTGAAGAATAAAAATCTGAGAAACAGCAGTTAAACAGCAGCCTTGCAACAGTGGCAAATCCTCGAGGTTCAGGACCATTGTCACAACACATACACAACTTGTACTGACACAAAGCTGCTCATTAGGGGAATTTGTTTTCTCGACTTTGCAGAACAGCATGAAGGAGTCCACCTGTATAGTTTTATTTAGAAACTCCATTTAATAATATATTTACATTAAAACCATCGCAGACTTGTTATAGGAAAGCATCTGCTTAAGAATGCAGCTTATGTTTCCTATCCAGGGCACTGCTTCTTCTGCCTTCCATCATGCCCAGAAAATAATGTAAACACTACATGCTTGAAGGGAAGGAATTTGAGACTGGAAAGTACATTTAAACATCTTCAACTGGAACAGTACATATTTTATCCTAATGTAGTAATGGCTTCTATTTGCCTCTATGCACAAGAGCAATGCCCCATTGTTCTAGCAGAATCTGAAGCAATTTTAATGTGATCTCACTCCTCTCTTTCATTAGCTTGAATGTAAGCTAACCACAAACACAGCACAGCTGTTTCACATACCATGAACATTTTTTTATACTAAGGATTTAAAGCAATCCCAGACTATGCAACAGCTTTATCTCTCTACATTGTTCTTAAATAGATGTGGGGAGAACCGAGGACAGAGAGACAGTTGCTGTACAATGTTCCATTTGATTAAGGACTCTAATCCAAGGACCTGCTGCTCCCAGAGGCACACTGAAATAAGGAACTTTTACTCCACTGTCAGCCATCACTACCACCTGGAGGGTGTGGTGCACACAGTAATCTTAATCTGAGGGTACTTTTAGGTCCCTTGAGTACAGCAGTAAAAATAGTAGGGAAAGGCAAGAGGTTTTTAATTTTAAATAATTCAGTCATCAACTTCTATGATGCGTTCAATTTGGATGCTATTAAGATCCAAATAAAACAGATGCCTTTTCACAGAGAAAAGAAGATAAAAGATCAGTTTCCCACTACTGAAGAGGTAATTCCCACTTTATTTAAAAAATAAAATAAAATAAAAAATGGAGGACAAGTGCTTAAACACTCTTTTGGAAAACATGACCCAAGAGGAGAACAGACCTACAAATTTGTTACACTTACCAAAAACGGAGCACAAACCCAAGTGAAGGTACCCACTGCAGCAAGGTAAGCAGATTTTTTTAGGACTTTGAGCTCTTTCTGTCTGATCTCCAATACCTTTTCTCTAAAGGCTAATTCCCAAGCATAAAGTTTTAGAACTTTAATCCCATTAAGAATTTCATTCATCAGCTTAATTCTGTTGTCTTTGCTCTTCATCTGTGCCACCTGAAAATAACATTGCAGTAAGTAATTAGCAGAGCACAGCACTTGGCAGAATCACAAAGTTTTTAACTTTGATTTTGAAACAGTGAAATCAGCCTCATTATCATCAAAAGCTTATGAACTTCCAAGCAAGAAATCTGAGACACTCACTTAACAAGTATGTAGAATAAACACAACATTTTACACCAATTAAAAGAATTCTTCACACAACCAAAAGTCTACTTTGCATCTAACCTTAGTTCAAACTTGTTTTTGCTTTATCAACGGCTTTTTGATGGTGTACTAAGTCGAAAAGCTTTCTATTCAGCAGTAAGACAACAGAACATTAGCAAGAAGGAAACCTTTGAAGAAAATATTTTAATGAGGGCTGAGCAAAACCTGAAACGATGTTCTGACTCAGCACAGTCTGCAGGCTTGCACCAAGACTATCCTAGGCAGCTGTTACCCATGGCAGCATGGCTGTGTACTCCTACTTGTCCCATGTGGGAATCAATGCTGTAGGACACTCTTTTGAACACCTAGAGCTAAAAAGTTTCATTCAAATAAATTACCAGCAGTTGAGGGAAATGTATTTAACTCAGCAGTAAAGTTGTCAAAAGAAAGCATGCAGCAGATTTTTAGAAACAAGTCACAGTAGTACATGTTTCTTAAAATCACTGTCACGTACACAGAAGCTTCTTACCTGATAGGTTTTTGTCTTCATTGCCATCACAGCATTTATAGGAACCAGAAGAATCATAACAGCAACACCTGCCAGTACAGAAGGACCTAAATTCTGAAGGGGAAAAAAACATTTGATTGTAAAAAAACGTTTTCAGTAAGTACTTCAGTTCTTCAGTGAAACACTTATTGACAGCAGTGACAAAAGTAGCTCTGAAAGTTTTCTGAACAGCATTTGCTCTATTTGGCTATAAATGCTCCACTGTCCTGAACAACAGCTCCCTGCAACCACACCTGTAAGATTAAACGTGAAAAAAACAGAGAATGCTCACCTGCCACAGTAAGTACAGTGCTAGTATCACCTGGAGAGGTGCAGACCAGATCATGTTTATATAGGTAGCCAAATCCATGAATCTCTGAGCATCCACAGACATTAGATTCACAATTTCACCCACAGTAGAAGTCTTTCTGGCAGAATTTGTGATAACAAGTGCCTTAAAAAAAGAATTAAAAACAAAAACAACACACATCATGAAAAAGGTTTACTTACTTGCTTTTTCCCCACTAAATCAAAACTGCTTTACAGAACATTTAACTTTATGAAAGGAATTGCCTGCAATTATGCTTCATACTCTGTTTACCCTGCACATCTAACGCAAATTGTGTTGATGGAAGCATTTGGGTAAAATTAAAAATAGCAAGCAGGTAATTGTGGTTAGGGTTGACTGTTGTTTTTATTGGTTGTGAGGGCAGGAAGGTTGCTTGCTTTTGTTGGGTTTTTGTTTGTTTGTTTTTAACTCTTGGAAGTGGAACCTTTGCTTCTTGTCACACATTTTTCTCACCAGTTCAGAGCTTTCTAAAACGTTACAGCTTACTCCAGGCAGTGCTGTCTGTTAATTCACAAATGAAGGTATAAATCACAGAATATGGATGTATCCTAATTTTTGCACAAGTTGAAGCAGTTTCACCCCCAGTTTAAATACAACAAGGTTTCTTCTTTGCCAGTGGGAAGGAAAAGGCAGCAGAACTTCAACTAATTAATCCCAAAATTACTTCATTTCCTTTGTATTTATAAGTAGATACCTTCTTACTTCTATTAAGAGTTACGAGACTCTGCTGAGCTGATTCCCAACTACCCAAATTACTCAGACTTGAACAGTGCAGTTGGGCAGACTCTGGAGGTATCACTATAGATTGAAAAGAAACACTTACCTTTCGATAAATTACACCAACAATAGCTGTTTTGAGCCTCATTCCAGTTACAAAGCAAATATGAAAATACTGATGAAGAATCAGGGTCTGAAGACAGGCACACACAAACAGCAGCCCTGTATAAAAGTAGCCTTGCCAATTTGGGGCGCTTTTGTCATTTACAAAGTTGATCAGCAATCTGTGGATAGAGGAATTAGCATTATTGACTTATGTAACTCAAGAGGAAGTTTCAAGGTTATAATGCGATTATTCCAAGCATTATGCGGCCATGCAAGTACCCAAAGCACAAGACTTAAATAAAACAGTGAAGCTAACTTCTCAGAAACAGGATAAAATTTTACACTGGCACTCACTGTTAACAAAGTACTCCTTTAAAACAAAGACATTACATGTCTTATATGTACAGCATTCTCTGAGTGAAAAGTCACATATTTCCTCCAGCTAACATGCAGCTACTTAGAGTTGTTTTACTACTTCTCACCTTAAAGTAATACAATCTCTCCTACTGCTTTAGCTCAGTGTTGCAACACATACTGTGATTTGTGGTTATGAAAACCTTTAGACTTCTGAGCAGTCCCACAGTCATCACAGGTTAGAATTAAATAAACTCTCCTGCAATTGCCGATTATGCTCTTGCCATGCTTTCTTCAAGGTGGAAGGGAACCTAATAACATCATACATCAGATGTTTGATGTTATAATTTGAAAACCAATGGACCAAAGTAATCTGCGTGCATGATAATTTGCATAATAGCTATACCTGATTGATCCAGCTAGAGGCAAAGCAGTTCAGTAACTGAATGAAATACCAGCATACTTAAAAATCTGTCTGCTTACTTTAAGTTCAACGATAAAGTTAACAGGTCTTACTTCAAAATTTCTGGGCCTGCAAACATCAAGAGATCATGAGCTGCTTTAAACAGGAAGCTCATGAGAAAATACGGTCCAAAAGTTTTATATAACACCTTGGATAAAGATGCCTCAGAGCTCCTCTGAGATGGTTTTATAATCAAAGCTTCAGCCTCTTCTGTCACTTCACCGGTGGAGTCACTTGATTTTTGTTGCTTGTTGGATGAGTATAACAAGCTCAGTGGTTGCCTGAAATAGAGTTAAAACATACTGAAGGCGTACAATGCAACCTTTACACAGGTATAAAGCCAAATGGAAAAAAGCACTGTATACGAATGAGACATTTATTTCTACTAGACTGCTGAGTTTCTAATACTAGCCAACTCACTGGCCTGTGCATCTTGCATTATTCTTCATTTCAGCAACAGCAAGCATCCTAGCAACACAGAGAGCTGTTCACCACAATTCCTTAATAGTTTAAACAGGTTTTATATAATTAAAAAGGTGATAGATAGGCAATAACTATAGCTAGATGAACAGGCATTCTAGAAATGGTCATCTTCATACAGATAGCTAACATCTGTGGTGAACCTTTCCTACAACAATCTAAGTAAACGAGGAATAGGGCTGTAAATCTGCATTAAGCTCAAAAAAAAGTTACCATTCTAGAATTCACTATACTGAACTTTCATCAAAACCGAGGCCTCACTGTACCACAGGAGTTAAAAGTCTGCAGTCAGATTTATGCCAAGTCATCCCCAATGAGCTGAATACATCTATTCCACACGTCTGGTTTATGTCAAACTACATACTTCCGAACTTCTGAGGACAAACTATATGTAAAAATACACTATGGAAACAAGCAAGCACTCTTCCTTCAATGAAAAGGTACTTCTATTTGATGAAGTAAGAGATGATGAAAGTAGAATGGAAACTGCAGGCATGCAGTCTTTCTAATTTTAGATGTCTTGCTTAGGTGTTCAAGCTCCCTGTATGGTCAAAGGAAAGAAAGAAGCTTCTCCCTTTACACCCTCAACTGCCCTCCTGAGGCTTCACTAACTATAGAGGGAGCTCAAGCTCCTACATTACATGGCTGAAGTTTGTGGGAAAACATTCCTTCCCAGGGAATTACTCCCAGACATTAAAAATTTTAATAATCAGCTTCAAATCATGAAGGACTAAAGCAAAACTTGGTGCAGCTCCTCTCAAAAAAGGAAACACAATCCAACTGATTTCCTATCCTGTATGCATTTAAGGACAGAATTGTCACTTTGAGCCTTGCAAAAGAAGATCTGCTAATACATGACAAAAAATTCCAAGCAAATGCTGAGTATCTTGAGCTTTGGAACCATCACATCTCAGAGGAACCATCACATCCTTTACAACACTCTCAGCTAGCCTAGGCTCTGAATGGTCTCCCCACCAGAGCAATACAGAGAAACCATTCTAGTAGGATCAGAGCACCAATAAGCTTCACCTTTCTTAGTATTCTCTGGTGGGTATATCGACGCAGTTATTTTCTCCTTCTTAGCATTTTTGAAATACACACAGAATCCATAAATATTTTAACAAAGTGGTTCTTGATTGGTTTTCATTTGTTAATGAAAGCTTTATCAGTAACAGGACAACTGACTTACCTCTTGGTCTTTGCCCATTCTTTTGCCCAGTTTCTTGCCAAACCTGGCACTACCTCCTCAGACGTGTCCTCTTTATTTAATGACCACAAATCCTTAGCTTCCAAAGGTCTCCGATAACCCTGAATCATCAACCTGCATGAGAAAGAATTTGCACTATATATCTGAGAATATCAGTATTATACGCCATTTGAGAACTATGACATAATTTCTACCACGAAAACATTGTGGGACAAATCACACAACAGGAACAATGCAACTGAGGGCTACAAGCTTTTTAGAAGAGATAAGCAGAGAAAGAGGGATGGGAGAATTGTACTGTATGTTATATAAAGCAGACAGATTGCAAAGAGCTGCCTCTAAAGAACAGCCATGATCAGGTTGAGAGCTAGTGGGTAAAAATTAGGGACTGGATCAATATAGGACATCTTGTGATGCTACAGAACTCCCAGTCAAGGAGGAAGCCTGTTGATGACGCCTTCTTGTTTCAGCTACAAGAAGGCATTACACTTGCAGGTTCTCATCCTGATGGATGAGAGAACCACCTGAATGGCTCTGGGAATACAACACAGTGAGCTATAAATAATCCAGGAGAGCATTAAGGATAACGTCCAAGTCCAGGTATTAGACACAACAGCCAGAGGTGAAGCATGACAGGCCCCGGTGCTCACCAGGCCAGAGACAGTCATGAATGACATTAAGCCTGGAGGCAGCCTGAGCTGTAGTGACCATACCCTGGTTGAGTTTGTGATCTAGGGAAATATAAGGCTAGCAGAACCCTGAACTTCAGGAGATCAAATTTCCCAACATTTAAGGAATTATTGGATAAGATTCCCTGGAAAGCTCTCCTTAAGGAGAGAGGAATGGAGGAGAGCTGGCATCTCTTTAAGGATATCTTTCTGAGAGCACAAGAGCAGTCCATTCCCCAGTACATGAAATTAAGCAAGGGAGGCAGGAGGCCAGCATGGCTAAGCAAGGACCTGATAGTCAAACTGAAGGAAAAGAAGGAAAAACACAGGCAGTGGAATCAAGAAAGCGTGGCATAAGAAGAGTAAAGGGATGTTGCTCAGACATGTAAAAGTGAGATCAGGAAAGCTAAGGCACAGATGGACACGAACCTGGCAAGAGATGTGAAAAGTAACATGATTATTGCTATATTAACTAAGAAAGCAGGATTCTACGATACCATGTAATTCAAACTGATGCTTTGTGCATTATGCTGGACTTACCCAGTGATCCACCAGAAGGTGATTCTGGACAGGAAAGAAGCACTGAACTCAGGACATGGTTTCTAAAGGAGAGAAAAAGAAATCAATCTACATCTAAAAATAACTGATATAGAGATGTCAAACAAATCAACCAGAAAAAGATGCTTCTGAATTATTGCTTTATTTCCCAAAGTATTAAATTTGTCATTTACACTGTTAAGAATCTGTTAAAAAAAACAACAGTGAAGTCCAACTTCATGGCTGTCAAAGAAATAGCACTGCACCCTATCAACAAGGCATAAACAGTTGATGGAATGTTACAGAACAGCATTAAGTTTATCCATATTAATGCAAGGTTTGTTGTCATGAAAGCATAAATGTGTTATTTGGTTAGTGTCGCTGAAGAAAAGCTCAACTGCTCTGTTCTGGTAATAAGGGCCATGATTCCATCAAACCAAACACAAATAATAGCTGAAAACAGAAAAAAAGAGAAACCATAAGCATCCCAAAACAAACTCCAAAAGCCCTGCATCTCATTCATCAATATCAATTTCAATTCACATACAGCAAACTTAACATATCCAGACCTACAAATGTACACAGCCAGCTCACATCCTACATCCAGACCAATTGCTGTCTTTTTAAACTCTTCTGGTTGATATCCTCTCCAAATCTGGCTGGATTAAAATAAAAGAAAGGGAGTCCAGAAGAATTTCAAAAGGCACCAAGGTGATTTACTTCACAAATCCCACTGGAGATTTCTCTACCCTTCTTCACTGCCTACACAATACCAAAAACAGCCATTTCTTAGGCACACAATCCACTATGCTTTTAATCAACTATAATTGGAGCAACTAAAGTATTTCCATCTACAAAACTCACCAAACATCATTACAATACCACAATTAAAACAGTGAGAGCCAAGTTTTTTCCCAAGATTTGCATTTTTCAATTAATGTTTGCAGAACTTGACTTCTCCATTAAGCTCTGTACAGAAGAGCACTGCAAGCAAGCTGTACAAAACAGACTTATACATTTCCTCTCCTCCTCACAGCCTTTTTTTTTCCAACCTTATAGGGAAAAATAATAGTACAAGACAGCTAATTTCCTCTGAAAATAGAAGAAAATACTCAAGAAATATTGAATTCAAGTATTTGTAACAAAATTATTCAATGCAAATCTAATACCCTACAATTAGTGAATTCAAATTTATAGTAACCCAAGAAAATTTTTTTATTGTAACTCAGAGCAGTTAAGAAATTAAAGGAAGAGGGGAGATACTTTCAGCCTTCAGCTACCTCCATGTTCCTGCCTGAAACTTCCATTTCAGTAAATACAGAGAATATTTTCTATTTCAGAAAAATATATATATATATACTGAACGTTACAGAGTATCTTATATTACGTTTTTCCTTAAGATTCTTAGTCTGCTTTTCAGTGGAAATTATGTTCAAGAGCCAACTACGTCTTATATTATTAAATACTGGACTTCTTTTGCACAAAGTAAAACTTTAAAATATTAAAATGTTTGTATTATACCATGTAGTAATTATTTTATCAAAAACAGTAGTTTAAAACATGGAAGAGCTACTAATCATACTGACACCCAGTACAGAACAGAGTGAATACAACAAGCTGTAAGAAGTCTAGAGTTGCATAATGTAATAAATAAAGCTAAAGCTAAACACAAAATATGATGTTTGCTTTCTATAGACATCAGCACCCACACTTTCTAAATTCCACTGTTATCTTTCGGCTTAAGTAATTTAGTGATAAGATTTTATTAAAGTCTGTCAAATGTTTCATTGTGGAAAAGCTTGGCACAAGAAGAAGTAGTTTAAGAATGAGTAATAATTTGCTTTTTTCCTCCTCCTATCGTAACACTGAACAAACAATATTTACCAAAATGTTAAAATTGAGAGTCTGTCTTATTTCCTAGAGACACTCCTAGAAGTACTCAAAACAAAAACAAATGACTGTTTTCAAAGCACCTTGTAATTACTGTAAGCATGATCAAAGCAAAAATGGTCTTAATATTTCAAAAATATAGTCAAATACTTTTCACCCCTGACTAAGATGAAAAGAACCCAAAGATGAAGCAAATCCAAAGACTCAACAGTACACTCTTTCCTCCAGCCATAAATACACAGACTACATAGCCTACCAGTGGCAACATACAGCACCACTTAGTATACTCAGCACAGACTCAACACTTACAGGATCATTTACTGCTTCAGAAAACAAAGGCGGTTTTTCAGGAAAACAAGATAGTATGAGCTGTACAAGTAACAGGATGAAGTAGGTGCAGAAAGTGACGTAACGAAATGCATCCACTTCAGTGTCCTACAAAGGAAGGTAATTTTAAAATTAAAAGGCTGAGAAATTTCTTCAATCAACATTTTAACATAAAACAGATCATTACAGTAAACTCTATGAACCATGTAAATGTCATACTAGCACTCCATCTGCACACTGAAGCCAATATTTGTTTTGGTAAAGGGAAGGTTATCACATATTGAACCTCACAGCTTTCTGCTTTTACTCAATCTGTGCCCTAAATACACAAGCATAAAATTCTCCTGCAGAGAAATGCTCCCTGTTTTGTATCAACACGCCACAATTTGACGTCAACATATTCTGCAGAAGAGCAAGGGACTTATGAATTGGATAGAAAGGAACTTCCAAAGAAAAACAGCAAGTATAAATCAAATAATAACTAATAACAATAAGAGCAGCATTATTTTACACCACAATTTGTGATGGGACTTATACATAAAGTACACTCCAGAGAAATCAAAGCACAAGGAGGGACGGATACACACAGATAAAGACAAAACCCACTCACGACAACTAGACAAAAGTTAGCTGAAAGTTCTCCAAATTCACAATATGGCTTAAGGGTTTCAAGAAAAAAGTAATTGTGCTGCCTGAAAACAGCGTATCAATCTGCCATTTGAGGTGGCTTCACTATGAAGCAGACTGACAAAAATCTTGCAGTTGAACAATTTCATTTTGTCTCAGCAGATACAAGGCTACACTACAATCAAACCAAGCGTTTCAGGAAATTTACTGCATAATCAACAGAAAGATGTACACTCCCAGTAGTTTCGTATCAAACATCACACACACTTATTGTATTCATGCAGACAGGACTCCTCTCTAAAACACTTAGCATAATTTCCTTGGCAACTGTCACTGTAGTAAGATCACTATGAACTTCACTAACATTTCAAAACCTGAAAAACCAGGTCATTAAGTCTTGCTTGTTTTATTTTCATTACCCAAGGAATGAAAGCACACTGAATGGATCATTAACTGACTTGACTAGCATAATTAGCAAGCAACTACTTTACTATTGCAGTTTTCAAGATTATTTTCAACTGAATGAGGCCAGCAAACACTTACTGTATTTAAGGCAAGCATAATTTTGGATCTAAAAATTACTGTGGCACATAGCAATGAGATGAGCCAGAAAATCATCATCACGCCTGAAGATTGTACTCCTTTCATTCTTTCATGTTGTATCAAAAAGGTGGCAAGCAACTGTTGACAAATAAGAAAAAAAACATATTTGTAAGAGAGGTTTTAAAACAACACATTATGCACAAACACAAGGTAGGAAGTTCATGTGTTCATTTAGCATTTCACATCCAGTTTCTACTGTTCTCTTCCAAAAAATACCAGGGATAATCACTACCATTCTTTGTCTATGACAAATGTAAGACAACTGCTAAAAAACAAAGCGCAGGGTATTTCCCTTGAAACTGACACTGCAGAGATACTGTAGTGAAGGAAGACAATACTTAGGCAACTAGGGTAGAAAAAGGTTGCAGGTAACACCTGTGTGCTTTGCGTGGCATTCAAGACTTCAGACCACACCACCAAATCTAACAGGCACTAAATGCCACATACAAGAAAGTTTTTAACAAGCCTACTAAAATAAAGCAGGATAACTAGTACCACTTTGCGTGTTGACAGGTAACACACTGAACAAAGCTGGGACTGCTTTTGTTTTTGTTTTGTTGGATTTTTTTCCTCCCCTCAAAAGAAAGCAGACACTTCAGGTTCAACACAGTTAAGCTGCCAATTACGTCTGTATATAAGGACTAAAGCTTAAATAATTAAAACACCATATAAGAGTAAGATGCATGCTAATTCTTAAGCCTTTGGGTCACTTAAGAACATAATGGAAGAGCTTACCATTGTTATACCCAGTAGAGTAGGGCTAATGAGAAAAAATGGAGCTCGAAAAATATTTTCACTTCTTTTCCAGAAAGAGTAGAAAAGATCTGCCCAGCAGACTATCCACAGTATTAAGCCCAAAGCCTGCAATACAAGAGTGATTGATACATGAGCTCACACAGATTAGGCAGCACAACATGAACACTACAGGCTAATACAAGAGAAGTCACAATGAGATCACCTCTATTGGACAACCCTTCTAAGCAACAACATGCACGAAAGAATAATTACGTTTCACCTAGTGAATCTCACTAACGAGAAAGAAGTTCATTAACTTTCAGTATCATATACTTGAGTTGCCTCAAAATAGTCTGCTCTTTCTGGCCTTACAAATGATTTAAATGGCTTTACTGATACAACAGTTTCAGAAAGTCTACTGATAAGAAGGCAAGAGAGAAACACAAGACTTGGAAATCAAGCAGAAGCAGTAGTAAATTACAGCTGAATTGTGCACAGATGCAGAGTCAGATGTTCAACAAAAATAGCTGTGCTAGATCTAGAAAACAAACAAAAACAAGAGAATCAGAATCACAGAATGGTTAAGGTTGGAAGGAACCTCTGCAGGTGACTAGGTTCAACCCACCCTGCTTAATAAATATGATTTTAAGAAGTCACATACCGTTTTGGCTTTGTTGAGAACTGACATTTGGATGTAACCCCTGTCATGACAACGAAGATACAGAAAGTACACTGGGAAGCAGACCCACAGGTAAATACAAGGGACCCAGACCAAGACTGTGTTCTGAAAGCACTGGGTGAAGTCTGGATTTTCTGTGTGCCATGTCAGATTCCAATCCTGGGGAGAAAAAAAAAACACTTAAGAAAAAGCAATCACAGAACTACAGTATTATATAAAAAAAAAAGAAAGGAGGAAAAAGAAAAAATATAGCTGTCTTATTCTGTAACTGACTGCATGCTTATTTGTACTTGTATTAAAGTGGCTCCATACTGAGATGCATCTAATTTTATTGGACCTCTCACAGCTCAGAAGTTTAAAATCTTTACAGCCTAGCATGTCATTTTTTTTGGCTATATGCAGCAACCATAACAGACAATGCACTCAAATGTAATAACTGGAATCTTTGACAGCATTTACCAGGATTTTCACATTATCATTGCAGAAAAATAAGGTGACAATGCTAGCCATCTCCCACTTATAACCACTATCCACATACAAATAATCAAATTTAATTGTGGAAGGATTGTCTGGCACACAGACAGAGTGAATAGCATGAGATAACACCACTATTGTAAAACAGCCTCACAAATCCAAAGTTGTATGCAGCAAATCCACTTGTGAGTTTCTGGTAATTCATAAGAACAGAGTGTAGAAAGCAGCAGTGGGTTCAACTTAGGAGCATATTTACCACCCAGCAACAACAAGATGTACATCAGTGTAATTAATCACTTCCCAATTTTTCTCAACATGATTTTTGAAAACAAGAAAAAACTCCATACAATCAAAGAAAAACTGACAGCAATAAAAATGTGACTACCATTCCCCATTACTGATACAAGGGCTATTTATGATGGCAGACTATGTAGTAAATCTAACTGACGTTGTATTTATTATCAGCATCTTCCAGTAGTGCAGTATTCAAGAGGCAAAGCACACCTTACAAGCCTCTGTTTACAAGCAATACAGCCAACACAAGCAGGCATATGCCCAAAGGTCCCTGAACTACAGTGTCCTTCCCAACATTTTTTCAGACTGTTGCACAGCTTGCAAGTGCACCAAGCACCAGCACCACCACAGTGGCTTAACAGCAGTAATCTCACTCATCTATAAAAGCCTGAACATGTCACAAAAACAAATGCTACTATCTACATTTTACAGATGAGGAAACAGAGCCAAAAGGAGCTGTGGCGCCTGCCTACTCTGTTCCAACATCAAAGCTGGAAACATTCCACTGCTCAGAATCACCACACTCATCTTTATTTATCCCCAACTTGTTAAACACAATTAAAAATAGAGGAAAACAGAACTAAAGGGAAGATATAACTGGCAAATTTTTCAGGTAGGTTTTCCTTTAAATACAATCCATCTGTATGAAGGTGATAATTTCTACACTTCTTTTCCCTTCATAAACATTTTCAAAATGTTGAAACAAAAATATTTTCCTTCTCTATCTTCCTCCCACTTTCTGTCAGAATCCAGGACTCCCTTCTTGGATACAGCAGACAACATACACAGCCGCTATTCTTCCCCTGTCATCTTTTCATTCCATATCATTTCTTCCAGTTAAAAAGAAAAAAAGAAAAAAGAACCTAAGGCAAAGTCAGTTCCCAGAAATTAACAATGGTAAAACATAAAAAAAAAAAACAACAACTGTGTTTTAGTGTGTGGTCACATAACCCCTTCGTGCAAGGGCTGCAGCTGCAAAGGCTGTGGCTGAGTCACAGGTTTATTAAGCTCCCCAGCTGCAAACCATCATCAGAAATTTCAGCTGAGTCATCCTTACTTTCCGCCACCACACAAACCGTTCTCAGCTTCCTAAATCCCATCTGCTCCGACAAGAAAAATGTCTTATGACTCCACAAGAACAGTTTAAAATTCACAAATTAACAGTTAATAAGATTATACAAGAGGACTGATAAGATTAAAAAAATAAAATTGACATAATAATTAAAAAAAGTAAATAATATTGTTATTTGTAAGATCTACACACTCTTTACGAAAGCAGCTACTTCCTTCTGTTGCGTTTTAAAATGCTTGCTGTAAAGTGAAATCAGACATCTACCAGAAAGGTCAGAGCAGTAAGTGCAGTGCAGATGTCACTGCCACTGAGCTACCTGAAAGGAAGATGTGGTGTACGCTGCACATATATATTTTTAAATATCCTCCAGACGTCATGCAAGGAGACATAACAGTATCTTCCCCCAGTGGTTCTCTAGAAGCAAATCTCCTACAGTGTAGTAGCACAAACAGGAAAAGATCTATTCATCAAATACTTTCTGCTGAGGACCTAATAGGCAGAACAAGTGCCATGTAGATTCACCACGACAAGCAGCGGGCTTCCCTGAAGACAAACTGGTCTGCCCATCTCCAGACTGGGGACTGTCAGGAGACCATGTATGAAACAGACTCCCAAATATGAACTCAGATGTTCAAGGGGTAAAGTGAAGAAAGATTTCTTGACTTGAATTAAAGGGTCCTTTTGTTCAGGTTTACACCGCAAGGTTCTGGCAGCCAGGAAGCTGAGGGTGTGGCCTCTGTGAGCAAAGCCTAGAAGCTGCCGCAAGGCAGATAAGAGTCAGCTACTGTCAACTCTTGGCTGCAGACACACCACTGGCCAAAGCTGAGCCGCAGGTGAGGCTGGTTGTGCCTCTGAAAGAGCAGATTTAATTAAGGGAAAACTGCTGTGGGCCAGCAGCTGGGTGAGAGCAGTAGCCCTGCAGCTCCCAGGGTCAAAGCAGGACAGGAGATGCTCCAGGCATCAATCAGAAGCTCCCTGCAGCCCAGGAGAGGCCTACAGCAGAGCAGGCTGCCCGCACACAGCCCATGGGTGCTGCACTGAACAGCTCTCCATGTGCAGCCATGGAGTGGACCACAGTGGAGCAGGAGGAGGTCTGGACGAACTGCTGCCCATGAGAAACTGTGCTGGAGCAGTTCCTGAAAGATGGCTCCCCCATGGCACAGACCCATGTTGGAGTAGCTCTAGAAGCCCACAGGATCGGTTTGGGAAGGATGGCATCCACTGGAAGGGGAGAGGACCCCACGCAGAGCAGGGTCTGAGTGACCATGGAGGAACAGCACAGACAAAGCATTATGGACTGATCTCCATTCCCTCACACTGCTCAGGGAGAGTACGTGGGACAGGCAGGCAGTTTTAATTCACTTCAGCCTGTTAGCAATAGGCAGTACACTGTATTAATCCCCTTTACACTGAGAATGTTTTGCCCACGACAGTGATTAATGAGTGACCTCCCTGCCCTTATCTACACCCACAAGCTTCTCACCCCTTTTCTTTTCAAAAGAAAGGCATACCCTAAATTCTGCACAGAGGATTCCACAGCATTACGACATTCAATCCAAGCTGGAAGGCACATCACTCACATCATGAGTGCAACACGGACACAAATTACAACAGTTACAGGGACACGAGTCTAGACACATCCTGCCACTTCACACTGACACTTCTCTTTTGTTTTACCTAAGCCAAGTTTACAAATTGTTTTTCTTCCAACACAAGACAAAATTCTGTAAAAAAAAAAAATCATAGTAAAATTCAGTGAAGCAAACCTTTGTATGTAGACTTCAATAGAACTTAATTAGCAAAAACGGTGTTTTTCCATGACTCAACTATCAGAAGTGATTTCAGTAAGTTCTAGTCAAGTAACAAGTTGTTAATTTTCATTTCTCAATATTTTCCACTGTGATCAATCATCTAGCACTTCTACTTTGAAAAGAGCATCAAATGTCAGAAATCCAAGTATTAAAAACTCTACACAAACCAGCTGCCTCCTGCAATGCAGGAAGAAAAAATGCTGTTCAATTCTACAGTTACTAAGTTGTATAGTTTGGAAGCTGCTTTACACTGAACCACAACGTCAGGCTCATACAGCAGAATTCACAGTGATTCTTGCTAGTTTCCTGGCGGATGCTGGGAGAGAAGCTATGAGATTGCCTTTAGACTGGTCCAGGAAACCCATGTCCCAGGTGTTGTGGTTTCATTGGTTGTTTTCTTTTTAAAATCCCTTGGCAAATTTCAAGTTTACCAGAGGAGCAAATGAATTTTTTTTTTTTAATATCCTCTGACCTATTGCTCAGTTTTCATTTTAGTAAGTTTTCATTTCCATCATGAGCACTGTGGCTGAAAAAAAAATACCAGCCCACAACAGTTTTTGTGTCAAATAACACCATTTCTCCTACAGCACATGATGGTTTCATATTATATTTCGAGTGAAATCCTCTATCTCCAAGAAGAGTACAAAAAACACTTGATGTTCCCTGCGACCGCATGGATCTATTCAAAGGTAAAACACTTACTTAACAGGGCGGAATCCCAAGGAAAACAATGTCCAACTTACATTAATTCCTGTCTAAAATGTCAGGAGCAGGCCAGAAAGAAGCTTGGCAGTTGGACTGTAAGATCAAGTTGTAACACAAAGGATCAGTTATTCTGCCGCTGCTGGGGGGAGGAGTACTACAGCAAGCTGCATGCCCCCAGCATGCCCCGACTCAAGAGTGAAAGTGCTTGACACTTGCCAGGACCTTGTGCCTGGCAGCCTCCCTCCTGGCAGCCAGGAAAGGCTGCTAACTGCGCAGCCACCCACCTGTTCTCACATCAATAATCCTATTTGACCCACAGCACATTTTAAAATTCTCATTAGTAGAAATGCAGAGACTAAAATTGCTCAGTTTCAGCCCTGCTGTGCACTGATGTGCAGACTGCCAGCCACAGTTAAAGCCACCTGTACAGAACAGCAGCAACTGAAAAAATAAACTTTTCTACGCACATATGTAAAAAATGAAAATTAAAAAATTACGTTGGAATCTTAATTTCAAAGTCAACACTTCTTCAAAATGGAGTCTGATACTGACATCAATGTGTACTCACTAATTAAATATCACCTACACAATAACCACCTCCTTTGTACTCGTAACACCAAAATATGGTTTCCTCAATCTCATTTTCCTAGCAGCAATAAAAGTTATTTGTTTAATGCAGTGTTAACGTTTAGCACAACAAAAGCAATCAGCTCTTTCTGGTACCGACACATATTTCTACAACTTTTCTTCTAACAGTACTGCCACTTTCTTGTAAAAAATAGGAAGTCTTGCAATCTGACAGTTCTTCATACCATACCAAAACTAATCCCCCACATAGCACCTATACAATCCATAAGATGACTCACATTTTCCCTCTGCCTGTCACAAGAATATCAGCTTTGAGCCTACAAAGATTTCCTGCCTGCCACTCCCCACATTGAAGGGTTTCTTGGCCTGACTAAGCATGCAGCATCAGAAGAGCCACCATGTGAGGACAAGCAGTGGAAATAAGGACCTCTGCCTTTAAAGCTGTTTTAGAAGGAGCCCTGAACTTGTTCTGAAGGTAGCTGATATTGTCATCCTTCATCAAAACCAATAGCAAACACAGTAACTATCGTCTACATAAAGTTAAGGAAAACCAACAACTCTGAAGCAATCCAGATTCTGCAATAAAATAGACAGAGGTCTGTTCACTAGTCATGAATTTCAAAAAGCTCTTCAAAGTTATTCAGCTTGTCAGGCAACTTTCATTAAATTCAGCCTTGGAAGTTTCAAAGAATGAAATAATGAAGTAACGTTCTCAGACTGCTGTAAAAGCATTATCTTTATTCTGTCATTTACATTCCACTGTCAGATAATCAAGTGTGGACCAAAGCTCAGCATTTCTGCGAGGCAGCATATTTAGACTGGAGTCTATCACAAGCACAAATAAATACATATGACCTTCACCAGCAACTGTCCAGTGCTAACTGCTCAGACTAAATCACAGGAGGTGAACGAGGTGACAGGTTGATAAAAAACAAGCAATGGATATTGGTACTAAACAAGTTTACTCCAGAAGTCCCACAAAAAGCATCAGATACACCCACAACTGCCAGTGACACTGCAACTGCAGCTCTCACATATGGCCAGCAAAATTCACAGGAATAGTCCTAATTTAGTATTGTGTTGGTTGCTGTTAGATACATGACACTACAAGCAGCCATCACAAGCTTCCTTCTATTTACAGATTTAAAAATACTATGTGCAATACATCAAAATTATTTTGAACAAAGTACTGTTTGGACATGTGGATCCAGTGGCTCTAGAATCAATTCCAGTTCTCCACCTTCATTCCCTTAGTTTTGCATAACATTATCTGTTAGAAAAGCTTTTTTCAGCAGAAATGACTTAGATCATGCAGATTAAACTTGCCAACGTAGCCAAGAAAAAGTTCCTACCTTCCAGTCCTGGTGACTGCAGCTCCTTGCCTAAATCTCAAAAAACAGCATTTCCTACTGGCAAATGAATGTAGAAATCCTTCTACTAATCCTTCTTCTAATATATAGCACTGCATCAGCTGAAACTGCGTGTACAATGGCAGAAAACTAGCACATTTTGGCGTTGTTTCCCTCTTGCCTAAAAGAATCTGGTGCCAACTTGCCAGAAAAGGGAGCAACTGCATTTGTGGAATTTCCAAGCCTAACAGCCTCTGGAACACTGCGTTATTTTTGTGCGCCGGATAAACATATCATAGATTTCATCAGCAGTTGGAAATCACAATACTTCTTCAGATGTAATGCCTTTTGCGTACCGCCAAACAATATTTGACCGTGTGACAACATTGTTTACCACTGACAATTTCAGAATCAGAAGGACAGCATTTATCTATCTGTAAATTTTCAAAATGAAATCAATTTAATAGGATACTGGAAAAGAAAAGGTAACCCCGTTATCTCCTCTTTGCTGTTGTTGTTTAATAAGCTGTGTCTGAAGATCCCACAGATGCAAACAGTGGGAAAAAAAGTAATGCAAGGAATTCTAGCTCTATTAAAAGTAAGGGAAAGGTCAGTCTCCTGCAGACAGCTTTTTAGAGATGTGACCCAGAATGACTTCAGTGCAACCCCGGTTAACCTCCCCTCAGTCTGAGTACAGCACAGCTCTCCCCTGCAAACTGCACCGTAACTGCAGGGCACAGAACAACCTGCTCAGGGGTTTAAATGTTTTGAGCAACCTTGAAGCATTCACACTCAACTAACAGCTGTAAAATGACAATCTGTTAAGAAAACCTCTCTCTAAAATACAGTATCAGGGGAACATACAGGAAAATGAAGCCTAAGCCGATCAACCCTGAATCAACAGAGGTAATTTTAATGTCTGTGAAAACCACCACCACGAAGATTCATTTTTACAGGTTTAAACGTGAGAGAGCTGGCAAATAGCATCTGGCTTTCACCTGTGGATGAAGCCACAACCGAGCCTGACAATTAGCTGCTAACTATAATAGAGGCACCATCTTGTGTAAAGGCTTTAACCTTCTGCTCCTCCTCTGTTGCAAATCCTGTGCACACGTGACCTTCCTAGGTCAGGAAATACAAGTCCTCGTATGATCTGCACACTCATTTAAATTCTTCATACCAAGGTTTTCAGAAGCACGTCCATAAAGTTGGTTCCTTTACAATTTAAGGGAAAAACTTCAACTCAGAACTTTTCACCATGCCCACACCAGCACCACTCTCAGCTGCCTTTCTCGCTCTGCCACAAACACTCTCAAGAAGTACTACCCAACTACAATGAAATCCAGACAGTAATTTCTACAAGATACAACCTGTGCCTTCAAACATCACTAAGAAAACCCATGTTGAAACTGCCAATGTGAAGAGGAGTCTGAAAACCAAGAAGTTTTATTATTAACCTAATCCAGGTAAACCTCAGTCCCCAGTTAAGCACCATCCTGTCCTCCTGTTTTCTATCACTTACGACTACGTATCTCTGCAAGACCATTACATTTTTTCTCCCTGTTTTTCTAACTCACACATTCATCGATCGTCTCTGTGACTAAAAAGACTCATGTGTGCGATATGCATCTGCCACACCGCTTTATTTTAGCTGTTATTTGCATTAAACTTCCTTATTCTTCCATTGTCTTGTTTACCACTAAGATATCGCTGACTTCCCACTCAGATAAGCCTGGGAGAACAAACACACAAATTACAAGCGAATGAAACCTGTTAGGTATGAACCTCACACACCTGCATCCATGCTCCCTAAGCTATCTCTGTCTACCTGAATCCAGCCATCCATATTTGATAGCCCCACCAGCACCCTCCTATGGCATACCCTTGCTGTTATTGTGAGCTATCACTGCTTATAAAAACACATTACTGATACGTTAAAAAATGATCTTATCTGCCCCAAGTTATTTTCTAAGTTATTCTATGCTTCAGCACATGCAGTAAAGACACCTACTGTGCAAAAAGCTTTGGGATTCAAGAGACATATTGATTCACCACTTAGCTAATACACGACCGAGCCACAGAACTCAGGTCTTGAACTCACCCCTTACATAGAAAGCTGTTTTTCCTTCAGAACTCTCTCAGAAAAGTTACCTTCAGGTATAAGCAAGAACCTCAACATTTCAGATTCTACTTGACTGACAAGCATCTTCTAATGAAGAACTGAGACTCCACATAAAACCCGGCAGAGCAGTTAGAACGGGACTGTAAGCAACTGCTTGAGTTTGCTTTTTCATCTCTCATACTTCTTTCATAAGAGACACTTCATTCACATTCTTGTAATACTCAAGGCAAAGCTATCTCAGCTCTTTAGGTCACAAACTATTTTTCCAAATTA
The DNA here is from genome assembly GCA_013399175.1 of Odontophorus gujanensis. NCBI lineage: Eukaryota > Metazoa > Chordata > Aves > Galliformes > Odontophoridae > Odontophorus > Odontophorus gujanensis. Next base: position 2,800 of record VXAB01005555.1, on the reverse strand, counting down.
AACAGTCAGTATACTGAAAAGCAAGAACTGCAGAATGTTACCCCTAACCCACAAGTGTTTTATCCTTTAAAAAAAAATGCTCTGTTATCAGCATCTTATACAGCTGCAAATTTAACTACAGTACCAAGAAACACTCAGTGAGATACTCAGTGATGACAGAGAGAACAGTATGACAAAGCACCCATCCAAAAGGGAACTGTGATTCAAAGAATGACAAGAAATAGTAAAGTTCCACATAGAAATGTGATTCCAGTGAAAGCTCTCATACTTAACACCAGAGATAGGTAACAAAGCGAGAGGAAGGCAAGGGCTGAAGAAGACAGCAAATGGAGCTGCCAGCTTTTCAGAGTGGGTATTGAAGAAAATCACTCTGTTTAATTCCCAAAGACTTTCAACAATAACATTCCTTGAGTGTACAAACAAGAAAAATCCTGTCCAGCAAGGTTTAAGAAGATTAGGACACAGTTTCTAAAGGTGCATAAGGTCCTTCCAACCCATAAAGCTTCCCCTACAATTTAAAACTGAGGAGTCCCAAACTCAACACCAGGCTTGAAAGAAAGCACATCTCCTCACTGAGGTCAGCAGGGTTTGCCAGCACCAGGACAAGCCACTGCCCCATAAGCACCAACCAGAACATCTGATGTGACCACAGCTTACCACTAGAATGCAAATACAGAGTCACCAGTATCCTAAGTGCAAACCAGCCCCAAGAAGAGGAAGCACGCACTCTGCAAGACAGGAAATTCCACTGTACACATGCAAGGGGAATCTGGAAGGCCCATAAAACACAGCACGCACGTGGGCATTTTCTAGAAATCCAGTACAACTTCAGCTTCAACTAAAACTGTATCAACTGTGGAAGTACCATAAAACGTACTCTGAGTATCCAAAGCCACCCATACCAGCATTTCTAACCCTCTGTAGGGCAAATAACCTCCAAGAATGGTACTCAGAAGAAATAGCGCAGAGGATGGTATATTTTTGGAAGGCTTATATAGATGGTACACAGATAACTGTTAAGTAAAGAATGGATCACATTTTGGATAGTCAAGGCTCACCAATGACTCCACTGGGGAGGGATCTCCAACAAGAGATCCTTCCCCAGTGATAGTCAGCCCTTAAATGGGGTCTGGGAGAAGTGGAGCCAGACTCCACCCCTTCCAGTCACCCAGGTGCATTGCCTTCACCTGTGCTCCTGCGGCTGACTCAGGGCTTGCCTCCGGTGATCAATCAGTGGTTCAGGCCGTGATTCAACAGTTCCCATACACCCTCCCAGCACTCAGAACAGCATAACAAGGCGGATATATAGGACAAGTTCAGTAAAAGAGAATACTTTCCCAGACACATCTTGCATCAGCGGGAATTTGTAATTATACTTCTGTGGGATTAGAAGAATCCAGAAACCAAACAACCACACCCAAAGGAACTTTTACTCATGAAATGAAAGGCCATTGCCACGTGGCTTGGAGAAGGACAACGAATCACAAAGCCATCTAAATTCTTGGGAACCAGGGCAGCTAGTGGAAAAAAACATTTGGTAATTACAACGTGCCAAACACTTCATAATTACATGCAAAAATAAATAAATAAATGAGCACATTGCTTACATAAGAGAAACTATCATCAGAAATCCTACACAAAAGAGCTGTTGCAAACACGACAGTCTAGTTCTCACTGCTACCTTATGTCTCAGCTCCCCCACTCCATGCGCTCGGGCCTCAGTTTTTCACTAATCTATTACCCCCAATTTCAATTTTCCATAAACAGAAACTTGAAACACATAGCATCCAAATTTCTTCACATAAAAAAGTGTGGTTCCAGGGAAAACAGAAAAACCGAAACAGCAGATGGGAGCTCACAGTTCAGCCAGTTTTGCGAAAGCTGAAAGTCAACTGGAAAAAGATATTAACATCAGCAATGTAAGAGCGGGTGGCCATTCATCAGCTGGAAAAGGCAAACACGTCCAAGTGCTAATTTTTATACTTGTTAAGTAATATCTTAACAGTTTTTGAGATAAGCGGCACAATGGCATCTGCTGAGATTATCTTATCTTTTCTGAACTGGTAAAAGCAGCTCATTAGCTCAGAACTCTTCGGCAAACATCCGACGAACAAGAGGCAAGTTCTTTCAACTAAGAACATCCACGTGTTTCTCTCTTATCCTCGCATCACCTTCACTCAATGACCGCTCCACTTCAAAAACCAAACCCACCACCATCTTCCACCTCCACCACACAAAATCACACAAAACCCACAGAAGGTTTTCACCCCCCGGAGCCTCTTCGCACTGACGGGCACCGCGCTGCATCGCTCCCCCATCCCTCAACGCAGCACCGTGTGACCCACAGCGGGCCGCACTCGGGGCGGATCATTAAGGAAGCGCAAAAACAGCGCTGCGCAAACATGACACAAATGCTGCCCCGCAGCGAGTGCGTCTCCGGCCTCCTTCACTGGCAGCACGGAGGCAGCCAGCCGCCGCTGTGACACGCGCAGCAGGGAGCGCGCCCCTCGGGCCCTCACCTCGCTCCGTGCTTCCCCCCCACGCGAACCGCCCCACCGGAGCTACCGCGCCCCGCGGCCCCACACCGAGCCCTCCATCCCGCGCTCACCCAGAAGGGCTCGGAGGCGTCCGCGCTGCAGAGGCTTTCGATCCCCATGTGGCGTCGAGGCGACCCGCGGACCGCCGCGGCAGCGCTGCGCTTCCCCCTCCGCACCTCTCCGTGCCCGGGCGGCGGCGGCCGGCGGCGCCAGCGCAGCGCCCTGATTGGCTCCGCGGTCACGGGGATGCGGGTCCCGACGGC
>VXAB01005553.1:408745-470531 GCA_013399175.1 Odontophorus gujanensis | reverse complement strand
CCACACACACCCCTCCCGACTCGAACCGCCGCACAAACATCCGCAAACCCTCCAACCCCGCACTCCAGGAGAGGGAGGGGGAAGCGACCAGCATTGGGGTTACGGGGCCTGGGGGGCACTGGGAGCACTGGAGCTGCGCCGGGAGCGGACCCCCCCCCGCTTCCACCTCCCCGCTAACGCCGCTCCGCGCCCACCGCGCCCCCTGGTGCCCGCAGCGCGCCCCGCAGCGCCGGGAATGGGGCGGGCGGGGGGGACGGCCCGGACCCCAGTGCGAGGGAGGAGAAGGGGCTTCTGTCCCTGGGAGCCCGCAACGGGCGGAGCGGGGCCGGGGCTCCCGCACAGCACCGCGCGGTCAGAACGGTTGGAAAAGAGCTCCGGGATCACCGTCATCCCATACATCGCCCCAGAGGGGGAAGCGCCCTCGGACGCCAATGGGTCAGCAAACCCCAAAGCCCCGCGTCGCCCCTGAGCACGCGCTCCTCGCGTCACCCCAACGCCCGCCCCGCAGCCCGGCTCCGGCCCTCGAGGTTCCCGAGGGGACGCAGAGCATCGCCCACAGTTCCCGCAGCGAACTTTGTGGGGTTCCCATCGCGATTTCAAAACCTGGAACGGACAAAACCGTCCCCGAGGGACGGATAACCACCGGGTGAGGGACACGGGGCGCACATCCCACGGGGACGTGGATAGAAAACCCCGAGCAGAACTCAGAGCTCCGCAGAGCCGCTCCGACCCCGACGCTGCCCGTTATTTATTTATTTCCAGCCCCGGTCCGTGACATTTCTCTGCCGAGCAGGAGGCAGAGGCAGAAAACCCATCACAGCCTCTCCCGTAAGCAGAGCCTGGAAACCAGCACCTCATCTGCATATTCATAAGCAGCTGATAAATTAATCATGATGGCAGAAGCGCTCGGGCTGGCAGGGAGGTGACGGGAAGGCTGCACCCCGACAGCCGCGTCCCCCCCATCTCCGTAACCCACAGCCCGGAGTGATGCTGAGCACAGTGCAGTGCCCAAAGTCTGCGGGAGCCCACCCCAAACCCCCCCCCGCTAACCCCCCAAGCTCTGCCTTACGGTGCCACACAACCGTGGTGAGGGCAATGAGTGCGACAGCCCAAACCCTTCGGCGTCCCACCTCCTCGCCCCCTGTGACCGAGCCCTGATGGTTTAGGGCGCTGGGCGGGAGCTGGGCTGGGGCAGAGCTGTGGGAGGATCCCGTTCTCGGGGCCGGGGGCTGTGTCATCGTGCTGAGCCCCTCGGTTTGGGGGGGATGAGCCACCCCCCACCAGGAGCGATGCTGCCTCCAGGTAACAGACTCCACACCCCATCCACTCTCCTGCTCTCTCAGGGCCACGCTGTGCCCCACAGCTCAGCAGAACCCCACAGTGGTGACTGGGGGCTCAGTAGGACATCAGGGAAGCACTGCACCCCCACATCCCCGAGCCAGGTGCCCCCCATCCCTCCACCCCAACTCAGATAGGAACCAACAGGAGCACGTCTGGGGATGTGCACGTGTGAGATGTCTGAGCTCTGCTGAGCACAGAGAACAGCACCAGAGCTATAGGAGCACTCAGCACCGTCCGGAGAGCACTCCCATGAGAGACATTTGGTGCACTGGGTTTGGGTCCAGTGCAGGTAATTGGCATCTGAGTGCTAATTATCACATTTGGCCTTCCTGTGTCCTCCTCACAGAACTGCTCAAGAGAAGCCCACCCCGGGAAGTTAACAGGAGCTGTGACCAAAGACCCAACAGAAAACAGCGTGGGGAGCAAAAGGCACAGCAGTGACCTGCAAAACCCCATAGCACTGACATCTCCGGGGCTGCAATGGCACTGCACAGACACACAGCACACAGCCCCCCAGCAAAATCTGGCTGCTCCCTCCCAAAGCAGAGCTCAGGTCATCACCATTCCTCCTGGAAGGACACGAGAGGAGGGAAGGGGAAAGCAGCCAAACCCCAAACCCCACTCTTATCTCCCCTCTGCCCCCATGATTGGGTCCAAGGGAGCAGAGAGAGCAGCCCCACACCTGCAAGGGGCCATCACTGAAGTCAGTCCCCATCAGCCCTGGTCTGAAATGTCCCCAAGTGTGGGGAAGCAAACAGCCCTCCTGCGAGGAGCAGCCAAGCTCTGCACAACACTTTTTGGCCCATGAATCTTCCCACAGTTCTGTTTCTTTCTTTCATTTTTTCTCAACGTGGCAGGGGTTTCCCCCTTCTCCTCTGCACGGAGCAGCTTTTCCACCTGTTTTTTGTCACCCATTTCCCCAGGTTTTACAGCATGGAAGTGGACATTGATGTGAACAGGAGAGCTCTGCGTGGAGGCAGCTGCTTGCACCCCACGTTCTGAGCTCCCCACCAGAATCACAGAATCATTAATGCTGCAAAAGACCATGAAGACCATCCAGTCCAAGTCCCCACCACTACCAACAGCTGCACCACGTCCCTCAGCACTACCTCTGCCCTTTCCTTAACACCTCCATGGACAGTGACCCCATCCCTGGGCATCTCCATCCTGCCCCATCTCTCCCCTCACCCACCCCGTACCCCACATGCTCTCCATGCCATGCTCCAGCATTTGCCCCCCGTTCCTCTCCAGGTCTACCAGAGGGTTTTCTCTCCCTGCGTTGACAAAGTGCAACACCCGATGACCCTAACCCCAAATTCCATGACACAGATACCCCAGCAATTACCAAACACTCCCAGGCTCGCTCCATAAACCTAACTGCTGCTGCTATTAGTATGCATTAACATTTTATTGGTGTTACAGGATGAAACATCCAGCCGTGCAGCTCCAGTGGGCTTGGGGATTTCCAGCATCCTGCAATATGTATCCGTGCAGAGGAAATTAAAATGTGGATGGATCAGCAAGATACAGTCAAATCCTCTACAGTAATTTGGAGAAGACTAAACTCTGCTGCTTGTGGAGCATATTCCAGGTGATCTAATAGAGAGCTGATGATCTCTGTAACGGCCTTTTTGTAAGTTTTATTCTTGCCTGCATGGGAGTTTTATCGAGGGGGAGATGTGACACCTGCAGTCATATTTTTAAAGGTGTATGGTCCGAACTCAGAGAAAGGCTGATGCAGTCAGCTCCTACCCCATATCCAAAGGGGCATCCAATAAGAAGCATGCTCCAGTATCCTAAAATCCAGCTGGCATTTCCTTGGTGCCACCACACTGCCCGATTTCATAGTTTGCAGCCATCGTAGGACGTACTGATGCTCGGGGATATCAGAATGGTTTTCTCTTTTTGCTGCAGCACAACGTGTGTTTCTTTTGTTCTGGATGAAGCGTTGCATCTACAGAAGAGCAGTGCCTGGCCCCAAATGCAGAAAACCACGTTGCGATGGGTAATTGGGGTATGCTGACCAGAGCCAACCTTCCCAAGCCCTGGCTTTCTATAGCAACCAGGAGCACCCCTCTGCCCCCCAAAGGCCCCTCCCAACCCGAAGATGCTCCTCAGGGCTCAGCCCTTCGAGCTGGAGCAGCCCTTCTCCAGGTTGGCACTGTTCTGGGACACTCAGGATTCAGTGGGACAGGCACTCACTGCTGACGGTGAAGCCACGTTAATTAGGACACAAACATCTCCTCTGTCGTCTATCAGAGCATGAAATGGGCCACAGAAGTGCTGCTGGATTCTACACCTGGGCCAGGAAAGCCCTTGGTGAAGCAGCAGTGAGACACCCATGAGCCCTTCCTCTGCAGAAAGCTCCCACCCACGTGGGCTGGGATTTGGACGAAGCAAATACAGCAGCAATGCCACAGAACAGTTCTGGCTTTTATTCTTTTCCTACCACCACCACCCGAGGCTGCTTCTCCCATCTCGTGCTTCGTTTATTACTGCTGCACTGCAAAGCAGCAGCAGTCAAACAGCAGCCCCTGAGCCCACACAGCACGGCCCCAACCCCAACAGCATGCTGAAAAGACCAAACAAACACTAAGACAACGTTTGACCCAAGACCACGTTCCCCCACTCCCACCCATCCCCCCTGTGCTGATGGAGGAGACACAAGCTCCAGGTATGATTTCCTACAGGCGTCCAACAAAGCTGCTGAGCTGCAGTGATGCTGGGAGTGCTGAGTCAGCACCTCCAGGCAGGACAGGAAAAACATCTGAAGGGAAAGGGTTCCAGTTCTCAGCTCAGAAACGCGGCTCAAACAGCCTTTGGTCATGAGAGTCTCTGATCTTTAAGAGGTATTTGGTGGCACAGCACCCAGCTGCCAAACCTCAGTCAGGAGGGAGGGGCAGATGGAGCAGTTCAATCAATAAACCCAGCACACCATGGAAAGGGAACACGGGCAGGCTGGAGGTGCTTGCTTCATGCAGCTGAAGGAGTCGGTTTTGGTGCAAGCATGCGACCACAAACAGGCAAGGGGCTCTGCAAAGCATCTTCCCAGCACCAAACACAGCAGAGCCCGACACCACAAAGAGGGAACAAACCTCACGCAGGAGAGACCAACACAGGCACCAGTGCAAAACACAGAGACTTTAATTAAAACCACAATGTTGGGGGAGGTGGGGGAGCTGCTTCGGCCCCGGGCAGTGCTGATGGTGGACCCTGCAGGACAGGAGCTGAGCCCCGAGAGCCCGAGCTCACTGCTGGGAGCTGGGGGAAGGAGAGTGGCCGAGTGCCACACTCCAGGGACACATCCCATGCAGTGTAAGACAAGAACGAGCTGCTCCAAGTCCAGAAAGCCCCAGCAGGACAGAAGCACAGATTCAGGCAAGCGAGAGCTATCCAGGAGCCCCCTCCCACCTCCTCAGGGGTCCCAACCTGGGGATACCATCCCCGCAGAGCGGCTGTAGGGGAAGAAAGCACCTCCCCACCCTTCTTGTGGTGCTGTATTTCTGGGTGTCCCTCCCAGTACATTTCCACCCATCCTTTCACATGGAAGCCCCGTTACCATAAGATTACTGGAAGAGATGGATTCCCAGCCCTTGGGCAGGTTTGGCAACTCAGCCCTCACCAGGCAGATGCCATGCAGCCAGTTACAGCATGGTGACACTCGCCAGAAGCCACACAGCAACGAGAGGGGACACAGAGGGAGAAGGTTGAGCTCTGCTCCAGGTGCTGGCTCCCACCCTGCTCCACCAGATGTGGGCTCCTCACAAGCACAGGGCTCCAACCCTCTTCCCACTCATAAAGCCAAGATGACACACACATCTCGTTAACAATTTGAGATTAGAACAAGAATTGAGTCTTTCATTATTTAAAATGCATATCTGGAGTTGGTTGAGGCAGCTCGGATCCGTGCCCCGTCCCACCCAGCTCAGGACAGTGGCAGAAAGCTCTGCTTTAGCCCTGCCGCCACCTGCTCTTCACTGCCTCTTATTTAGCAGTGCATCAGCAAAAGGCAAGCAGAAAGAGAAGGGGCACAGCTGCCCTCAGCCCCAGTCAGAGCTCCCCCCCCCCGCCCCCCGCCAAACCCACCCTGGGTACCCTAAGATCTCCCCTGCCCAGGTTTGTAGGCCACCTCAGCCAAGACAGGTGGACAGAACAGCTCTGCTCCAACACAGCACCAGGCATTTCTGCCCTCTGAGGGATGCTGTGTTCATTGGGACCACAGCTCCATTCATTCCCCCACCTCCAAACTGCTGCTGCTGGTACTGGAAGCATGGTCCACTGCCTGAGATGTACAGCAGCACCAGCACAGAATGACAGAAAGAAGAGAGCTTTTTCCAGGTAAAACCCATTGTCCTGGGCTACTTATGCTTTTTGTTTCCAGCAAAGGTACATAAGTGCATGTTAAGATGCATGCTTACCCCCATGCTGCCTTTGCTCCAGAGATGCCTCCCTAAAAGGGCAGCAGAACATACTGCTTCATGGGGAAATCCATTGCTATGAGGCTGTCGCTGTAATTTATGACCAAGCAGTAGCAACCACAGCCACCTCGTGCCACTGAGGCCAGCCCAACCCCCAGGCAGCAAAGCACAGAGGAGGAAGAGGAGAGGAGAGCACAGAGGGCGAGTTGGACCCAGCTGATCCCTAAACAGCAATGAATGCATGTGAACATGTGACGTTTTGTGCCCATTAACTACAGAGGGAAGGGAGCCTGAGCAGGCACCACGCAGCAGTCCTTGCATAGCCATTCCCATAACCAGCTCAGACCCCACAGCCTCCTCACTTCACAAGAGGTTGTGTTGTGAAAGGAAGACCCAGGGAACCTTGCAGAAGAGATGGCATTAAGGAGGGAGGCGGCTTTTTGTATTCAGCATCACTTAGAGGTGGTACCCCGGGCTCCTTGCAGCTCCCCTTTCCCACTTAAGAACCCCATGCGAGCAAACACATCAGCCTACAGCCACGTGCAGGCTCACCCCTCACCCCTCACCATGGTTTTCAAACCAAACAGCAACAGGAAACTTCAATGAAATTCCAAAAGGGAAAACTGCTGTTACTGGTGCCCGGCGCACACACACAGCTGCCTTCCTCCCCTCCACACCCCCTTCCTCCTGGGAAGGAAAGCAGAGGGTTTTGCTGCCAGGCAGCCCCTCAGGGCACCCCCCCTTCACACGCCCTGCACACAGCAGCACAGCAGGCAGCACAGCCCCATGGTCGTCTGTGGGACATCCTCGTGGCAGGAATTGCAGGAGGAGCCGCTCCCGTCTCCCGTGCGTGGCCGAGCTCTGGGTCTGCAGTCACCGATGAGGATGTGCAGGAATGGATGGGCTGTGGAGCGGGTGAGGTGATGAGGAGGGGGTGAGGGGGAGGAGGAAGAGCGTCACGCTACGCCTCCGCTGCCTCAGCTCCTCCCACCGTCTCCTTAGGACGTCACAGGCTGGATGGGGAGCAGGCTGCCGAACTTAAAGTGCTGGATCACAGGGAACTTCTCCAGGCACTGCAGGATGGGAGACAAAGAGGGGTGAGTTCAGCACACGTCCGTCCCCCCCACCGCCCACGGGCAGCCAGAGCTGTGCCCGGCCCCAGGAGGCAGTGAGCTCAAGGCTGCTGGCTCAGCTGTGTGCTTGCCTGGGGATCAGCCCCACATCCCTCACCCCACATCCCTCACCCCACGTTCCCAGCAGGCTCTTCAGTCCAGTAACACCTCGTATCCCCTTCCCTTTAGCCAGAATCTTTTGCCTGCTGAAATTCAGGCCGGGAGCACAAGCAGAAGAGGCGTGTTTATGTCAGCAGCTTTCTCTCTCACCACCTTCTCACTGCTCTAGCTGATCCCTTTGAAGAGCTTCACCCTACAAACCCTTTGAGAATTGCAGAAATGCACAGGGAAAAGGCTCTCCCTCCCCAGGACGTGCCCACACTCCAGCTCTGAGCACCATCCTGCAGCCACAAGGCACTGCCTGCGTTGCACTGCAGACTCTCAGGTCTTCAATAAACAAGCACTAGCAATTTTGCTGCCACAGTTTAAGATTTATTCCCAAAGAGTCCCGGCTCCTGGAATTCCCACTCCCCTCAGAATTCCGGAGAGCAAGGATCACTGATCAATCTCACACACTCCCAGTGAGGCAGCTCAGCTCAGAGCTGCTTTCTCCAGCTACAATGGGCTCTGTGCTGGAACAGGCACATCCCTTCTGCTCACCTCCCTGCCACAGCAGGAAGAGCAGCAACTGCAGTCAATGACCACATCCAAGTTCTCCAAAACTTGCCTGACAGAGCTGCTCACAGCTCCATTCTTTGAGTCATTACAGATTCAGATTGCCCAAAACTCACACAGAGAATGGGATGGATTCACATCCAGACACACAAACCTCAGCAGCACGTGTGCATCAACTCAATAGCTGCACCTACACCAACATCAGCCTCATTATCCAGGGCTGTGCTAACCAGGAGAGCTGCAGATCTCCTCACTCTTCTACATGGGTGCTGGGGACACCGTGTCCAGCAGAAGGAAGAAGCACATCGTGCAACAATTAGGGCACATCACCTTCTAAGCTTTCCAAACACATCCCAGAGCTTCAGAGCAGCCACCATCTCCCAGCACAACCACAGCAGCAAATCCTGAGGAAGCAGCGTGAGACAGCAGTGTCATGAAGCAATAATGGAGAGAAATGAACACTGGAGATGCTGACAGCTGGAAATGTCATCCCAACTGGTTCCACAGAGTCCCACAGAAGACCTGACTGGTTTGGACTCCTGATGGAGAAACTTTACCACCAGTGGGAAGAACAAGAATCCTCTCAGTTCAACACACCGACAGCCAAAGAAGAAACGAGCAGACAAATTTCTCTATCCATCAGGACTAGGATGATTTTTCTGGATTATTAAAGGCACCAGGAGACAGGACCTTCCTGCATCACTTGCAGGTGAAACTGATGTAGCCAATGGTATCTTGACAGAGGGGACAAGCTTATTCTCTTCCTCCTGTCATCCCAACACTGTTGAAGTCCTGGCTTGAGACTCAACTGGGGAGTAGATTCCTGCATCACGTCCAACCTTTAAAGATGGAACTGGGACTACATTAGTTACAATGGAAAGTATTTCCCATCTGACTGCAGTGGGGAAGGAAAGGTCAGGAGACTCAAAAGCAGACTCAGGGGAAAAACATCAAGGCTGCTGCTTTAACCACACTCTATTCTGTCGATGTCTTCACTTGCCTTTGAAGGAGAGAATAAGAAAAGCCCTTGCACTTCCAAGCTAACACTTCTGCACCCATTATATTTATATTATAGATAGCCACATTTGAGATTTCATAAATACATTGAGAAGACACATTGCCTTGAATCTGCTCTCTGTCCACAGACCCTGTAACAAGCACCTCAGAGTGCATGGATCCAGGCGAGAGCACACGGACGTGCTCGAGCTTTGTGTTGGCTGTTTAAAGTCCTCAAGTCATCCCATAGAGGGGACAGAGAAGAGCCAAAGCATCCACACTCCATTTTAAACAAACCAAACCTGGGAACTGCTGCACTTCTGCCAAGCAAGAGTGGGTTGTGAGTGAGCATCTGATCGCCGCTGCTCTGCTCCAAGTGACCGAGCCCTTTGCCTCACTGCCTCCACCCAAAAGCAGCCAGCACCAAGCACTACCCAGTCACCACCAGACTGCTGGCTGGAGCCTCCAGCTGAGATTTCATCTGCTCTAATCACAGTGCGTGACCGGAGGGTGAAGATGCAGTAGAAAGAAAGGAGGGAAGAGGAAATCTTGCTCTCATATTAACCAGCCAGACTGAAAGCAACACGACAAACCCAAACCTTCCTTCTTCCCTCCCTCCAACTCCAAGCACTGCCACAGATCTTCATGCAGCTCAAGGCATCTGTGACAGTACATGGGGCTGTTGGCTTGCTTATCTTCTGCTAACACTGGCAGTGCCTAATTAGAGAAAGACAGCAAAGGTGAAGGCACTGCAGGTGGGAACATCCAGTAGAAACATGCTCTGGGAGCCTGCAGCAAGTGGACAAGATCTTCAAGAGTGAGGTGGGTGCCCAGCCTGAAAAACACAGAAGGATTCACCTGCAGAAGGATAAAGCCTCACTCAAACACTGCGTCCTAGCTGCAAATGTGTTGGTAAAAATTACACGCAGTGACAAACCCTGCCCAGCCAGTGCCATCCCAAACTGCTCTGCGATTCTGTGGTGATGTCCACAGTCCCCCTTCCTCCCCAGCCAGGCAGGAATGGGCTGCACCAGCAGCAGGGTGGGAGGCTCCCCTAAGCAGATACCAGGTTCCAGTGGGAGCCCCCAGTAAGTTTTCCCTTCCAAGTGAACGAAGGCACTGCACAGTGCCAGGAGAAAACACTGCTGTGTGAGGACCACGCACTTAAGATCAGCCCTTTAAGATCTACAAACATCCTTGGAACAAGAAGCTACATTTGAAGCCACACAGCATTCGAGTTCACTCAACATCTTCCATACCTTAGCCTAAATTTGTGTTCTGTTACTCTTGCCAGCAGCTTCTGTGTTCTCCTCCAACACAGCCAACATCCCCAGGCATTTCCAGGAACTCACCAGCATCAGGTTCAGCATTTCCACACAATGTCATCTACTATTTAACACAGAAAAGACCGTGTCCTGGGCACACCTAGAAACAACCACAGCCTCTCCCATATCCTGATGGATTACCAGAGTTGTAATGTCCCCAGGAGGCCAGGTAGAGCTGACAGCATACAGTGACCCCAAAATACCAGTGAACATGCCCTTGCACTGTAGGCACATCACTGCCAAGCTCCAGGAGGAGCAAACCAAGCAGTAACAGGGCACCTTGGGTACTGGTGGGGGCACCCAAACAGCACAGAACACCACAGGGTACCTGGGGAATACCCAAAGGAGAGGGAGGATCAAAGGCAGTGCTGTGGAGGAGACAGCAGTCCTTCAGCAATGCTCTCAGGACCGGGGCTCCCCCCATGACCCCTTTCTCTCACACCAGAGCCTCTAGTGCAGGGTTCCCTGGAAGGAAGTGGATCTGTGATGGAGCTCTGAGCCGGGGCATACGCAGAGGGGCAGCACAGAGGGACCCCTTGGGGGTCGACCCCCAGCCCTGCTCTCCTCCTGGAAGCTGGGAGGAAAGTTGAGCTGGGGGCGGAAGGAGCCAGCGGGCCTGGGAGTGACACCTCACAGATTAGAGAGGTATGTGGCCTGGAACCTAAACACAGGATGTGAAGAGCAGAGGAAGGGCTGGGGGAGGGAGTGAGCCAAGTTCTGCACAGTTAACCCCTTTGTGCGCTACAGCTGCCTGCCCAGCCCTCGCCCCACGTCCCAGCAACAAACACGAGCATGGTTGGCTTGAGCAGAGACCACAGGGTGCAGAAATAACTCCTCCTAGCCCTATCCAAGGGGATTGGTGCACCTCTCACAGCAGGCAGCTGTGCTCTGGCAGGGATGGCATGGCACTGGCCTTGCCAGCAAGAGATGTTGCCCCTTGGCTGGTTCCTGCTGAAGGCCCAGACATGGCCTGTCCTGCTTCCCCAAGCTCAGGGTTAGCTTGAGCAGGAAGGAGAGAGAAGGGACAGCCAAATCTGCCCTCTTCTCTGGGTCGTGGTTTGCCAGGAAAGCCAGCAGAGCCCACGGAGAACTGCCAAGCCCCAGTGGAAGTGGTGCCCACGCACTGTGTGGACAGGACTTGCAGACAGCAGATATGAGCAGAAGGCATTCAGCTTGCTTTGGTGCTCCTGAAACATGGGATGGAGGTTTAAACAGGGTCTCCTGAGCTGGGAAAACAGCAGTTTGGGAACCAGAAGGATGAGTGTGTGTCATGGTATTGGCCCTAACTTGGAGGGCTGAGACTTGTACAGTGAAAAGACAAGAAATGGCAAAAGCCACATCTCAAAGAAGGGTCGTTTTGGGACTGGTTTTGGGGCAAACACCAGGCAGGCAGGAACCTTCTTCTGGCCAGCAGCACCAAAGGTCACCAAGCCAGGCAGCAAGGAGCACAGCTAGCTGTGACAGGCTCCTGCACCAACACGCACGAGGTGCAGGCAGCAAAGAGCCAGCTTCCCCCTGCCCACAGTCCTCACCTCTGCCTTGTACATGCGGATGAGGCCCTGGTTGACCTTGGACCAGGAGGGTACAGCACTGATGTTCCAGAGCTGGTTGGAGTGCTCAGCGAAGGGACCAGTCTTCATCTGAAAGAGAGCAGAGAGCTGAGGAGTGGGGCCATGCAGGAGCTGCACACCAGCAGTGACTCACGCTCACCAAGCAAGCATTCCCCCAGCCCTGTGATTCACGTGCCAGCCACCTCATCGTGCTGCCCCTCCCTCCCTCCTGCTGCAGCCACAGTGCACGAAGCTATGGTGCTCCAGCTCCCACCTCTCTGGTGAAATTAAGCCTTCTCCTGCCACACTTCTCTAATCAAACCTCCCTATGCACACCCCCCTGCGTTATAAAACCCCACATAAGTCCTGTTCTCCCTCCAAGTAGAGTTTGGCTTAATGCTGTTCCTATTCTACCCAGAAACCTCCCTGTTCAACACTGCTGGGCTTTCCAAGAAAATGACTCATTCCCCATTCAGATAATCAAAAAGCAGCAGAGACAACCACCACTGCCTTCCCTGCATGCAGAGGGCAGCACGGGTCAGCAGCAGCCCTGTGCCCACACCTGGAGAGGAGGGGATGCACTGAAGCCCCACTCCAAACAGAGCTGTAGCTCGCTTGCTTGCAGCACACACCTCATGGTGTTTTTTTGTTTAAGCACTCTGGGGTTCCTCCTCCCAGGAAGAGGGGTGTGGAGGAGGGAGGGCAAGGGGGAAGCTACAATCAGGGATGGTTGCATGCAGATTCCCTTGGTAGCTTTTTCTCCTCTTCTCCATGAACAAAAACAGACCCTCGGGGAGAGGAAGAAACATAACACAGCCTCTCTGAGTGAGCAAAGTTCCCATGACATCAGAAACCACAAGGCCGAAGCTCACGCTAGAAAGGAGCATGGGGAGAGAGGAATCTCTTGGACTCTTGCTCTCTGCTCCAACAACCCACTCCTTCCCTCCATGCACATACAGGCCTGGTATGAGGGTGGGAAAACAGCCTTCAAACACAGTGCTCTAAAAGGAAGCAAGGCGGCTCAATTCATTTTGGGTAACTGCTGCTGCCCTTCTGCAAGGTCTGCCTGGCATCAGCTTGCAGTAGAAAAAGAGAGGAGGAAAAGAGGGGAGGGAAAAAACCCCATTACCTGGAGGACAACATGCTTCAAACAGGCTGACCTTGGGCTGCAGCTGTTTTGTACAGGCCTGTCCCCCATTCCCCTCTATGGCCCTCACAAGCAGGGGAATGAGTGCTGAGCTGGCCCCGCTCCGCTCCACCACGCGTGTTTCCCTTGCAGATACAAGATGAAACGTGCAGACAGACAAAGCACAACATCACTCGACAGAGCCGGCGTGCCATCAGGCAGGAGGATTTGGCACTGGTGGGCACCACACTACAGGGCTGCACGTGGCAGGGGAGCAGGGAGCACGCGTGTGGCTGAGCCCCATGCGCTGGGCAGCTCGGTGGGCACAGAGCTTCTCCTGGTGAAACTGATTTGCTGCTATGTGTTTTGATGCCAAACCTTCCTCCAGCATCGCCATCCTTCGCATGGGCACAGCTTGCAGCAGCCCTCACGTGCACGCTTTGCTTTCCTGCCTGCTCCTGAGCTGGAGCAGACTAGCAGGGAGCAGACAGCTCGGCCAGCCGGCCCCACACTCCAGCCCTGCTGGCTCTGAGAGCCCCTGGCACAGCTGTGACCGCAGCCCACCGGACCCTGCGTGCCCAGCAAGGGGAGGCATGGCTATTGTTTCAAAGTGGGGCGGAGGGGAGAAAGGGGACGAGGGAGAAAATGAGCTCATTCCACCCACAAAGGGAGAAGAGGGAGAGAAACGGAGCGAGCTGGGGGGAGCGAGAGCGGCAGCGAGCGCGCTGCAGTCCCGCAGTGACCCCAGGGGAACTGGAGTGAGTCAGAGCAGCCATATTGAGCAGGAAATTACTCACAGACGCTGCGTTCCTGCCTCTCAGTTCCCAAGAGAATCAGCCTTTTGTAAATGGTTCCTCTGTCAGTAACTGGGGGAGGGGGACGGCTGAAGCTGCGCTTTCCTGTCAGCTCCTTCCCTTCCAGCCGAAACCCGAGCCCTCCCTTCCCAAACCTCCAAATTTAGAAGCCAGATTGAAGATGAAATTCTTGCTGCCTGCCCTGGGCTCTTAAAGCAACACGGCCCCGGCCGCTGTGCACCTCCGCACGTCGCCTGCAGGAAGGTGCCATGGGGAGCAGACACTTCCAGCAGGCTTTGGTTGCAGCACGGTCAAGAGCTGGCAGCCTTTGCTCTGGGTTTTGCCCGATGCTGTGCTGTTTTTGCCATCCCCAGAACCCTTCCTCACATTCAGAGCATGGGAACAGGCAGGACCCCACCACAGCTGCAGCACTGGTGGCTCCATCACATGCTAGGATGGTCCCAAACCAACCTCACACCCTCAGGCATCCCCCTGCAGCCTGCTTTGGCAGAACGAGGTGACAGCAGGGGACAGCTCAAGACCCAGTCACCTCCATAAGCCTCCCATTCAATGCTCAAGCATTAAAAACACCCCTCAGATTAGCCACCCACAGGCCAGCTTGCATAAGGCTTGCTGCTGTGTCCGTGTGCAGTGGGGTGGTACTGCAGGGCGGAGGTTTCAGCGGGTTCAAACTGGACATCATCTCAGTGTTACTTTAAGAGTCTGAGGTTTAAATATACACGTGGCAAACACCACCACGGCGCACATTCACATCCCTGAAACGTCACCCAGAGGCTGAGAAAAATATCTGCTCGGGAGAATATTGTCTTGGTTGAAAGAAAACAACGTAGCCTGGTCACAGCTTGCTGAAACAAAACCTGTGCTCGGGTAGAACCTCCCAGACCCACTGTGGGAGATCTGCTGCAGTGTTTGCTATTTGCTCAGCACCTTTACAGGAGAGCTGTTTTCACATGAAGAGCTCAGAAGAAAATCGTGTCGTTCCCTTATTAAGATCATTAGTCCCTTCTACCTTCCCCCCCACCCGGGTTATTTTTTGTGCTGTTGTTGGGTTTTGGAGAGGAAGCACTCAGGGCTGCCCCAGCCCCCCCTAGCGGCTGGAACAAACTTTCTGGGCATCAGAGGGAGAAAAAGCCCATTTTAAAAAGCAAAATCTTTACAAAAAAAAAAAAAACCACCACCAACAACAAAGGAACAGCGCTTGCACGAATACGGATTGCAAACATTACACGTCTGATAATGCAGGCTGTGGCAAACCCTTAGCGGCTCACACCGGAGAGGAGGCTTCCCTGCCACCAGGTGGCACTGAGGAACTCGACAGAGAAACTCCATGGTTCTGAAGGAGTGTGCAACAGAGAAGTGACAGCGCTTATTAAAAACGCCTACTGAAAAGGTACCTTTCTGCAGGCAAAAGTGGAGTGACCTGAAGCAGTATGGTGCTGTGGATTTTAAGCTGTACACGACACCTGTGTACTGCAGAACGTTCTGCATGCTTTTCCATGTTTAACAGGCTACTGCTCAGTCTAGATAGTACAGATGAAGAAAATGAAATGCATCTTCGCTCCCACTTCCCCTGAGGATGAAGCAGGAACAGATTTCCTGCCCCTAGCTCAGTCTCTTCACCACCCACAGCACAATTTAACCCTGCACTGAAGGTTAAATCCTGTGAGGCACCAAGCACTGATAAACCCAACTGGATTCAGCACCACTTGATGCTGCTCCTCCTGGGGTTTGGGCCAAAGGCTCCTATGAAAATTTCCTACATGAAAGGCTGAGTTCATGCTCCGTAACCTCCCTTCTCATCTAATTACTAAACAGAGAAGCAAGGAGGGGGAAAAGAGAACAGAACAAAGGGGCAGAACCGCACTCTGTCCTTCAAAATTAATCCCATCAAGTCCTTCTTGCCAGAGACAGGAAATCCCTCGCTGCAACAGAGCATGTGGTTCTCACTGTCCCTGCCCAGACCATGCAGCAAGGTGGACAGGAAAAACACAGCCAGCTGAGGGCAGGAAACCCTAAACTCCCTCATTCAGAAACACTGCTGGTGGTTGGCAGCACAATGAGTATCAGCAGTCCCTTGCCCAAGGGCCCTGGAGAACCTGAGCAGAAACATACTGCTGATAGTGGTCCTGATAACAGCTGGACTAACCTCAGCATTGTCTCTCCTCCAGATTGTTCACTCATCTAATGGAGCATCTGCTCGACCTCAAGGAGAACAAACTGCACAGAGGTATGGGAGCCTGCCCTAAGCAAAGGGAGGTCCAGGCAGTGCCCAAGGACTGGAGGGAAGGTAGGTTATCTTGGCAAGCCCAGCTGTTCTGCAGGTCCCACTTCATCCTTCCAGCACACTTACTAGCACCAGTGTTCTTCATCCAAGTTCCCACTGGCTGATCCAAGGCTATTTGTTTGCTCTTGTTACAGCTCCCTTCAATAGCAATCCTCAGCCCATCTTCCCTAATCACACCTTCCCCTCACTATTCCAGCTTCAACTCATTCAAGGAGAGCACCTCAGACTCAACAGTGACTCTTCTACACAGCTCCATTCCAGCAAAGGTGGAAGGGAAAACCAGAGCCAGAGTTAACTATCTAGTATGAGAAGAACTTCCCTGTGGGAAAAACCTCACCTCTGTAATGAAGAGGATGCACTCCAGGAACATGAAGTCCTTATGGTTTTCATTTACCACCTTCTCATCAACAAAGTGTCGAGGCTCCAGATTTGGATGGTCTGAAAAGAGTAAAAGACAATAGGAAGTAACCTGTATGACATCCCCTTCTGAGACCAAATTCAATCAGCTTTTGTCCAGTCCCTCTTTCACAAGAAAACTCTCCCACCAGAACTTCTCAGAAATCAGCACTGAGCTGCTGCCTTCCACCTCATCTCCAGCATCTCAGCAGTGAAACTGACAACCTCCCAGGGCAGAAAACGTGTACACTAGTGCCAAAAACAGGACCCTCCTCTCAAAAACCTTGTAGTCACTGCAACAAAGACAGATGTACTGTACGTGGAAGCTTTCCACCTCCTGAACTAAGCAACTAACTTTTTTTGGAAACCTGAGAAAAAAATCCAAGCCTCAAGCACTCTGCTGCTGTATTACAAACAAATTTGACACATTTGAATTTAAAAGTCAGTCTCAAGCTCCATTATCTTTGCAACCTAGACAGACAGGGCAGAGGGCAGGCTGGGACATGAGCAGATTTTTATTAGTACCTATCAGCTGGGAACTGCCCCATATGAAAGGCAGAAACTGGAAGTCATCCAAGCCCCAGACGCCCTGGCTGCCGGCAGGTTCCATCCTGTAGGTCTTCTGAAGTTTTCGCATCACTTCTAGGTACCTGAGACAAAAGAGAGGGAAGAGTTTAGACAAGGCTGTCTTCTGGACTCCAGACACAAAATCCAGATTTCTCCCTTCACAGAACATGTGGGGGATCCAAACAGAACATCCACTCTTGCAGGGCTCCGAGGCCACTTTTGAAAAGCACAGAGCAGGTAGAACAGCTGAATGAGCACCAAAAGTTGGTCCTGGGACAGAGCAAATGGTCCACGTTAACAGAAGGGGAACGATGAGCTCCCAGAGCAAGGCCCATTATGATTAAGTTGCAGTCAATGAACATTCAGCTCTCTTCAAACAAGTTTTCCAAACCTTTGTAGCTAGATGGAAAATTAAAGTTATTGAAGATCGTTTTCATGCCAGTGATGCAACTCACATTAGATCTCTGGACTCTACATGCCCAGTCCAGTGGTTTCATCACTACCAACTCCACCTCCTGGGCTGGAAACACATCTAGAGGAGCAGTGGCAGCCTGCCAGCCTCACAGCTATCACAAATCACAGAACTTCACCCAAATATCTTTGCAATGCTCAATAACTTTGCAGAAAGGCACACAGCCTCTAACAGAGGATGTGCTATTACCTCTTTTGAGGAGGGTTGTAATGGGTTATCATATACTCTGTTCAAAAGCACATCTGCTTCCTAAATTCGTCTTCACTTTTCTCACTTCACCTTTCTAGGTGTAGGCTAGCAAACCCTTCAGCACTCATGTTACGCACAGAAGGCCCTCATTTTATGCAGCTCATATCCCTGGAGGAGGACCTCCTTATAGCTTCTCACTTCCAAATGGGTGTGGATGAGTGGAAGGAAGGACCACAATCTGCCCAACCTACAGGAGTACCATGCATAGAGCAGGTGGTAGTGTCTCATACATCTCAGACAGCTGGAAGGGGACCATGTCTGAGATCTGCCCTCAAGTGGCCCAATGCTTCCAGCCCTTCTCCTTCTGGTATCTCACCTGTTAAATACTTTAAAGACAATGGCCATCTGGTCATCCACTCTGAGAACACCAATTTTGCAGAGGCAGCAGAGAAAGGCTGCAAATGCAGCTTCATGCCCTAGAGCAAAAAAAAATGAGATGTGACACTGGTGCTTCTGGTCCCAAAGACAACCTTAAGGTGAATACAACAGAAAAAGCCCCAGCCAGCTGTCCCTAAGGTGCTGCTTTATCCTACTATGACAAGAGCTGTCAGTATTTCATCCCCACAGAGCATCCACCCAATGTAAGGCTTCTAGATATTAATAAGGTGGTAATTAACTTCGAGAGAAAAGTTCTTGAGGAAACACAGCTCCAAGTGGGGGTGCTGGGAGCAAGGCAGTGTCCTCCCAGGAGCTCAGCACAGCAGGGGATGTGGAGCACTGCAGAGTCATCTGTTCAGAGGATATGAGAGAACCTCACAACTGCAAGTAAACAGATTTCCTCCCACTTAAAAATATCTGTGTCGGAAGGATGCAGATCCCATGATGCTGGCAGGAACAGTCCGTCCCAGAAGGTACTGGGATCTCTGGCTGACCCTCTGCAGTTTGGTCCTCCAGCTAACAGCAGGGAAAAGAAACAACCAGCAAAATCAGAGCAATGTCTTTTTGTGGAAAGGACCACAGAAAAAGTACAAGGTCAGCAGCTCCACACAGTAAAGAAGTGAGGCTCCCAGTGTAGGGACAAAGTACATCCATGTTCCAGTTGCTCTCAGCTAGAATGTGGGACACTTGCTTGGGACAAGCAGGAGGGGAGCAAAGGCTGAAATTCCTTCCCTGGGCTGACAAAATCCCAGCCTGTGGGTCCTTTTCCAAAGACAACATCTCCCCCTGGTGCCGGTGAGCTGCAGCTTTCCTAGCATGCACTGCTCAACTTCCAGCTCTTCATCCTTTTACACCTCCCCTCTTCTCCTTTTCCTCCTCTTCTTACCCGCCCTACCCACATCTGAAGTCATGTTTCCTTGTACCCAGCCTCCTACTCTCCTGCCATTTGGTGAGGACACCTGTCTCAGCACATCTGTCCTCCAGACAGAGGAGCAGAGCATGCAGTAACCACGTGGTTTCAAACCAAAGATTCTGCATTTAGGTCTAACAGAAGCCAGTGTGGTTACTCCAGCCTGCAATTCAGTACCTTCTCAGGTTCAAAATGCTTCAATGTTCAGATTTTTGAAGTCCCTCCCTAAGCAGCAGTGTCACCTCCAAGGAGCACCAGATCCCAGGACACTTCCTGCTGACTATGACCTTGCTTCTTAGTCTATTTCCAATTTAAGCAGTTACACTTTATTCCTTTAAGTTTCCTGCTGTGAATCAGTGAACACACTGCTATATGCAGTAAAGCTATTCCTACTGTTCATCCCAGAATGGCTTGCACAGCTCGACTCTTGTTTCCTCGGATGAGACATGTGAAGGATGTCATAACCCACAATGAACGTTAGGGTGAGGGAGAAAGTGTTCATACCAAACTGACACCAACAAAACTCGCTAAAATATAGCTAAACACACCCAGCACCAGGCTCCAAAGGGTCACTACCCAGAGGAGACCAATCTCAGCCATTGATCATGCTCAGGTACCTGTGCCATAATCAATGCGGGTAGAGTTCCCCACGGATTCTTTCAGGTACACAGCCACTTCTGGTGCAGCACTGGCCAAATGCTTCGGGATCACTGTTGCCACCAAATTTTCTGCTTCCTGGAAGACATAAAAGACTCCCCCAAGTGAATACATCTGTCAGTCCCCAAGGGCAAGACAGTGCTCACACACTGATACAGAGGGGCAAGCTACCACAGTGCACTCCTACAAAGGCAAGAGCTGGCATGACAGAGGAGAGAATTTGCCTATTCTAGAAGCAGAGAGAGAGAATAATTCTGGGAGAGCTCTTCCTAACACTTATCCAAGCCACACATATCTTGCAGAGGAAAAAAAAAACAACACATAAATCAGCTCAGCTACCCACTGGCTCACCTACAGGACCAAAGCATTAGCAGAGCAGCAGACCACCTGCAAAAGGATATTCACATTCTGCTTGGACTCAGTGCCATCTCCAGAGCTTGGTGCCGGGCATGTACTCTGAGCTAAAGAAAGTCAAGTAGTTTCACAACCTTTCTCTGATCTTCTCTGTCATCTGTTGGCTAATAGTTACAAAGCAAAGGTCTTCCTTGGGCTTGAAGGACCCCAGAGGTTGATTCAGGACTTGGAAACTCATCAGAGAGCATTTACATGAACGATGCATCTCATAAGAGGTCAAGACAACACCAAATCAGGAGGAAGTGATCAATATCAAGAGATGGATCCTTCACAGCTTATGTGCACAACTCCTTTGGAGACTGCTCAGCTGCCACATAACGATGGAGCCATTCTGCTTCCCCTGTTGAACATGCTACCCTTCACATCACATATGAAAGACACACTCACCTGGTCTAGTTTGGCGTACCAAGTCCTGAAAGCTTTGTTCCCAAAGCGAGAAGGTTGATCCACTGGCGGGGTTTCATCGATCCATCTGTCAAGGGTGTTCAGAAGAGCCACCAGTTTTTCAATTGGCTACAGAGAGAAAGAAAATGAGGGGCCATGGTGACATGAAAAAGAGCAATCCCTCAGGTTCCCACATCTCTGCCCTGGCTTAGAATTGCTGAAGCCCTACTCTACCCTTCCCAAAGGTGGTAAGCAGGAATGGGACGTGCCAACTCTCCCCAAAATGCAGAAGGGCCAGGCAATCCTCCCTCCCCTCAGATCAACCCAGTACAAAGCCCAGCCTGAGGCAGGCTCTCCAGTCGCCCACATAGCCTTTCATCAGCTGCAACAGTACTATGCTCTGAAACCTCAGGGAGAAGTGCTAAAGCAAGCTCCTAGATGTAGGACATGCAGGAGTGAGTAGTTGGGAAGTGCCACGTGATTCAGGGACCTCCAACAAAACTCAGCCTCTGTACCTTTAGGGACCTGTGTGCCCCACACAGCACATACAGTACAGTCTCACCAGTGGTTGATCGTGTGATCTTGCAGGTAAACTTCCTTTCTCAAGGCCTCTAATCCTGCCCTGGAGCATCTCAGGAGCCAGGATTTGCAGAGGAGGTGTCTGCATTTGTACAGCACCCAGCACAGCAGGACCAAATCTCAATTCAGCATTCTCAGAGCACCCACATTGTTTCAAACTTGCACCAGCAAGACTGGTGAGGCAGTTCCAACCCCATGATACCCAATGAACACTGCACCTTGCAAAAAAAACCAGGCAAAACGCAGTCCACCCCAAGGATGACAGCCTGGCTTGCCCACCAGCGGTCTCATCAGAGCATGGATGAGAAGCTCTGGGTTCTAAGAAGGATGCCTCAGTATAACCACAATGCTGATGGGAAGACAAAGACAACAGCAAGGGAACACAGCTAACTTCTTGCATCCAGTGCTAGAAGGAAAAAGTGAGAAATGTGCATAGAACTTCGGAGAGAGTGATCGGAAAAGGCACACCAGCAGCCACAAAGGAAAAGAAGTGAGATCCAGAGAGCCACAGGCAACACAGTATGGTGTCTCAAGCACTTCAGGCTACAATTTAAGAAGCGTCAAGCAGTTTTATTAGGAGGCTCTGCTGACAACCCATGGAGCCTGCCAGAGGGTCTGGGATTCTCCTTGCCTAAATGCAAGCAGCCAGAGAGACATCAGATGCCACAGCAGCTGGCCAGGCCCTGGGCAATGTAGGCTCCTCTGTCTCAAGAGGAGAATCCTCCTTCAAGGGGACAAAGAGGACAGCAGAAGCGGCGGCTGGTTTGACTTTGCTGGAGGCATCGACCGTGTGAAGCTGGCTGGTCTCCTGGGCTGTGGTTCAATTCTTTCCACTGCCTGCCGGGAGGATGAAGAAAGAGCCGAGACCAGCAAGTTTCCAGCCCTTGAAGTGCCACTTGAAGGGGGTGGGGAGGAGAGAGAGGCATGGCCAAGCTGGACAGAGAGCCCTGTCCCCTATGATCCCAGGAGCAACAGCCTCACAACAGCACAGTCTCCCTCTGGCAGGGCTCCTTGGAGCTGAGGACGTGGTGGGATCAGAGAGTGGGGACGAGGATCAGGAAGGACACAGATACACTCAACCCACAGGAGTTCAGCATTTGGCTGATAAGTAAGGCCAGGGGCTGAGAGGGAGGGTAGCACCCCAACTGAGCATACCAGGAACACAGAGGACCCAAGCACAAATGTGCCGAGGGACAGAGGTGCCCTGGGGAGGCTGCGCACTCGTGCCAAGGATTTGCACAGGGCCAAGCAGCACAGCCCTCTGTGCTTCAGCTCCCTGCTGCCCACAGTGCTGCAGAAACCCAGCACCTCCCCACAGCAATGGGTCGGCTTTGGACTCAGCTCTATCCCTTCCTGGCTATTGCATTCCCCTCCAATTAAGCAACAGCATCCTCAGCACTGGGTTGCATTAAATAATTAAATCGTGATGGTGATTTATCCGCCGGCACCAGCAGCTCATTACGAGCAGCTCCCGTATTTCAAACCCCACTCAGCGAGCACTCGGAGCTGCCTGGATAAATGGTTGCTGAGGACAGTTCCTTCCCCCTCCCCAGATCTGCCTGCAGGCCTCGGGGAGCACACAGTCCAACCTCCCCTTCCCCACTCACTTGCTTTAAAAGGATTAAAAAGCGCAGCCCCACCGAACGCGGGTGAGCAGGACCCAGCTGCCGGCTCAGCCGTGCCAATAAATAATTAAAGAGATGCGGCTCGGTTTGGGCTCACGGCCCTTTGAAAAGGGGTTATTAAAAGCAGCAGCTCCCATTGTCCTGCAGAGGAAACTTGTGCAGCCAGGGCTGACCCCAGCAGGGGGAGGGAGGGGAGCAGCAGGGCTTACGGGAACACAACCATCAGCACCACTGCAGCCCTGTTTTGCCTGGCTGGGTTTTTAAGCTCTATTTTTTGCTTTACCTTTCCAGTGATCAAAGCAAGGGCAGCCGCCACACACCCCACACCCCCCCACCTCGCTCTCTTTGCTCTTCCTGTTGTGCTGATTTCGCATCGCCTTGACCCTGAGTCTGCTGCCAGTCCCAAAGGAGAGCTGCAGAGCCTCGTGCAGAGCACAGAGCTGTCAGCACCACCCCGAGCAGGGGCAGGAGGAGGTGCTGCGGACGGATCAGAGCAGCCAGGGCAGCAAGCCTGATGCTGGGGGCAGCTCATACCCTACCAGAGTGGGGAGCTGCTGAAACTGGGGCATTTGCTGCTTCCCTCTGGGGAGCAGAGCAAGCCACGAGGCCAGCCAGCTTCCCCCAGTGCTGCTGGGCAGTGGGCTGCTGAAAGGGAAGCTCTGCCCTTTGCATGGCCAACATTAACCTCTGCCTTGCACTGCTGCTCTGAGCAAAGTCGCAGCTCTGAAAGCCTGCTGCAGGCTGCAGCCCAGCACCCACTGCACAGATCCCCATGTGAGAATTACTCCCTGCACGAGAAGACAGGTCACAACCTGTGGTTGCCACAGCCTCTGCCAGATATAAAGCCATATTCCCACCCAGCTACTGCTACTTGTCAGAAGTCTCCAGCAAAACTCCGGATTTCTCAGCAGGAGCAGAGCAAGCTCCGTCAATCTCAGAAGAGGTTCAGCCCCCAGAGGACCAGGTTCTCACTCCAGCAGACAGTTTGCTACTGACACACCACTACAGAACCTATTAAGCTGTCTCTTTCAAAGCAGAACAGACCATGCTTGCTTTCTTCCGTGGCAAAGCAATACTGTAAGTCGCACAGAGGATATGCAATCAGCAGAAAGGATTCCAGGAGGTCACTGCCAAAGGAAGGCGTCTCCAGCATTTGATCAGGGAGGAAGATGGGATGGCACAAAAGCACATCAGCAGCAGGCACGGCAAAAGAGAAGAAAGCAGAGCAGAGATGCAAGCAGAGGCCACAAGGGGCTGAGCCTTTAAAAGCAAAGATAAGCAGTTTGATCTACAAACAAACCTGCATGAACAGGCAGCCTCATCAACAAGGCGACCCAGGGGATGCTCCACCTGTGCCTCCAGTCAGGGGTTATTGCTCTCCCCCATGCGAGCAAAATGGGACACATTGCCTGCCACATTCCCAGCAGCCAGGATCACATCTCTTGTTTATCTGCCTGTGCTGGGGCTGGGGGTGGATCAATTCACCCCAAGAGGGACCCACCGCACCGACACAGCCTGACAGCCTCTCCGAGGGGCTAGAGGAAGAGGGATTTTTTTCTTCCTCCCTTTGGCTCATTTTTAATGCTTTGTTTCCCTAGAACTGCTTTATGAATGCGCAAGACCATGACAAAGACAAAACTCAAAGGTGAAATACAAACAGTGGAAAGTGAGAGTGGCATTTGACAGCACATTCTACCGAATTAAAGGAACAAAAGGTGGACACAAAGCCTGTTAGAGAGGCATTCATTATCCCTGATCCCCCTCATGAAGTACAAGCAAAGTTTCTCATTCACACGTGGGTTCCTTGAAGGGAAGGCCGGACTTTACATGCCTGTTTCAGACATAAATAGCTAGGTTAAAGATCGTTGTAGGCTGCCTTCCCACACAAGAATGAATCTATAAACACACAGGCCCAGCCTGCTTTCCATTTCCCCTAGATCTTCTCTAGCCAGACCGTTCCCAGCTGTCTTGCACAGCTGTGATAAGCTTAAACAGTAAAAAGATACCAAAGAATCTAATTCCAACACAGAATAAGGGAGGAGAATTCAGCATGCAACATGGCAGCACAGCCAGCAGCCAGCACGTGCTCTGCAGATCACTGCAGCACCCATAGCAACCTCAGAACAGCCATACACGTGGCTGGGGGAAGGCAGCAGTAGCAGGGAGGACATCCTCCCTCCCCCCTGGCATCCCCTCTGACTCCAAAACGCCATGCCATGCCCCTGATAAGGTGAAAGGACATTAGAACTGGGCCAGCACCACTTAGATGAGGTGGCACAGAGAGGCAGTGGGCGATGCAGAAGCAGTACAGACTTGTCTGCTTTTTGGCTGCAGCCAGGAGGAAGTATCACTGTTCAATCCCTGGTTAAAGCCAGACTGCAAAAGCAGGGCCAAAACACATCCTTTCTGCACCTTTCTTTCCATCATCAGTTTCTGACCACCTGTCAGAAACTGGCAGCTTGGAGCAAGGAACAGCTTGCTCTGTTTCCTACCAGCAAGCATACAGAGACTCTGCACCAGGAGGGAGCACTACAGGCTGACATTTATGTCCCCAAACACAGCCCAACTGTATTTATTCTCCCAGATAAGTTGTCAGCTCATCTCTTGCTTAGGAAATATTCACTGTAGAGACCAAAATAAAAAATAAATAAATCAAAAGCAGCAAAAAAGTAGAAACGAAACTCTCCTCCTACCTCTGAAACATTGTATTCACAGGTCAGTTTCCTGCCCTTGACACCTTCGTTCAGAGTGAGGATGAAGCCCATGTAATCTGCATATGCCTGCAAACACATCCAAAAGAGCACAGCATCAGTGAGTACCCACGGTCTGTTTGAATAAGCACTGTGGTGTGAGAGCACTCCCACACAGCAAGGGAGTCTTTCCCAGAACACAGCACTGCTTTCTTGGAGACAGCCAGGGCACAGGGCTTGCTGTGAGGTTATTGCTATTTTTGGCAGACCTTGAAGGCAGATGGTGATTGCACCAAGAACTCTGCATCACTAAAGAAAATTAGAGAGAGAAGAATTCTAAGAAAGCTCAGACCACCCCTGAAACCTTTCCCTCAGCTCCCTGCCTCTTACCAGGTCAAATTCAAACTCCCTGAATCTCTGTGATGTCCAAACACACACTGCTTCTCCCAGACCTGTCATAATCTCCCCTTTCCTCCTCCTGTTCTCCTGTGTACATACATGATGGAGAAGTGAGAGCCCAAATTCCTCACCACTGTGCTTTTGAAGTAGCACATGCAGAACTGCTCAGTAGCTCTACGTCTGTGGAATGGTTAGACTAGCACACTGCCAACTCTTACTCCTTGGGACAGTCTCACACAGAAATCCTGAGAAGAGCAAGTCCTCAATCCCAGAAGATTTAACAACGGGAATTGTAATCCCAAGTTTGCTAGAGAGCTGGCTACAGTTTAAGCTTCCCATAAGACATTAAGCAAGAGCTTGTTCCTAAACAGCAGGACCAACAGGAGAAACAAGTCTAGGCCGTCACTGCTACCTCTCAAAGGCAGAGGACAGAGAATCTGCCTGTTCCACCAGCCCCACATACACTGTAAACAAAAATTATCCAGGAAATTGAAGGCTTTGGCTCTAGAGTCCTTTCCAGTACAGTGTGGTGGAAATGCACCAGGAACCAACCCACCCTGATGTAGTAAGAGGGCAGACAGCTGGATCACACTTCAAGGGAGTTCAAACAGCATTGGGTAAACCCAGTACATCACAATATACAGGTTACGTGGGGTGAAATAGTTACCACTTGCTGTGTTGGCAGGGAGCAGTAATAGTTCTTACACATCTCTTGTCTCCCTCAACCTTTGGGCTCTCCCTGGCTCACTCCTTTGTCTGAGCATTTGGCTGCCATCTCCACACCTCATTGCCAAGTCATTTTCCTATGAACAGGCAGCAACTTGTGCATTAACACATCAATTATTTTACCAAGGCTTGCCCAAACCTGCTTTACACCTAGTGGTGGTTACCAGTCCAGACTCAGCTGCCACTGTAATATAATAAGCACTTACCAGTTTTCCCTGAGCCCACAGACATACCTGAGAGCGCTTCCACTTGCCCATGTCCGCAACCATGTTTATCTCCTTCCTGGGGATCATGAAGTTCTGCTGGAGGGGAGGAGCCATCTCCTCCGAATTGCCTGGGAGAGGCAAGGAAGAGGTGAAGTAGAGGCAGCGGAGGAGAAGCAATCCTTTAACCTTCCTTTCTTAGAAAGCAGTATTAATTCCCCAGGACACTGAAAGCAAACAAACCCATCCCAGCCCATGCCTTTATCTCACCAAGTCCTGCTCACCAAACTGTATCCTCCCATTCCCCAAATAACATTCCCCTTGAGGACACTTCAGCAGGTTGCATTACATTCATTGCCTCTACTAAAGATGCATTTCCCATCCAGACAGAGAAGCCTGCAGGAGCCAGCAGTGACAGCATCCACCTGGCTTCATTATTTCTAGGGTGAACAAGCCTCAGGTCATGCTGAAACACAAAACTTTCTCCACAAACCACCTGTTTTCAGGGAGCTAAGCCTGAGCTGCATTCCCCTAAGAAGGGCAATTCCTGCAAAGACAACACAAAAGCGACTCAGTAGATGGCAGCCCAGAGCAGCATTCCCCATTCCAGAAGTGCTGAGGTTCAGAGGATGCTGGGACGCAGCACCTTAAATCTGGAGGCTACGAAGATCACTTTGAGGCAATTCGCAGTCACTTCTGTAAGCACAACTTTTACCACAGAATCACAGACTATCCCGAGTTGGAAAGGACCCGCAGGGACACCGGGTCCAACTCCTGCCTTCACTCGGGACCACCCCACAGCACAGTGCACAGCAGATGGCTGTTAAAGAAACCAAGGGCCGACGTGAACTCATGTTTTCTATCAGGGCTGTTCCATTCACCATCCGAAGCTCGGAAAACCTGCAGGCCTCTGTCTGCTCAGCACCGGCGGCCTCAGAGACCGCTCTGCACAGCGCAGTGCTCCATGACACACAGCATCAAAACGGAGCTCCCTGAAATACCACCAGGAGCCAAAGCGTGCACAGCCGGGAACCCAAAGCCCGGGGAAACACAGGGTAAAAGAAACAGACGTGAGGACGAGAGGGACACACGCACGGGCTGAACGAGAAGCCGAGCACCTCTCCTCCAAAAAAAAGAAACCAGCCAACAGCTCAGGGCCACCGCTTCGGAGCCCCTTTTAAGGGCACTGTCCGAACACGGGCGCGGCAGAGCCCTCAGGGCCGAGGTTCCCCGGCACACCCCGCCCGGGACGGAGCTGCGGACCCCGGGCGCGGCTCGGCCCGCCCCCGCTCGCCTCAGCCACCGCACTGCGGATGCTCAGCGGGGATCCCGCAGCCGCGAGGAGCCCCACGGCGCGGCCCCCGCCCGCCGGCCCTGCCCGCACCTGCCCGCCGCTCGCTCTCTGCCATCTTCCCGGAGGCCGCCGCTCTCACCTCACACCTCTGACCCCGGAAGCCGAGGCCGCCGCCGGCCATCTTTGAGCCGGGCACGCGCGGCTGTCAAGCTCCCCCACCACGACCCCTCCTGGCTACTGTTATAGCCCGTTGCCCACACAAGGGTGCGGAGCGCCGAGAGCCGCCTCGCCACGCACTGAGGGTAAAGCAGCCACCGCCGCTCCACCGGCGCTCGCTCTCCCGACAGCGGCGTTTTTGCCCTTTGCCAAAATGGCGGAGCCGGCTTCGCCCCGCTCCAAGATGGCGGCGGGGCGGCCCCGCCCCCTGCCGGCCGTGCGGGGCGGCGGCGCCCGGTGTCGCCGGTGTCCTTGCGGCGGGGAGCGGGAGCGGAGCCATGCTGGGCTGCGTGGCGAGGGCGGCGGTGAGTGCGAGCCGAGCGGGGCGGGACGGAGCGCTGAGGGGTGGAGGGGTTGCTGAGATGGCGGCCTGAGGGGACGCGGTGTCCCCGCGTCACGCGGAGGTGTGCGGGCGGGGGGTGGCAGCCCGCAGGCCTCGGGCGCTGAAGGCCGACTGGGCCTTGGCATTGCTGCCGCCAGGATGTGTCCGCGGAGCCGAGGAGGTTGGAGAAGGGCTCTCAGATCCCCAACCCCAGCCCACCTCACCGTGCCCACCGACACATCTCCGCTGCTCCTGAGCACCCCCGGGACGGTGACCCCACCGCGCCCTGGGCAGGCGTGCCAGTGCAGCACCGCTCTTTTTGAGATACGTTCCCCATTCCCCAACGTGAACCCTTGGTTTTGTTAAGAGCTCACTGACACCACTGATGGATCCCGGGGGAGGAGGCAGTGCAGGACAGCGTCAGCTCTGTGGATTCTCTCCATGAGGCACTTTCTCAGCACTGGTTATCTCAGGGCTAGAGGGGGGTCCAGTTTCTAATTTAAAAAGACAAACACACGCCTGACATCTGACACTACACATTATGGCTGTGCTGGGAATCAGACACTGCTCTGAAATCCCTCCCGCCCCCAAGCCTGCAGGTGGACTTCCCATACACGCTGTGGAAAAGGTCATCTGCCGCGTTGGAACGTGGCCTGGGAGCACTGCCAGCCCACAAGCTGGCCCCATCCGCACGCCCCGCACTCTGCTGGTGTTTGTTTCCCTGGTGCTTGTGGGGAAAAGGCGGGCTACTCGCTATCTTTGCTGCCAGCTGCCTCCTCTGTTCAGCTGTGATCGCTGCTCCTCCTCCCATCAAACATTTGAGTTTGACCTCGAGCCAAACACAAGCAGAGGACGGACATAAAAGAGTAAACATAAATCCACTCTGCGTTTTAACTTGTGTTTTCAACTAATTTAATGTGGGGTTTTCCCTGCTTGCTTGGAATCATCAGATGTGATCTTAGCTATGTTTAGAGCCTGCTCCTATCTGCCCCTCAGTTGCTCAGAGGAGCGTGATACTCCTTGGGACTGCACCATTCTGTTGTTGCTCTGCTTTGGAGATATCTTTTTGATTATAAGGCTTGACAACCCAGAACTTCCCAACGTCTTGCAATAATGATCATACATGCATGGGAGAAGGGCAGAATAAAATCTTTAGCCCCAAACACCTTCACTTCTGCCATGGCTGGAGGCACAGAGCTATTGATCAAAGAGCAATCAGCGTGCAAGGACCAGGCAGTGCAGGGCAGACGATCAGTGACAGAGGGAGGGCTTCCTGGAAAGGTGCCTTCGTGGCATCTGATGGTCTGATTACCCCCTGCTCTCCCTGACCTGTGCCTGGCCTTGAGCCCTCTGATCGGAGCAGTCATGTGGCAGTTTGCTAATCAGGTGACGCCCTGCACGGGCAGACCGTTGTCAGGGGGAAGAGGAAACCAAGACAGGCCGAGGGAGAGCTTTACAATCATTTCTGTCCTCCCAGCCATGGATAGCAAGCAGAAGCAAGCAGAGAAGGTATGGTATCCTGATGCTGCCATGATTAACCCCCTTCATTTCTTCCCAGCCCCTCTCTTTTAATGCTTTAGTAATTCCCCCTTTTCTTGTTTTTAACCCTCCTTCCCCAAACCCTGATCACATGGTTCGTATGTCCTACAAAGAACACAGAGCATTTTCTCTGGGGGCTCAGCACCACGCAGAAGGCTTTGTCACTTTGCAGATTTTTCTTCTTTCCTGTGCTTAACTCCTGGGAGCTGGGGGGTATGGGGGCGCTTATTTTCTTATTGCCTTGGAAAGCAAAGGACACACTGCATTACTGAGGGTGCAAAGTGCACAGTCCTGTAGGAAAGCATCTGGTGTGATGCTTTCTCAGGCTTTCAGTCTTGTCTGATCCCCAAAATCGTTGCCATCACCTACAATTTCCTAAACAGCTCTCAGTGATCCCTCTCCAAAGGTTCCTATAATTTGAACAGCTCCATACTGGTACAGCTGAGTAGAGCTTCTTCTAATATAGCTGGGACTTCCACCAACTGGGACATGCACAAGCACAAAGCAGTACTGCCCCAAGGCCAATGCAGCCTGTCCTCTCCTGACCATCACTGATGATAGACCATCCCTGGCCAAAGCAGAGGGGCTTGAATCCTGCCTCAGACGTAGTTCACCTTAACAAAATCTGAAGTATAATTTGATTTGGCACAGAGCTCTGCTTAGTTTTCTGGCCTTATTTTGTTGTACATCCTAAGAAGCAATTAAATAGTTTTTGACTACCTAAGATTAAATTTCTTTCGTGACTTACTTTCTTCCCATGGGATGGAAGAGTTTGACTGGAGAAACATATGGAGATGCTCAGCTAGAAGGCGTCCAGACAGCAGGGGATGTATCATTATCCCTGCAGGGTTTCCTATATTGAGATAACAATCAGGATCTTGATTGATCAGATTTCCCTTGCAGCTTTTCTGAACATCTTACAGCCATGTAGAGATTAGAGATTGCTAAGAGCACGCAGTTATAGATGCACACCTTGCATTGCTTCATGTGCTCTGCTCCCCTGCTGTGTACCTTCAAAATCTGGGACGGGGACTCCCAGATCCAAGCTGTTTGTGACTGTGTGCACATCAAGGGGAAGCTTCGTCTCGACATCTGCTCTGTGCTTTACAGGCCAGGCCCTATGGCCTGCTGAAGCCAACAGCTTTAGGCAAGATCCCAGGCAGATTTCTACTTCATCAAGAAGCGCTGCCCCATCTCCCTGTGCCACCACTTCAGCAGACACTGGACCGCTACCTGCTGACCCTGCAGCCCATCATCAGCGAGGAGGAGCTGAACCACACACAGGAGCTGGTGGCTGAGTTCCGAAAGCCAGGAGGTGTTGGGGAGAGACTGCAGAAAGGCCTGGAAAGGAGAGCGAAGAAAACAGAGAACTGGGTAGGTTGGGATTCTGGCTCCAGGTTTTGTGTAGGGAGAGAGGTGGTCTGTTGCATGCCCCTCCAGTGTCCACTGGGACCTGTGGTTTTATGGCACTGTCTTCATGAGCAGCCTGCTGCTGACCTCCCTGAGCTGTGCATGACCCTCACCAGGACTTGGGTGAGCAAAGATTTACAGCAGAACAGGGAGTCACTGACCCTGGCTGTGGCTGAAGCCCTCAGCTTGCTGGTATCACACAGCTGGCACTAAGGAGTTGAAGGGAAGTTTCTTTTTGAGCCCTGTATCGAGAAGCCCCCACTGCCTCACTCCAATACCCCTCTACCATATGCAAAACGTAAAACCCAAACAATTTGTTTGCAAAGCATGAGGCAGAGCTGGGGACAGAGCACTGAGCATTCAGCTTGGCTTGGGTCAAACAGCAGCAGATGCTGTGCCTGCATGTTGCCTCTCTCCATGCCAGCTCTCAGACTGGTGGTTGAAGACAGCTTACCTGGAGTATCGCCTGCCAGTTGTGGTTCACTCCAGCCCTGGCGTGGTTTTACCTAAGCAGGACTTTCAGGATCGACAAGGTCAGCTCAGGTAAAGTCCTTTTCTGCCTTCCCCTGGGCTTGGGATGGGATGAGTTGGACAGGTGGGAGGGTGTTCAGATAGCCTGTCCATGCTGTGCAAGAGGGCTAGACAGATAAGGAAAGGGTGGTAGGCTGTAAGGAAAATCCTGGTTATAAGGTAGAAAAGTGAAGTCTGGTGGTTTGGGCACTAAGCTGGGACTCAACACTGAGGTTTCTGACTTTGCTTGACAGCCAGTTTGTTGACTGGAGGCACTGTGAGGATGTATCTGACACAGAAAAAGCTAGAAGGCAGTTCTGAGGAATGAGGGAACCTGCTGCAAGGACTGTCCCCTATTTTGTCATTTCATTTGTGGTATGAATAACCAGCAGACAGCAGTCTCTCTCCATGACCAGCTCCTTGTTGCAGTTCAGCTCTGCCATTTGTCTTCTGCCAATGAGCGTCAGTGTCCCACAGCTAAGAACAGCCCACCCCTGCCCATATGCAGCAGATTCTCTTGCTCATTCCTGAACCAGTGTCTGGTTCATGTCCTCTCTTCCCTGTGGGCTCCCTTTAATTTTTAACCACCACTGTATACGTGTGTTTCAAACTCCATCTGCAAAACTTTCACACTGACCTTTACACAGGACTACCTTTACCCCAGTTACTGCTGCTCCCTGCAGATGAGGAGCACCAACCAGGGGAGCACTGCTGCTCTCAGGTGTACCTGCTCCCTGGATACACCTGACCAGGAGTGCAGAGGGAGAGCCTTACAAGGGCAGTACAAAATTAATAACATTACACAAACATCTTTGAAAACTTTTGCTCGTATTCACTTTTAAGTTATGTGAAGAAGATGATGAGATTTGGAGCACTACTGCTGTTCCAACTGGGGGAACTGAGCAGCTACATGACAGTCAGGGCTACCCATGTAAAATACAGTTAAAAGTGCCTGCATATTTTATGACTGCATAAAGTTTGACAGCATGGATTGAAACTAAAGCTTCAGAAATCAGAAAGCAAGTTTAGAAAGTGTTCTTCAATCTTCAGTCTGTCAACACGGACTGGAAACAAGTCAGCTCTTCCCCTGAAGCCCTAACTCTGCTCCCAGGCTGTCTGCTCTCTGAACAGCTCTCTCACTTCTGTTTCTCAGCTTTTTTTACTTCCTCAGATTTTTCAGTAAGGCTGGGAAATTTTCACTGAAGACTACCTTGGAAGACACGTGCTGTATTTGTTTAACAGCCCTTAGGTTCTTGGAGTTACTTTGATCTTTACTAGGGATGGGGAGGTTGAACAAATCTAGATGACACTGCATGCAGATGCCAAATGCTCCTACCACTTTAAAGCCTTTGAAGTTCAGCTGACTGTAACCTGTTGTCACAGTGACCTCCTGCCTCCTTCCTCCCACATGTGGGTGAGAGCTCCCAGGTCAGAAAAGGCCAATTTGTCACTCCCAAGCACTTCCAATTTGTCACTTCCAACTCTCTTCGTGTTGTTATAACGCTAAGACTTGGATGGAACAAAAATCATAACACAGCAGTAGAAAATGCTGCTTTTAGAGGGTTGTTTATGTAATCAGACTACACCCTTTCTGGAGTGTTGTCTAGAATTCCCTAGTTATGTAATAATGATAATATTTTTCTTTTAAGTGCTAAGTGGCTGGACTATCCAGCAGTCTCAAATCACAACCCCAGAGCGGCTGTATCAACTAACCAGAGATGGACACAACAGGGGCTTGGCAGGACAGCTGAACTTCTGCAGAGCAGAGAGGAGGCTCTGCTAGTCCTCTTCCTTAGCTACCCCCTCTGCCCCAGGCGCTCTGTATCTGAATCTCAACTTGTTGCATTTGATACTTTTGCAGGTTTGCTGCCAAGCTGATCGAGGGCATCCTGGATTTCAAGACCATGATTGACAAGTGAGCTAACAACTTTCCTGACCTCTCAGGTGTTCCTTACTGTGATAGAAAGGCTGATCCCAGTCAATGAATCTCCCTTTCAAATAGAAAGCTAAGAGAAAACTGCTCATATTTGAAGAGATACTGTAATCAGCATTGCTGGCAACTGCCAAGGTTACCATTGCTAGCAAAGAACAAATTTACTTTTCTTTCTTTGTGTTCTTTGTTTACCCTAATGCTCTTGTTGGCACGCATATGTGTTTGGAGGGATTGAGCCAGACAGTCTTGTGGAGTTGCATAGTTTTGTTTGCCCACAGAACAAGTTACAGCTCAGGCTGCAGGAATTTGTCTCTCTCATTTTGGGTTTCTGGTGTTTCTCATCTTCCAGTTAGCCTTACAGAAACTTGTTCCTTCCCATTCCCTCTCTTCTAAGCACCAACTGAATACACCTTGTTTATGTTCCCAAACTAGCATCTGCCAACACATTACCAACATCATACCTTTACTTCCAAACTCAGATGAGGCTGAGGGCCAACTGTGAAAAGAGCAGCAGGAAAATACTGCTGAAGTTATCAACTGAGGCCCATTCCAGACGATGAATCATAGCTAGCCCACTAGATTAAAGCTGAAAACTTCCTTCTGCTGTTTTACTGAAAACAATACAACTCCCAGTATTATCATGCCCTGGACTCAGCTTAGCAGACAGCTAAGACTGTAGGAATGGGAAAAGATGGGCCCTTTTGTTTATACCATCAGCACACACGTTTAGGTTTTGCTGGAGGGGGTGATAGTGGCTGCAGAGTGGCTGACCTGAGCCTGTCTCGTGTGGGGAATTCTGGCCTTCTCTGTGCTATATTTTCTCTTCCATACCTTGCTGTATCTTCAGTGAGACCCTTCCAGTGGAGTACATGGGTGGGAAGCCCCTCTGCATGAACCAGTACTACCAGATCCTTTCATCCTGCCGCATTCCCGGGCCCAAGCGGGACTCCATTGTCAACTATGCCAAGGGCAAGAAGCAGTCCAGACATATCACAGTGGTTCACAACTTCCAGGTAACAGCAGCTCCTGGACTATCAAGGACATTTGTTTAGATGCACGTGTCCCTTTCAGCGAGCTGTGCAGCCAGGGAAAGGGGAACAACAAACAGGGTTTGCCTCAGCAAGGATTCACTCCTGCTTCCTTTATTCCCATTGGTTTTAGCTGGACAACAACTGAGACAGGCCTGTGTAATCAAAGGATGAGGCAGAAAAAAGCTCTTCTTTTCTTGTCCCTGCAACTCCTGTCTCTCAAAGCCCAGACTTTGGAGACTGGGTCTTCAGTTGAAAATCTCATGTGGAAATTGGTAACAAATTCTACCACTGCAGGCCAATCTAGGAAATAGGAAATCCTTGTGGTTTGGCCCTCATTACTGTGGCTCCCAGGCTTCTTAAGACCTGGACTGTATTCATGTCCTGCAAGGAAAGTAGGACTTGTTTGGGTCTGTCAATTCTGAATGCCCTTCAAAAGTGTGCTTTCAGACTGAGTTCTCTGATCAGGTCTTACCTCTTCAGAGTGGCTGCTCCTTCTTTCTGCAGCTGGATAATTAGGATCTTTCATTTTCTCTCTCCTTGTCTGATCTTCTCATCTTCAGTTCTTTGAGCTGGATGTGTACAACAGTGACGGTAGCCCCCTTACCACTGATCAGCTCTTTATTCAGCTGGAAAAGATCTGGAATACCTCCCTCCAAACAAACAAAGAACCTATTGGAATCCTCACCAGCAACCACCGGAACAGCTGGGCAAAAGCCTACAACAACCTTCTGAAAGGTGTGTGCAGCCCCTAACATCCAAGTGCTAACAAACACTACCTGTATTTGAATACCAACATCACTGCTGTGCTCTGTTCAGTTCTTTCCTTTGGAAAGGTTTGTTAGACTGTTCTGGGTATGTACATGAACTTCCCACCCCAGTCAGGAACTTAATTTCATGGCAAAGCATTGCTTTATCTGCTGTAGAAGGTAGATGGGTGAAGGCTTAAGTTTGATGCATTAGACCTCAAATCCTGGAGCTTGTTGGACTGTAAGAACTGTGAATCATAGAATGGCTTAAGTTGGAAGGAACCCTAAGGATGATCCAGTACCAACCCCTTGCTGTGGGCTGGTTGTCACCCACTAAATCAGGCTCCCTGGGGCTCATCCAGCCTGAAAAAAGGAAGGAACAGCACACACTCATCTTTAACCTAACTGCTATGACTTTACACCCCTAAGTACTAAGTATTACACTGACATACTGTAGGGCTCCAACACTGGGTCCTTCAAACCTTCTCTTTAAATTCCAATCTCTGTCCGCTCAAAATGAACGCTTTTCAACTCCCCTTCCTTATTTTTTGTTCCTTTTCTCTCCCAGATAAGACCAACAAGGAATCTGTGCGTACCATTGAGAAGAGCATTTGCACTGTCTGCCTCGATGCCCCAATGCCACGGGTGTCTGAGGACATCTACAAGAGCCGCGTGGCCGCGCAGATGCTGCACGGTGGAGGCAGTCGCTGGAACAGTGGAAACCGATGGTTCGACAAAACCCTTCAAGTAAGTGCTGATGCTCACAAGATTTTCAAGATACAAGTCTGATGGAGAAGCTTCTTCCCGAGGCCGGAAGGGATCCAATGAATCCAAGAAACCTTTTGCAGGAAGTTTCTCTAACTCTGAGTGGAGAAACAGGGGAGATAAGCTATGGAAGCTGACAGTGTGAGATCCTTCAGTTTCCCTTGCTGTCAGCTCAAGCACTCATTCCTGCTTCAGGGACTTTTCATTTCTCTTACTGCCTCTGCCCACGCTTACTCAGTGTAGCTGTTCTTTTGTTCCTTGTAAATCAATTTTCTGCCTGTGGTGAACAATGCCTCGTCTGCTTGGAGGCAGCCCAAACATAGGGAGGTCTGTTCCTTTTATTTTCCCTAGGCTTGTCACTTTTCCAGTTTCTGCCAGAACCTGCCTAGATTTTTCTGATGTTCTCCCCACTCCCCCCCAGCATCAGCTGCTATCCCACAGCATCCTTCTGATCTATTCTCCATTCAGTCGAGAACATTCAAAAGCAGCTGCTGTTTGAGCTTCCCCTTTATTAGTTCATCTATCCTGGCTTACAGGTTGTAGCTGTGGTTCTTTAAAAGATTGTCATCTCTGCTGAGGTCTTCAAGGATTCAGTTATTTTGTTCCTATTTGGAACTCTTCCTTGATGGGATAAAGCTTAGATGTTTCAGGTAATGGAAAAGTAGTTTATTTTGCAAAACTCTTAACAGTGGTATCTTTCTAGGCCTGCTGAAAGGCTTCAGTGTGTTATCTTTGAAGCACACAGCAATAGGATCACTGTCCAATCTGCTACAGAACAGTGAGGTACTAACATCTCTCTTTGGATAACTCGTGTTTCATACACTAGTCATCTCTCTTCTGCACTTTCCTTCCTGATCTCCCATAGTTCATCATTGCTGAAGATGGCTCCTGTGGTCTCGTATATGAGCATGCTCCCTCAGAAGGTCCACCCATCGTTGCTCTTCTGGATCACATTGTGGAATACACGTGAGTCCTGCCTGCTCTACCTTCCCTCAGCTTTTGAAATATGGAAAATCTGTTATGGCACCTATTTCCCCAAGGATATGTATGTTTATTAGTTATGGCTTTTTTTACACTTATAATGAGAATTGAGCAGGCAAGCTCACACTGCTTCCATTTTTTGGGAATGTTACTCTTCAGAGGTAATAGGACTTCTGCCTGGGAGGGATGTTCCTTTTGGGCAGAAGGCACAAAAGAGATTTCATTCATGCTGTTCAAAAAACACTGTAATGGCACCGTGAAGAAGCTTCAGTATGTGGCAAGTGTCACAAGGTGCTGGGGCAGATCTCCTATGCATTTCTGCCCAGGTTCTGCTGTGCTTAGCTGAGTCTTGTGTCAAAGGGTTGGTCAAACATAATCCTTTCTCTAAGCAGGAAGAAACCTGAGCTGGTAAGATCACCAATGATTCCTTTACCAATGCCCAAGAAGCTGCGGTTCAACATAACTCCAGAAATCAAGAATGACATAGAGAAGGCAAAACAGAACCTCAACATGTAAGTAGAAAGCACTGGAGAGTGTCTGGTGAGTGACTGGAGGTTTAACAACACATCTCCCCATTTCAAACACGTCAGCCTTCCCCCACTGCTGCTGGAGAGTTTTTCCATTGACTTACTGGGTCAACAATGTTGAGCTGAGGTGAAAAGCACACTAAAGCCACCTGCTAAGAAGAAACTCAAAGCTATGGAAAAGGGGCAATTGTTCATTCATTCCACCTTTGCTAAGAAAGAACAAAGCTTTAGCAGATTCAGCTAGGGACACTGGAGTACACACACAGACATAAGCCCATCTAACTCAGTGCAGATCTCCAGCAGTGGCCATAAAAGCTCACCTCTGTGTTGCTGTGTAGAATCTGATGGAGCTGTCAGTCCCCTGCATAGGTGGAATCCAAGTGGCCTGTACCCTCTCAGCCTCAGGAAAGCCAAGTCCAAACATTTATGTTTCAAAAACAAGCAGCAGGTGAAGGAGCACTTCCTCTTTCTTTCCTTGCAGCATGGTTGAGGACCTGGATATCAAAGTGATGGTCTTCCATCAATTTGGGAAAGCCTTCCCCAAGTCAGAGAAGATAAGTCCCGATGCTTTTATCCAGCTGGCCTTGCAGCTAGCATACTACAGGTAAGACCAACAGGCAGCTTTCCAGCCTCCCCACCTTCAAACACATGAGCTTGACTCTTCTCCATCCCCCAGGATGTATGGCCACTCCTGTCCCACGTATGAGAGTGCCTCACTAAGGATGTTCCGTTTGGGCCGCACTGACACCATCCGCTCTGCTTCTGTTGAGTCTCTGAAGTTCGTCCAATCCATGGACAGCCCTGACAAATCGGTGAGGATTTCAGAGAAGTAGCATGAGAGGACTCCATGCCAGAACACGAGGAAAGATGTTTGTTTGGCTAACAGTGTCAGCTGGTTTCAGCTTTGCACTGCACCTGATATAAAGTTAAGCTAAAACGTAGTTTGGAGTATAGTTACACACCTTAGATTTAATTTAGCTCTCCTTTCACATGAATTGAAAGCAAGGGAAAAAACACATGGACATTTCTAATCCTCCCCAAAGGAATCATCTCCCTTCTAATATTTGGTTTTACTACTGATGGATGGAGAACTCCACTCAGACTGACACAACACTGCCAAACAACATAATTTTAACATTAGTTTAGTATAGACACACAAGGCAGAAATCCTGTATCCTGCAGGAACAGACAAAACAAGGTTACCTGTTCTGTAGAAAAACTTAAGATTTGTGCATTCTCTTCAGGACCAGGCAAAGGCAGACTTGCTGAGGAGAGCTACCCAGGCCCACAGGGAATACACGGATATGGTAAGTGACCTCTGTGCAACCATCATTGAGGTTTTACACAGTAAATGAGGGTTCTGGTAAAAAAGAAAAACCAATACCTAAAGAGCTTTATCTCTGTTGGCACAGAGCTGACTCTAGGCTACTGCCTGAGTGCTTCCTCCTCTTTTAACTAGTAGTTTCAGTGCCCCTTGTGACAGGAAAAATCAAACAACAGAATAGCTTGTTTTCACTGACATTGTTTCTCATTAATGGCACAGCTGCAGGAGAACACCTTAAACTAGAGGAAGCACATAGACAGGAACTGTGAGGTTGGTTCCACCAGTATGTTTAATTTCAGTCTTTACAAACAAGACTGACAGTCTAAGGGCAATATCCAGTATTCTACCTTTGTAGATGTACAGATACTTTTTGCATGTGTCATTCTGTGTTTTGTTTTTTAACCCAGTGGGGATAGTGTCTTGCAGCAGAGAGAGTGACAGGTTCTCACCTACTCTCCCATCCTTACAGGCTATAAGGGGGAATGCCATAGACCGCCACCTCCTAGGCTTGAAGCTTCAAGCTATTGAGGACTTGGTGAGCATGCCCGAACTGTTTATGGACACAGCATATGCTGTTGCAATGCACTTCAATCTCTCAACCAGCCAGGTAGGACTCTAATATTTAAGGAAAGATGGAAGTGGTCTCCATTTATTACCATTGCATTTCTTCCCTGCGTTTCTCCCTCATCTCTTTAGAATATTTTATGGCTGCTACCAGTCCCATTAAAGTTGCAGATCTAATCTGCAGCTGCCAGTCCTCCACTCTGTAAAAACACAAGTGTAACTGAGGCTGAGGTGACCAAAAGCATTTAGTGGCTACCTGCACGTGGTATCAACTGGAGTTAGATGCCACCTGCTGTGCTGTGGTTCTTACTGAAAAAGTTCTTGTGACTTATTAGAAGATTATACTGGAGAGTCTTCTCCTTTGCAGAGGCACAAGAAATCACACTGCTACTACTTAGCAGAATCCAACATGTGTGTGCTGGTAGGTGGAGCTGAGCAAAAGGCTCTCCTTACAGCATTTTCATGCATTTCTTCTACTGTTGACACAGTTGTTAGTGTTTGATAGCTGCATTTTTGCCTGGCTAGTTAGAAGTTTAATTACATTGTCTCCACAGGTCCCAGCAAAGACAGACTGTGTGATGTGTTTTGGTCCCGTGGTTCCAGATGGCTATGGAATCTGTTACAACCCTATGGAAGAGCACATCAACTTTGCAATTTCAGCATTCAACAGCTGTGCTGACACAAATGCAGCTCGCATGGCACATTATCTTGAGAAAGCACTGCTAGACATGAGGAGCTTGCTCCAATCTGCTCCCAAATCCAAACTGTAAGAGGCAAATCTGATGCAAAATCCCCAACGAGAGGGGCCGTCTTTTTACGCACTGAAGCTCCCAGTTCCTCAGAAAATGATTGAGTGGACAGCCTGCCCTGATGGGAATCTAGGAAGGCATCATTTGTTTTCAGCAAGACAGAATGGTCATCTACAGATACTAGATTGGTGAGAGGAAATGTTATCTAAAGCTAAAGCAGAACTGAGTGGTCCTCTCCCATTGCTGCTGAGTGCATCTTGTGTCCTCAAAGAGGACTGAAATCTTTTTATGGAACTTACTGTAACAGAATATATAGAAAGCACAGTCCTTACCAGTATCTAAATCCATTTGGTGAAGAAGGTAGTTTGCCAGGAAAAGTGGGGAATGTTTTATATGATGGGACTACTGCAAGACCAAGGCTTTTTCTGGTTTAGGCTTCTAAACAGCGCAGCATCCCTGCAACTTGTCTGAAGAGTTCTTAATACTCCAGCAAAACATCACCACTGAACAAAAGGGACAAAGAAGTCACAGCAGATCCAGTCTTGTACTACTTATCCCAGGCACCTTATCATTACATACTTTGCAGCCCTAGAAATGTTCCCTTCCCCTCTTTTTTAGATGCTGAGATCTTTCCATTGCTCTGACCCAGTGACAGTATACCACTCACTACAAGCTAAGGCAGTTTTGTTTGCTCTGTTCTGGGCTTTTTGTTTAAGCTTGCTGTTGTGGGCCCAGTCGTATC
Organism: Odontophorus gujanensis; assembly: GCA_013399175.1. Taxonomy (NCBI): domain Eukaryota; kingdom Metazoa; phylum Chordata; class Aves; order Galliformes; family Odontophoridae; genus Odontophorus; species Odontophorus gujanensis. The sequence continues at coordinate 429,587 of VXAB01005553.1, read as the reverse complement.
ATTTTCAGACTTCATAAAGCTTCCCCTCCTCAAACCTTCTCCAAAACATGTCTTTTGTGAACTTTTTAGCTTCAGGTACCTTACCATTTGTTGAGGTGAGAAGGGACTGCCTGTGCATTCAGCAAAACAGTTGCTCCATTGTCCCTTTACTTTGGAACTGAAGCAAAGAAACAGATGCTGACCTGTCTGTCTACCAGTCAGAGGGCCACATGCCTGTTCTCCTTCAGGGCACGCATGTTAAATCTAATGTGGCTGTACAGCTTGCTTTTGGAAACCACATATTTATGCAGAACATGTCTGATCTAAGTTGAGGATAAGCAGGTATATTTCTGACCTGGAATTCCAGAATACACTTCTGGTTTTGGCCCACAGAATTCAAATCTGTAAGCACCAAAGGAAAAACAGCTACAGAATATCCCTTCTTCCACATTATTCTGCTTTTAAAAAAAACGCAGAAACATAGAGCAGGAAGAAAGCTAAGAATATGCAGGCAGCTTTGGATGTTTGGCTGCTGTAGCAGCCATTGTTCCTGCAGTGACAATGCTGCACCTTTTCTGATACTCTTGAATTTTTTTCTTACTGCAGTGTTATACAGATCTGTGCCATCTCTGTTATGTGAAAGAATGATCTAGTAATAGTGCTTTCATGTTCAGCTGAGACAGTAAAAGATTATACAGAAAACATCAATGTACAGTTTTAGCACAGGGACATTTTCTAAGCTCTGCTTCCAATGAATCTGCCAGAATCCGAGCTCCTTTAATTTTTATTTAGCAAAGCTGAATGGTAACGAAGAACTCTACTGCTTCTACTGCTGTTTCAGCAACAGGAATTTAATATTAAAGCTGCACACCCTTCCAGATGCGACTGCTGGGATGTCACAATAGACGAGATGCGTTGCAAGTTTGATGGCCTGTACTGTTAGAGGAAAAACATTCGATCATAATTGCTACTTTTATGATCACAGACATGATCAAAGTGCCTTGGTAAACAGATGTGAAGAATTTTGCACTAAATCAGTTTAAAATACTGTTCTAATCTGTTTTGAGAAAGACACAAGCCAAAACTGTTGCATTTTTTTCTTCTAAGAGGCTATTGTTTTAAAGCTTCATACACCTAAATAAACCTTAAAATGGAAAATTTAACTGAAACTCACCTGCACAGCCAGTGATTGTATGAACTGCCACTTTCACATCATTCACATGGATTTAGTTGATCTTTTAGAAGAATCCTGAATGGAGTGCGATAGTCTAAAGAAACAGTGGGAGCACTACAAAGCTGTGAACACACATTCCTGCTCTCTTACTCCTCTGCTGTGAAGTAGACTGAAAATTGCAAGAGGATACGCAGTATTATCAGAGTGTAAATGACTGTAAATATACACAAAAGGCCACACCTTGCCAAAATAACAGCTACTTTTATACTTTTTACTTTGAAAAATATACATATTTTTTGGCCAAAGTAATCCTCCCCCCCCATGCTGAATCAACATCTGTGCTAGGGGATGAGTTACTTTACTTTCTTGTCTGCAATGCCTTGAACTGCTGATACTGCAGCACTGTCATTTCAGTACTTGCAAGCAGCCCTTTCTCCTGTCTTATCACAGGAAAGGGCCTCAAATGAAAGTGCCTATTAAAGACTGAGCAGAAGTAATGCCCTGCTGTGAATATATCTCAGAAGATGGGACTGATATTTCCTGGATCTAAATCTAGACATCCCACTAGCTTCAGCAGAGCACAAGAAGCAGAGTATCACACTGAAAGACAAGATTCTTAGACCACTTTATGCATCCTTACTGATATATGGAGCTGAAATTCAGATGAAAACCTGTTGGTTTTTTTTGATGTGCTTAAAAGGACGCTGAAATCATTACAAGGTTTCTCCTTATAAAAAAACCACAAACGTATTTTATTGTGCAGGTTCTAAAATGTGATAGTATTCCGATTCATACCTTCAGTTTTTCCAGTATCAACTTACTGAATACTGTACTCCTCTCTGTTTTTGACTGTCTGATTGCTTTAGTGAGAGATGTGAATAGTCTTAAAAATGCATTCAGTACAAGAAACATAACTTCTGGAAAAACTACTGATTTGGAGCAAATAAAGAAACGCACAGACTGAGAACATTCAACAAACTCCTGGGGTTTAAGTGCAATTTATGATACAGCCTGGTAGTGTTTGCATGCTTTGCTGGTTAGCTGTATTAAGTTCTGTTTTGATAATGTAATCCATGTCGTGCAGTTTGGAAATGTTCTTTGAATAAACTGACACACAATAAACAAGTGCTACAAAAATACTTAGATCTCCTTCAGTAGTGCAGAAGTTACATTACTGTACCTTACAGGAGAATGTTCACATGTGGGGACAGCAAGAACAGTGAACCATGATGTTCTGTCACCTTCCTTTTATTGTCTTAGTATCTCCATCCAGCCCTTGAGTACAGGGGAGGAACTTGAAAGCATCTGCTTGCAAAGCCACATATTCCAAAGGAAATATTTTTGTTTCAGAAAACTAGTGGCAGGAGACTGCATACAAGTTTGGAATAAGGCAGAGCTTGAATCTTCTTCCTGCACAGCACCATTTAGTTAATAAAATCCATGGGGTCGCTAACAAATTTCTACCATCAAATATTGCAGACTTCTGGAAAGGTACAGCAAGAGTAGGTGGAAGATGCAGATTACAAACAAATCACAGAACACAGTTTATTACAGTGTCTTACGAGAGCTCTTCTCCCTGTCACACTCCTAAGCATTACTGCAGGAAGCCTGGGTTTGAAGGCAACATGAAGAGGAACAGCTTTGTACACTGCACTGCTCTCCATGAGGACATGAGATCCCTTCCCTAGTTCAACTGCTGCTTCCACACAGTTTTTTTTTATTTTTTTTTTTAACAAGAAACTGAGAAGTGCCAGCCACTCCTTAAGCACTTTTCAGCCTTTTCCTTAGGGAAGAGCCTGTGATCCCCCTTCTGGCTTTGTAAGTTAACTTCTAAGCGATGCAAGGAAAAGAATAAAACAGTAAGTTGTGATTAGTACCAGCTGTCAGACTCAATCATAAGGTACCACTATGTTACATGGCTTATGTGATCTTCTATCCTAATTTTAATAGAGGAAGTCCAATTCCACGTTCTCGTGAAAGCTGTAAGATGCCTCTTTATTTGGATGCACCTTCAAAGCAGATCCAGTGCTCAGGTCCTTCCGATCTTAAGAGAAACGGGACCGCTCGTGTTATACAAGAGGTTAAAACAGCTCTTAAACCTGACTTGATGCAACTGAAAAAAAACAATTAGTTCACTACACAAAGCTACCTAAACAGAGAAATTTAAATGGCTTCGTTCCTGAACTGAATCAGGATAGCTACTTTCTAGTCTACAGTTAATACTCTGGTTGTCCAACAGTTTCTACAGCAGCCAACTCCCACTCCATATGAACACACAAACTCCTATGGCAACAGGCACGGATGAAAACTTAAAAAATAAAAAAATATATAAAAAATCAAGATGAACAGAAACATCTCACTTCAAGCAGCTTTATAATGCAGGAGTCTGTTTAAAGTGAAGATACTGAAACAGGCAGCAAGACTGAGATGTGACAGTCATTTTACCTCTGCTCACATGACTGCATCGAAGGCACACCGATGACCTTTGAGCCAGTTCAGAAGCTGTCCTTTATCTGTGAAAGTTCAAGTCAATTGTGCTTTGAATAAATATTTCTCTGTACTTACACTTGAACTGCTGCATTATATATCAGAAATACAGAAAGTGTCCATGCACAGCCCTGAAGCATGTTGAGTATAGCCCTTGCCAGGTTAACTCATGGATGGCTGAAGTTGGAGGCATCACCAGCACACACAGATGGCAGGCACACTCCCACAGAGACACAGCACCCAGAGAGCTGACTAGCCAGACAAAGAATCCAAATGGAAGAAGGATGGAAAACAAAACTTGTCTGTAGGAGTTCAGTATTCAAGGTTACTCCTGCAGAACCCCGAGCAACCCACCATAAAAACTGGCAGGAGTATCTGCTAGGATAAGTTCACTACTTGAATTCACAACTGGGTCCCAACAGGACTCTTCAAAAATTCACATGGCAGCTGAGCTAGTTATTAGTTGTTCACCTTGTTATTTGTCTACAGTTGTCATTTTGTTCATCCTTAAAATCCTTCTTTTAAGCAAAAGAAAAAGAAAAAATAAAAATCCAGTGCTTAAGACAGAGACTAGCAACTGAATTTTGTAAGGCTTTGGGCTGACTCTTACTGGAGCACAGCATTGCTTATAACCAATGGGTTTCTAGTGCCATCAGCAGCACACCAAGTACAACAACAGACGCTGTACAGATCCCAACAACCCTGAGGTAATAAAAGAATAAAGGAAGAGATGAAATAAACATGAGATATGTATGGTAACCTTGCCACCTAGAAGAGATTCTGAGAAAGACACCCTTGCTAATTACACACCAGGAGCAGCAGTGGAAAAAAAATAATAATATCAGTGTATTTCAGTTTTCCGTTGTTTGTACACACACACACTCCCCTTAACGGAATCCGTGCAGGTTTCCCCACAGAATCATCACTAGTGTTTAAAAAAAATTAAAAAAAAATCAAATCTTTAGTACTTTCTATCTGTACAAAGTGCAGTTGGAATTGATTTTGATCACCCAAGCTGGTTGTAGGAAGGGAAGAAACATTCCTCTCCCTTTTACCTCGGTCATGCCATCTTGGTTCCCCTCCCTCCTGAGAAATTTATAGAAACTAAAAACCCTAATTAACCACAATCAACTGGAAATTAGTTTTGTCATCTTCTTCCAAAAAGAAAAACCCCCAAACAAAAAGCAAAACAAAATACACAATGCCTCACCCACCCCAAAAACAATAGCTCCATTTAAAAAAAATAAATAGTGTGTATATTTCATGCTAAAGAAAATAAAAAAAAAGAAAAAAGAAAAAAAAAGGTCACAGAAATGATTCATTTTTGGTTTTCCCTCCCCCAAACATGACACCAGGCATTTTCTCCCCCTTCCCCTGACGTAGACATGATGGTACATTCCAACCGGCAATGTGCATCTGTGTTGAAAATGAGTTTCTACTCCTGCACGGTCCCACATGCATCAGGGAGCATCCAGCTAGCTGCTAAAGCAGAGCAAAGGCTTTCAGGTTTTGGGTATGGTCCCTGCCTGTTCCTTTGGTCCGTCTGTTAAAAGGCTCCTTGCTGCTCCCAGGTCTCTGCTCTTGTCTGTCTCTGTTAAAACACACACTCTGGTCCCCACACCTCCTGAGTCACTGCAGCTTCGTACCCAGCTTGCGCTGTCTGTTTCTGCAATGCCAAAACAGAGGACAAGGTGAGAATGGCAAAGCAGTGGGCAAAAGGTAGAAGGATTAAAGCAAGGCTTTGCACAGCTCCATACAAAAATAAAGCCGTCCCCATCACATTCTGCAAGGAGAGCAGTCCTTCCCACTCCCCACAGTGTTAGAACAGCCACCACATTCTACGTGTGCACAAGCTCACTCACACATGCAAGATTAAAAACACCTGCTTGCAAGGAACACGGGCTGGGAAGCTGATATACTGACTTCTTAAATTAAACACTCATCTCCCCAGTAAAGCCACCTTCCACATGTGGTAGCTCCCCACAGCATGGGGTTTCTTTACACTACTCCATCCACATCAGCCATTTTCTAATACATAAAAACTACATCTCAAGTCAAGCTAGCTACAGCTCTTGCACCCCCACCTCAGGTCACTTACCTTGCTTCTGCTCTCGTGACTGTATATTCAAACCACAGGATGTTAGGAATGAGGCTGGTGTCTCGGATTAAAAAGAACTCTGAAATTGGCCTGAAAACAGACAAAGTGGTAGAAAATTGAGAAATTAGACTTTCTCTCTATTACAATTTTGATCAGAACACAACAACAGAACAAAACAACCCTAACACATAATGACACGCATAAAATCTGGTTCAAACATAACATTACTATTCTATTATCCTCCAAGTCTGGGAAGAAGGCTCCTTGTTAAATTCAATCATAGAAAATAATATTGGTTTTTCTTTCCTTATATAATACTTTTGGACTGTGTTGAGTTTAAATGGCTTTATAATCTCACTTGGTTGTTAAACTGATTAAGAAGTTGCTCAAAGAAGTTAGGGAGGCCCACCTGTGGCCAGGTTGGATGGGGCCCTCAGCAGCCTGAGCAGGTGGGGCACAACCAGCCCACAGCAGGGGTTGGAACTGGGGAGGCTTTAAGGTCCCTTCCTTCCCAAACCATCCTATGATATGAAAAGCTACTTCTTAACCAATACTTTGTCACAACCCACAACTTTAGAGGGGCCTTACAAAGGTGTTTCTTAAATGTCCTCTCTCCCCCATCCATACGTGATCTTTTGTATAGACATGCAGAAGAAAACACAGAAGAACAAGTTATACAGCTGCACAACAAAGCCATCAAAGCTGGAACAGAACTCAGGAACTCCAGTTTCTAATACCTGTAACATAGTTCACAAGAGTTTTATCAGCCCACAGAGATGGGCTTGTCCAGCTACAACAGTTAAAAAAAAATATATTAGAGACTAACATATCTGCATTTGTTTTCCTTCAGATGTAAGGTACAATTTTTCTACTCTTTTTTTTTTTTTGCCAGGGAGTTGGACTTTACTGTGTAATCAATTTATTTTAAGAAGCTCATTTAATGAGCACAGTGGTGACCCAAGAAATGCAGGCTTGCAGGAATAAAACCTTCACAGAATAGAGACTCACCATGCAGCTATCCTTGGGAAGAGGGGAGTTAGTATCTCTTGTGTGAAGGCAAACCAGGCTATGGCCATAACGCTTCCTGCCACACCTCCATATAAGACTTGGCTCCAGGTGTGGTAAAGCAAATAAACCCTGCAGTGGAAGAGAAAAGTCACCAAACAGGTGTTAAGGCAGGAGTAGGCATGACTCAAGGGCTGATGTTCCACTGGACTCTCGCAAGTTCTGAGGAAGTTATCCTCCAGATGTTTGAAGTGGATGTTTTACTTACTTTTTCATTTAAAAGTTGATCAAAAAAGAACTGGAAAAGCTGGGATACAAACTGTGCCTCCTCTGCTACAGCAGATTCAGCTTACAGCATTTACTCTGAGCTTAACTGAGTGATCTGCCACATATCTTTGGACAAGCTGAAGAACTGCCACTGTTCGTTCCCATGAGAGACTTCTCCAAAGCCAGCAGCAGAAGTACCCTCCAAGCCACCAATGCTGGAGGTTAAAGACTTCAAACAGACAGTATCTTTGCCTTAATTTTGCAGCTCTCAAGTGTGACCACACACAGGTTGCACAACTACAGGGCTACTACTGCAGTTACAATCAAGCAGAAAGCTGTACTAGCCATTCCTAAAGCTACCTCTGCACACAACCTACATGAGGCACACCCAGAATTCTTCTCCCCCCCATGTATCATGGCCATTAAGATCACCTTAGCTGACCTTCTGCTTTGTAGAAAGATTTCCTCAAGTTCATTTCTATTTGAATCAGACCATTCAACTTTTATGAAGTTGTCCTGTCAGTTTTAAAAGGAACCAACAATGAAGAGGCAGCTCTAGTACACAGTCAACTACTTTTCTGTGGAAGGTACAGCCTTATTTCTAGCCTGAATCTGCTTCCACCCACTGGAGCTCATCACATTATTTGTTAAAGGAAAAAAGTAAATCATTATCAACACTTCATTCTCTTTACTCATCACGTTAACATAACTAAATCTTGCAAGTCAAACAGCTATAAACTTCTGTAGCTAACGCTCAAGCAAAACAAACAGTTTGACCAACTGTAGCAACCCACGTGCTGCAGATGCCGGTGTGCCAAGCCATGGTGCAATGCTTTCATGATTAGTGCTGGAAAGAGGGCTAGGCAGTGAGGCTGGAGCATGGCAATGGAGCCAGCAGGGCACTGGGCACAGGCTCAGCTGATCTCATGTTTCATAAATGCATCTGTGAAGCACCACGCACGTAGCACCTTTGTCTCATTATTTGAAGGGGCTCACGGCAACGCAGCAACTTCCACAAAGCTCTCTCACTTGTACAGTGCAGTCATTGAGAATTACATCAGAAACGCAGGACAAAGGACAGGTCTGCTGGCTGTTAAAAGCCACAAGGGTGTATGAGAGCATAAGACAAACAATTGCTCCATACCTACTATATGAGACTAGCAAAGCCACTGTGACGAGGCAGATGGACAGCACATGTCGCCATAGTAAATCCAGAAACCTCGCATTGTTTGTTTGGTGCATTCTGAAAGAGATGGAGAGCCATTAGCACAGTGGCAGGAAGCTGAGGAGTCCTTGTAACTACTCTCACTACCTCTGAAACCCTAGGAAAGCTCTGCTCCAAGGGGGTGATGGGCAGCTCAATATCATCCCAGCATCAATCTGTCCCACTGGCAGCAGTTAAACAGAAGACAAAAAGCCATACTTCTCTCTTCGACTGTTTTCAGGGATCGCTGTGATGGAAGGCAGAATGCTCACGATTACCACAACTGATGTGAAAGGCACATGCTGAGCATATGTAACAGGGAGCCAAGACCTCAGAGTCCTCCAGTGCCCACAAAGCTAGGAGGAACTATGAGTTTTGTCCTTCACGCTTTGGAGCCACAAGACAGAGCCATGCCCAGCAAGATTTTCTGAACAGCACAGCACAAAAAGACAGTACTTGGTATGGGAGGTGAACTAAGAAGTCATGCAAGAGGTATTACCTAAGAGACCACAGACAACCCCATCGACAAAACTGAGCAGATACATGAGAAAGCAGCTCTTCTTTCCTCCTCTCTGCTCACCACCCTCCCCTTCCCTCACACGGATGGATCATCATGGCTTATAAAAAGCAAATTAGGAGACCTGAACCCAGACAGGCATCAGGAAACCCACCCCTACCCTTCCCTTTTCAGCAGAGATAGCCACAGTCCTACATTCCAATAGAAATACTTCATTCACTCTAGCCACAGCAAGTTGTGGAGGTCCTCAGATTTAATTCAGCTGTGTACTGAAGAGGCACACAGCAAGGACACCAACTACTGGAGGTGTTTCAACATATTAACAGCCAAAACCTGATACTGAATTTTTACCTTAAATAAAGGAACAGAAATGAATAGACAGAGAAAAACCACATGAACTGGGAGTGGCTGGACGGCATCCCATATTTTGTGGTCACTGTTGAATGGGCTTCTGGGAAGAGAAGAAGAAAGAGTATGGTCAAGGTCTGCTCTGTACACAGCAACAGGAACACTCCAAAGGTAAAGCCGAACGACTCCACCGGAGTCTGTGCACACGGGTTCACAGGACATGTCTCTGCCAGCCTTCTTACACCCAAACATCCAAAGCCAACATGAGGCAAACGGGAAAGCACCCTCTAACACCCCACAATTATCATTCCACTCAAGATCAACCAACACCATGACACCAATGGGCCGTACTGTACCTTCACAGGGCCGTGGCTCCCGGATAACATTTTTTATTAACCAGTTCACTCCCTCGTTGAAAGCCAGCCCTCCCAAGAAAGAGATCTGTGAAGGCAAGACAACCATGTCATCCTATTTCAAAAGATTCATCTACTTACCAGGCTCTCTCTGTCGAGAAACCCCCAAGTCATGCATTTCTAATTTCCTTTTTTCACTACCAGTATTATAACCACCAGCTCCACAATACTCAAGCTGAGGAAGGAAAGTGTTTATTTCTCAGTCTCTTTTATGTATCTGACAACATATTGTGCATACAAAGCTTTTCAGCAGATGATTCAGAGGACATAAATGACACTTGTACAGCAATAACATTTGCATACTCCCATCAGCAAGCGCAGAAAGTAATACTTTTTAACGAAGCAAGTTTCAAGGGATTGTCTGTCACTGTCGGCCAATAGGGGGAGCACACACGCCACTGTTTGGGCAAATAGCTCAAAGCTTTTTAGGCTTTCTGGCTTTTCCCCTATACGAATGTTTTCATCCTGGAGCTGCTGTCTTCAGTCTAAAATGAAGTCACATTCTGAACTGAGACAGACTTGCAGCAATTGCTGTTACTCTTGCTCCATAGTCCACTAGCAGGTGCACTGACAATTGGACTTGAAGGTTGGAAAAGACCTCTAAGATCACCATGATTTCATACACTCCCTCTACATTAAGTCCCATTGCTGTGACAAAAATCCCAGCTGGTGATGATACTCTGACTCCTTAACACTCAGTCTTGCTTGAACTTTCCACTCTGTGTCCTGACCCATGGGCAGCTGATGCTTCACACCAGCTCAGAGGTGACTTCTCACATGAACTGGGAACCAACCTCAACCCTTGCTGCATCACCAACGTTCAACAAGTCAGTGCACTCAAAAATCTGTTAATGTTAAGACAATAGTTACTCTAGTTTATGTACAGCCTTGGGTCAACAAAAAAAAACAAAAAAACAAAAAATTGGATCATCTAATTTAACAGCTGTCTTTCCTACGGTTTAGGAACCTAAAAGTCCCATTCCCAGGTCCCTTGAGCCACTGGTTCCCATGACACCATGGCCTTGTATCAGAAACTTGCTGCCAAAATTCTTGCACTGGTCCCATTTTATCTATTTACCGAGGGCAAATTTTTACCAGTGCTGTATACCTCCTGAAGAGCATTTATCCATGACACCAACTCCTAACCACCTGTCAGAGCAGACAAAGCATTGTCTGTTCAAGAGTCCTTCACTGTTCGCTTGGAAGAAGGAAGAGTCTCTTCTGGTCTTGTTATTCAGTGTGCAGCTGGGAAGCAGCCCTGAGACAGATCCAGTCCCACAGGAATTTGTAGGTTTTATTTTGTATCTTATTTTCTGCCTCAGTGCTGATCAAAGAAAGCACATCCTACTGAGTCAGATGCTATTTCCTGCACATTATCCATCTTGCAAACCCTGCAAATGCTATGAACCCAGTGGATTTTGGAACAAGGTAGAATACTACTATATCCCACCCTGAGGCAGCACTGTTTAGATTCTCAGATATCTCTCCCTGATGTTTGTGCACAGATATGGCCAAAACATAGCACAGAGTAACAGAATATCAGCAAAGATTTATCTTTTAACCTGTTACAAGTGATAACCTGTTCTGCTGCTGACAGCAGATCACCTTACCTAAGCTTGTTTTTCTGTTTATAAACAGCAAAAGTGTGAAAACAGGAGCACCACATCACAAATGACAAAGACTTCTGTCATAAGGAGAAGCTGGGAAGGGAGAGGAAAACTCACCGTGTGAAGCTCTCTCTTGAATATGATGAGTGTTACAAAGCCAACAATAATGAATATTGGACCAAGACTCAAATAAGCTAAAAGCTGACCAGAGAAATCACCTAGGGAAACAAACAAGAGAAACAAATCAGCCTGAGCTTCACAGGTACTTGCCACAAGGACGTGGGTCAGCTGCTGCCCTGAATCGCTGAGAGCAGAGGGGTAAACTCAGCACTGCAGCACGTCTCCATTTTGCAGACTGACAGCAACTGCTGGAGCCTGATGGGAGCTGAGGCAAAGAAGGCAGCAGTGCTCACATGCAGGTTCAAAAGCAGGGATGAGAGGAGCTTGGCATCCTGCAGCAGAGATTACTGCCAGCCAATTTACAACAATGACCATAGGTGCGGGCCCAGAGCCACTTTAATCCAGCATAAGCACAGGCTGCTGCAAAAGAGGCAGTGTCTTTCCCTCCCCGCATTCATGCTGCCTGCCCATGCCAGCAATTACCAGCATACACTCCTCAAACAAATCCTTTCCCACTCCCTTCCTAAAATGGGTTCGTTTTCAGCTGGATCAGCTTCCTAATCTGTCTCACCATGTGTGTGCATGAACACTAGCATTAGCAACACAGGGAGGAAACAACTAGCTAAACACTGCAGAGGAAAGAGAGGGAAAAAAAAGAAAGCCAAGGATTATTTTTTTTTTTTTGCCAGTAGTCCACTTGTGTCATGCAGAAGGAACTGTGAGCCTGCACCCTCACTAGCAAACAGTCCAGTCATCCCCTGGAAGAATTCAGATCTCATCTGAGGACATAAGGTACCTCAAACACATCTGCTTTATCCTGAACTAGCAGGGACACAGGAAGAGGAAAGCACCAGCACAGAGCTATACGTTACAATCTAAGTCTGCCCTGCCTCCGTTCCACAAAGAAAGGCACACACACAAAAGTACGTGGATGTGGAGGGGAGGCATCACCATAAGGCCAGGAAGGAAGCAGGATGCCTCCACAATGCCAGGCATAGTGCTCCTTCCTGGATCAGCTCCACCACGACAGGCTGAGCTTCCCCACCTCACGCACCTGCACTGTAACACTGCGTTGGGCCTAAGGGACTGTCACCTCCGAATTCTGGAAGAGAAAGAAACAGTACTGCACCACTACAACGTTCCAGACCCTGCATTAGATCTGGGAACAACTTCATCATCACGTTTTAGTTAGCTACACCAGTGAAATTCAGGAGGCTTGCAGGATAAACCCCCAAGAACACTGGGGTTTTGCTGGAGTGCCGTTAACATTTTGATAGCCCGAAAAGTGTTAGAAAACACTGAAATTGGGATTTTTCTTAGGACACGTGGCAGGTTTGCTCTGTGGCAGGTGGAGGTTCCAGAAGCCACCAAAGCAGAACTGCAGCATATCATGGTAATGCAAACTGGAAGTAGGTGCATCAGTTGCCTGACAACAGAGCATCACGCCCCTTACGGTTTCATATATATCACACTGTACAAATGGGTCTTAAATGAAGAAGAAATTCATGAATAAGCTACCAGACAACCCAAACTAAAAGCCTCAGGAATGCTTTCCAGAAGCCTCAGTTCCACTGTCATCAATGAGGGGGAGTTCCTCCCTGAGGAATCACTCTATTACAGATGGTTGGCTCAACAACCACGGTACATAAGTATTTTGCTATTCAAGACATTATTTTGTCAACAGAAACCAAATTAGTTGTCTTCTGGGGAAGAGGAGGGGGGATGTCTATTACCTGCACAGGCAGAGGAAGAATAATTTGGGAAGCTGTCTTTAATTTAAATAGCACCAGTAACATCACACTCTGGATCCTCCATGCCATTATCGTGCAGCACTCCCAATAAGTCAAACCACCACCACACATCCCCACCTGACCCCAACGTCACAGTTCAGTCCCCTCAACACTTAACTGTCCTTTTAAAAAAGTACAGAGATGGGCACAGTGGTAGGAAATGCTGTGGATACCAACAGCAAGCAAACAGAATCACGTTCTGAAGCTGCTCTTGGCAGCTGTGCATTAACTGAAGGCTGCACCAGAAGCTCATTAATACCATCATAAAAGCACTCACTAGATTAGCAGGCTAAGGCAGAGCTACGCTCACCAAACCAGCTCTGAAACGTCTGGAAGTGCAGGAGAAGGGAGAGCAGGGCCACACTGATCGCTGCTCAGAGCCCCAGGGAACAACAACTTGTGTCACTTTGCCAACGCTCACGCTCCAGTGCGCTCAGGGACTTCTTCCCAGGGAGTGGGGAACTGCAGGAGAGCTGACAGCTTCACGTCTAGCAAGCAGGTCCCACTCCACCTTTCATAAAAATAATTCTTCACTTTTGCTTCAGCTTGAGAACATAAAGCAGTACCTACAATCAGGAAGCACACACCTCACTAGAAGCACCAAGATCTCTGGAAAGTACAGAGAAAAATCTATTTAATACACAGTCTGAGTTCTTATTTGATGTTGTTGTTTTACGTCCAGCATCACTTGGCATGAGGGTGAAAAAATAAGAACCTAACTACCTCAATTTGAGGCATCCAAGGGATGAACAGAGGAAACAGCGCCCGTAGCTCAGAAGTACATCATTTCTTCCGCCTTCGTTCAGCATTTACTTCTGCTCTAATTCAACATTTTACCCAGCATTCTTTCAGTGGAAACATGCAAGGATTGCCACACCAGCTCAACCTGTACGTAAGAAAAATGTGAATCAACAGCACTACCCACATCCTACCACAAGACCTGGCTTTACCACCGCCACTTCCTACTGAGGCATCTATTCGTGGCACTGCTGCTGGTCGGATGTGCTTGCCTAGGTGCAAGCTGCACAGACAAACAGTGTATTTTGTTTCATGTGCATTGACACCAATAAGTATTCATGATGCATTTCCATTTCCTCTACTCGCACGTATCCTGCCGTCACAAGGTCCGGAACAAGAAGAATACTTTCAGGAGGCTTTAAACTTCACCATGAGGCATGCAGACATCAAACTTCTGCAGAAAGATTGAGCATAAAACCCAGCACTGAAGAAACCATATAACTGGGTTTCAAAGAAATACTGAGGTGTGAAATGAGCCCCAACTTGTGAACTACCACCCCAAGCAGAAAGCAGGGCAAGGGCTGGCAGAACAGACACACTTATAGGAGCAACACAGGCTGACATTCAGCCACTTCTGCACATTTGCCTCTCCACCTTTGCCTGACCATAGCAAACACCCCAGAGAAAAAACAGGAAGACTCTCTGTCATTCTGCAGAGAGTTTGTCACCTCAGAGCTTGTCCAATGTGAAAAGGACAAGTTCCAGAGCTATAAGAACCCCAGCTGCACTGAAGCATCTTTTATCTAATCCCAAACAAACCCAGGAACTCTGTTTCTCCTCCAGTGGAACTCACCCTACAAACAGGAAGTCCCTGAAGATGCATTTTAAGTCTGCAACGCAAAGTCATCCCATGCAAAGTAACACGCATGGAGAAAAACCAACCCTAATTATACACACACAGCAATGGGATTTAGTTGGTTAAAAATCATCCCTAGCTTAACACGAGCCAATACCTTCAGAGTATCATCCAGTGCTCTGGAGCAATCCAAAAGCCAAAAAGAATACTTGTAAGAGCCAAAAGTTACTGATCTGAAATTACAAGAATGCATTATGTGATTCCTGATGTACTGTAACAGCAAACACAGAAAAGGCAAATAGGAAGCAGATCCAGATAACAGAAATGGAGCAGCAGCCACTCGTATCAAGGAACTCAGACTTTCAAATGAAAAGGAAAAATAATGCAATAGGACTGGTTCACATATGACACAGAGAAATAGTAAACATTTGATACATCTCACTGCACATGAAACAGAGAGTGCTCAATGAAATTACTGAGCAGTGGGCTTAAAAGCAGAAAAAACATTACACTATTACAAAGCTCAGTGCCACCGGTACTGCAGAGATCCAAAGTGGAAATGGGTACAAAAAGCAATTAGCCAAAATCAGAGTAAAGCTTTTACGAACCCATTAAAGGACATAACAATCCTGATGCAATCACCAGCTCATTACTGGAAGATATACAGAAGAAGTATTACTCCTGCCCACCTGCCAGGGACCAGACACTGTGCCAAACAATCTCACAAAAGCACAGTTGCTGCTACGAAACGTGACAGCAGGTCATTGTTAAAGACCATCCTCTTAAGCAGCATGCTTTAATGTGTTGTCAAGTAGCACTGTTGTTGTTCGTTTTCTCTCTAGGTTTCATTTTGATGTTTTCTATCAACAATTTTTCAGTTGGGTTCTCAAAAATGCCATCAGTCCATCTGTTTGCAGGTAATTCTAGCAGAACGTTCACCTGTTGTTCCTCAAAGCTGACACTGCAGAAAGCCCCAAACACTGTGCAGCCACCCAAGCACCAAGAACGAGTGTTTGAAACATCTGTATTGACAAGAAAACATTACAGGAAGGCAGGAGGGACAAGCACCCTTCTGGAGGCACCTGTCCCTTTCACAACCACTAGCAGAAGCCCAAGAACAGGCTTCCTCTGCCAGACAAACATCAGCAAAGACCGATTTTCAGCTGATCACAGTGGAAGGGCACTCACTCGAAGCAGAGAAAAGCTGGGACGACAGCAGTTCTGTGCTGGAAGCCTTTAAAGACAAGAGATTTGAAGAGTCAGTTGCCACCATGGCTCAGCTCGCTGCATGCCAGGCCAGTAGCCCCAGGGATCAGCCAAGAGCAAGAGGGTTTGTCACACGACAGTACGTGATGTGCCAAGAGAGTTTAATAATTTATGTCGGTAAAAGTAGGATCTACTTCTCATTCTGACCCCTCCCTGTCAGCACAAGGTTACATCAATTCCACTGCACTGAGCATACTGCTCATCATTATTTTATAAATATATTATCTAGCAGCTTTAATGGATCTGGACTTAAGCCCTACACAGTCAGAACATAACGGCTTTCTAAATAAAGTTAGAGCACTTTCCCTGAATCCAAGTCAAAACATCAGGCTGACCATCTTACTGCAACTCATTTTTCTAGATCAATGTGGATTAAGAAACTTTAGTACCAGAGATGTTTTAATCTTTTAGTCCTCCGTTTCCGTTTTTGGATCACTTACTTGACCCAAGCCTAGCATAGAGCTCTTCCCTGTAACACAGAGCTCTAAACTGGAGGTGATTAATCTGCTTCAAACAATTACCTTCTGCAGTGGACTGTTAAAAAAAAAAAAAAAGTAGTCAGTGATGAGAGAAAATAATCACGATGTCACTTTCCTTGAGAGTCTCTTTCCCATTCAGGGTCCCTTCCAACTCAAACAACTCTATGATTATGATTCTTTAAGATCTGTCCGGCGACCCTTGCACAGCCAAACCTGCAGATTTCAAACACCCTCATTTCCCAACTCAGACCAAGAAGGAACACACGGGACACTATTTGTGCTGCCAGGTTCAGGTCAAGAGGGAAGATAAAGAGACAAATCCATGCCATGAGGAAAGATCCTCATCTCTTCTCCATAACTCATAGCGGCATGCTTGAGAAGCAGGTTAGCAGAACACATGGGGTGAAGGAAAACACACACAGAAAAGGAAACAACGCTGGGGACAGCCCCGCTAACAGCCATGATGGGGGGTGCACGGGAGCTGCATTTCTCAGTGCCCTCTTGTCACAGATCCCTCAGCTATGCCGGCACTTTCAGCCCAGCACATTCCTGAGAGCTTCAGCAGCTCTCTGTACCGCGCTGCTCAGGGCAGCCTGCACCGGGACCCAGAGTCCTGCTGCTGAAATAAAGGATGCCCAGGGACACCGCAAGGCGAACTGGGGACTGGTGAGCCGCACCAGCAACAGCAGCACCACATCCAGACTTTGACCAGACCAAAGATCAGCCAAGACCAATGCTCCGCACGCTGTTTCTCTGTAGTTTTTGAGCCTTTCTGCCTCAGCACAGCGCAGAGCGCCTGAGGAGCAGCCCCCAGACCCACCCGCTGCCGACAAAGCTGCTGTGTGAACACACGCTTGTCACCGCACACCGGGACCTCAGAGCTTCGCCCCAGCGCACCGAGGGGCGGCGGGGAAGGCGGGTCGGGCCCCGGGGCCCCCACTCCGCTGTAGGGACGGGGCCTCGCCGTCAGCCTCCCCCCCACAACGGCCCCGTCCCCATAGCCCCCCAAGGCACAGCGCGCATGCGCCCAGTCCCCCTCGCGGCTCACTATCCCGCAGCGAGCTTCACCGCCCCCCAGCGCGCACGCGCGCCTTGCCGCCTCCAGGCGTCCTCTCAATGGCTCACTATTTGGCAGTAACCAGCCTGGCCCTCAGAGGTGCCGCGGAGCGGCGGGTGGGGCTCGCCGGAGGAGCAGCGCGGCAGGGACCGGGGAGATCGGGCGAGGGCGAAGCGGAGCTTTACCTGCGGGATACTCGACGTGAGTGAGGGAGACCGGCCGCCACGGAGCGGGGAGCGAGCACTCTCCGACTGCGGCCATCTTACCCGGATACCGGGCCGGGCCACCACAGCCAATTGGGGCGCAGTTAAGGGGCGGGGCGACCAATGGGCGGGGGAGATGAGAGCAGCGAGCCAATGACGGTGAGCGGCAGGTGAGGTGCCGGCCAACCCACGGCCACCCAATTAAAAATCGAACCCGGGGAGCGGCGGAGCCAATAGACTGCTAGTATCGCTGTCCAATGGAATGGAGGCGCAGGTAGCGGGAATGCCAATCGAAAGAAAGGCGGGCCTCATCGTCCTTCCTCATTGGAGGGAAGAGCGATGCAGATTAGCCAATCACCAGCTTCCATTGCAGCCCGCTCTTAGCCAATCGGCTGCGGGGGGCTGAGGAAGGGGCTTAAAGCGGTCGCTTCGTGGCTGAGGAGACCCTCTCCCGCGCAGCTCTTCCTGTTGTGGGTCTCGTTTCTCTCCGTTACGTCATGGGACGTGAATGACGAACAAACCGCCCCTCTCTGTCACAGAGAAGTTTGTTAAAAGGCAGTCTATGTTATAAATGAGATCCCGCAGCTACGCTGTGTTATTTCACTACTTTAAGCTTAAATTTCTCACTTCTTGCCCTCCGCAGGCACAAGGTGTGAGCTCTGTTGAAAATTTGGTCATCATTAATAACAAATCCCCACTATAAAAACCCCAAACAAAAGCAATATCCCCATGTGTGATCACAGAGTAATACTTACCTGGAGATCCTGAGGGCAAAGCAGGACACGCACACAGCACAGCCCTTATTTACAAGAGATGGGAACACACAAAGAGAAGCTTGTAGAAAGCAGACAGACCTCAAGAGCAAACCATAGTTATTCCATGTTAAAAATAAATAAAAAACAAATACACGAGAGCAGTGCAGGAAGTGATAAAATAGACGCAAGAGACAGGTTGGGTTGTTTTCAGGACACAGGCTGAGCTTGCTGTCCTGGGTATTCCTCTTCTTGCAGTTTTCAAATAGCAATTATATCCAGTTCATTTTAAAAGCCTTTTCAGGGTTGGCACTATTCCTGTCACCTCAAGAAAAATAGCATCCAAGACTTGTTATGTGGAAAGAAAATATTTACTGCAGAAGTTCATTTCAGAATGATATAAGGTAGAGCGAGTGATTTAATGCTTTCATTATTCAAGCTAAATAAATCTCCTCCTTTCCCAGCTATTGAATATAGAGTTATGCTGGCAGAGTGGATTACATTTGATCTATGTACCATGACAAGTACTGAAAATTGTGGGCTTCATTGCTGTATTCACCCACTCCTTCTTGAAGATAAGAAGGAAGTGTCAATACAGAGAGCAGCCTTTGCTCTGTTCCGTCAGCGTAAGAAAGCACAGAGCTGCTCTGAGGATGTAATGAGTATACAGTCTGACACCATGGAAACCAAGGTAACCTCCTTTTTAACTCTTTCAGCTAATGTTCTGGGTGTGGAAAGAGACAGAAGTTCTCCTTCCTGTTCATGAACGTTTTATTTGCATGTATCACAGCTCATGACAGACTTGCATTAATGCTAACAGAAGCTTTTCTTTTTTTAAGCATATGGATGAAATTTTAATCACTGTGGAAGCAAGCAACTTATCCGATTCAATCAGTTTCCTTGTCATTTGAAAAGGAAAGTATTTAAACGCATTGTAATTGCTTCAGAGGAATAAGATGAGTTTCCTGCATTGCTCAGCAGATGGTCATCTCTGATATCAGCCCACAGGCTTTACTCTGGTTTTCTTTCACATAGGCTAGGAGACTGATAAGGATACCATAAGAACTTAGATGATGTCTAAGAGATTCTGCTCCTTACTGAGATATGTTATCATTACCACAGCCCACTAGCCTGTGCACACCACGCCTGAACACAACCAAACCACGAGGGAAGAAGAAAAATCTGAAAAAAGAAACCCCAGATTTTTCACCCACTGCTCAAAGTACAATGAGTTGTCATGTTTATTTTATGGCTCACATGATCTCAGGGCTTATATTGAGTAGAACTTCATACAAAGAAAAACATTAGAATGTACTTGCTCTAAACTTTAGCATTTCATCTCTAGGACATAGGAATATTGCTTTATACTATTGCTTTTGCATTAAGGGTGTCATCAAACTGCCACCTGTATTGGAAACTAAATACCAGTTGCTAGCAGGCTTCTCTAGGTAGTTCAAGAACAAAAACCAAGATCATGAAGGAAAGTTTTATTTAGTTTGTAATGCCCACATCCTAAGATTAGAGGTATTAGAAAAAATAGCCACAAAGAAAAGAAAAAAAAGGAAGAAGCAAAACACAGACAGATATTTACACCTTTAGGACATCAAGAAAAAAAAAATAGGCACAAGTATACATTCATTAGTTTCAGATATGGCAGAGGAACATTCAACTGAAGAGGGGTAAATGAAATCCTGCTTTTCCCACATCCTTGTATAAGACAGAGCAAGTCATGCTTTACAAAGCCACACTGATCTTGTACGTAACACAAGGCAGATTTTCCTCGATTTTTAATATGCTTTTGCTTTGAAGACCATAGAAGCCCTCCTAGAGCCATTTGGTTTAGTACATACATGAAGTACAGAGTATGTACTTTAAGCACTAGTGAAGCTTGTTACAACTTCCGTGTACAAACTGAAAGTCATGCATATTTGAAAGTCTGTTTAAGTACCAGAAACTAGTAAATGATTTTATTTCATAGCTGCTAAGCCATTTCAAATCTTAAGTGTCAGCAGAGAATGATTTAACCCCTTGAGAATAAGGGTTCATTATAAAAGAGGTAAATGTCTTCAGATCTACCCAAATACATATCTCGTCTACGACTACTATTAACTGAAGGATTCCTTTGCTAAACACAATATGCAATGGGAAAAGTTGGTCCACTGTTCCCTTACAAAGTTGGAGGGCAGGCAGCTGCTCAGGCATAACCTTTTACTGAGCCCTGTGAAGCAGACGACTCTGAGGTGGTTTCCATTTCAGCCAAACCCTACTCCAGAAGGGACCAGTGGAAGCCGCACAACACCTACTCGAGCTCACATCCAAAAGGAGCTGAATGCAGAGGGAGACTCCTCTGAAGTCAGGGAGCACTTCCTCCTCCTCTGAACCCACTGCTCTCAACAGTACCACCTAGAGGTGGCAAGAATCTTCTGCATTTCCTCTAAAACCATACTGGGATCGGGAAGTAAGGAAATGGAGTGGGGGGGGG
>VXAB01005553.1:306662-408664 GCA_013399175.1 Odontophorus gujanensis | reverse complement strand
ATTTTTTTAAGAAAACTATATTCCTTCCATGTCATCGATTAGGAATTTACAATTTCATAGCTTAAGAAGCTACAATGCAAGTTAGCATTTGCTTCATAAGGACCCTGTTGTAGTGTCCTCCCCTGTGATGTGAGCCACCAGTGGTCTCATCCATACACAAAGCAGGCAGGCTGCCCCGAGCACCAAGGCCTGAAGGCACCCAAAGTAGTAAATAAATACACGTAAAACACTAAATCTGAAATGAGCAGCACTGATTGTTTAAATTTACAGTCCATCTTATTACATTAAACTAAAGGTTTTAGCATCTTTTAACCACTACACAAAGCTGCTGCTGTTATAAAGTTGCCATATGAGAGCATAAAGCACTAAAGTATTTTTTGGCAAAGTAACTTGCTTCCAGAATTTAACATAGATTCAAATCACAGTTTACATGTAACAGGTGTGTCACACCAATACAACATCCTCTATTTTCTCACAGTATAGTCTGCCAGAAGCAAGACACCTCAGAGATCTTTCCTCATTTCATTTGCTCTCTTAAATCCTTCCCATAACAGTTTATTTAAGCAGCCTCACTCAGGTCAGCTGCTCCTTACTTCTGCTTCAATGTTGCCCTGTTTATTGCATTAATCTTGTCTCCAGGATAAGCCACATCAGTCTGATGTGCTTACAGAACAGATGTTACGTGCTCTACTCTTGCCTTCTTGCAAGCATCCTGGGAGCATTATTTATGCCTTTTACATCCTCCTGTTTACTTTTTCCCTGCTCACTTCCTCACAACAGCAGAATCCACATTAGGTTTCTGAAGAGGAAGAAAGATTTTATTCTTCACGTCCACATACCAATTTTCCATTCCTATGGAAACTCCAGGTTCTTACATTATACCTTCTCCTCCCCAGCTCCCAAAAACTATAGCTAGGTAAAACTTGCACTTTTACCTGGAATAGATAGAGATAACAAATCTAGGGGAAAAAAAAAACAAACAACACAACAGTGAAACTTGTTCAAGTTCCCATTTTTTTCTCCTTGAATATTTCCTCATTCTGAGCCTGGGCTGAGAGAGTCTTATGTGGACAAAAAAACAGGAGGAAGGACAGGCTGCACCTTCAGCCTTCATCTGTGTCATTACAGTCATAAAGGACTCAGAACATCATTGTAAGGCTTGCACAAAACCCACGAATTCTCAAGTCCAGTACACTCAAATGCTGATATCCTAACCTATTTCCTATTCAGAGCATGACCAGCCAGACTTCAGGCATCAGTGTCACATCACATGAGGAGAGCCCATCTCAGCACTATATACACATGCATTTGCTGTATAACCAGAGCTATATTCCATTTCTTAGGATTAAAAATAAAAATAAAAATAAAAATAAAAATAAAAATAAAAATCTGTTTCCTCTCTAGCAGCTTGATCCCAGTTCTCCAAGTACCTGCACAGTCTCTTCTGTGTATCACATCCAACATCCACCTGTCTCCACCTGTCTTCTGGCCTTGTGCATAACAGGAACGGGCACCATCCTATACCGGTTCCCTCTGCTTGCGTACTTCATGCTGCACTCTTATTACCTAGCAAGAACTGCTGCTGGCTAATTCTGAAATACAGCAAGGCACTTTGACAGATGTTAAAGACTTTATGTGCACAGGCAGGATGCAAATCCACTCCCTCCTCACTCAAGCTTGCCATTAGGACAAATACAGACCTCAGCAAACTCCTAAGGAAAGATGACCACAACACAGCAAGTCATCTGCCCTGCAAAGAACAGCAGGAGGGAACAGACCAGCTTCCTTAGAGTTTCAGATTGGTTACAAAAGTCTGCATTTTACTTCAGTGCTTTACAGAACTACTTCTTCCTCCCTGGGGAAAAAGAAAAACTTGCTAGTCACATTGCATGCGTTAAAATATGTGAAGTCAAATCAGCAGTAATGTCTGTAGAACCACAGCAGAAAAATAACAATAATAAAAATCCCAAAGCAACGTAGACCTCTTTGAGAAGTCAAGGGTCAAGTGGAGAATTTACCAGTGATGTTCCTGCTCCTCCAACACAATCATACACATCAGGAACCATCTGCCAGGTAACACATAGACCAAACAGGTACGTGGGTTGCCCTATTCAAGAGAACAGGGCAAAAATCTCAGCCCATTCAGTTCATGATTTATCTGACACATTAAAAATAGTAAAAGATACAGAAGGGTGAAACAAAGACAAACCATAAGCTGGCAAGTGGTCCTGGGTCCGTCCCAGCAAACAGTACTGGTTACAAAAAGCAGAAGGTCCCACCAGGCTGCTGTGTGTTGAGATAGTCTTGTGGCCACCACTGACCATTGCAGGTAGTTTTATCCAACTCTGTGATGAAAAAAGTCCTTCTACAAAACTGCTTTCCTCCTCTGATTGCCATCAGATGAGCTCCTTCAGTGGCTCATTTTCAATGGGAAGCGTGCCATTCATCTCAGGGGAGCTCTCCGTGCCCAGATATCCCAGGAGGATCTCACTGCGCCGCCGTGAGAGCTGCAAGATGTCTTCTGCCAGCAGCTGCACTGTTGTGTATCTCACATTGTCCAGATCAAACATGTCCTTCAGATATTGTACTATCTGGTGCTGCAAAGATAAGAGGAAGTTTTGCAGTAAGGAGAACTCTCACAGCTTCCAGTATCACCAATCCCATAAGGAATTTTGTATGCCTGCCATCCAAGCAGAGATCTGCATCATGCTGGGTAGCACTTTTGTGGCTAACTCCCCTCATGCCTCTGAAACAGGACAGCAGAGCTCCAAGTCACTGAAGAAACACCAATGTCCACAGCAATAACCACAGCAGCATTTAATGGGTGCAACATCAGCATTTCATGATTTTATCCACAGATTTTAATACCATCTAACTTTTATCATCGCATGTGCTTAGACAACATATTCTTTCAACACATGCACCTTTAATCCTTCCCAATACTGATGATATAAATTGATTTCACTCTATATTTTGTTGCTGTCAGTCATGGTCAATCATGTTGGGAATTATCAAATTG
The DNA here is from genome assembly GCA_013399175.1 of Odontophorus gujanensis. Classification (NCBI taxonomy): domain Eukaryota; kingdom Metazoa; phylum Chordata; class Aves; order Galliformes; family Odontophoridae; genus Odontophorus; species Odontophorus gujanensis. The sequence goes on along the minus strand of VXAB01005553.1, from coordinate 405,645 downwards.
AAATCAGAAATCCGCTTCTCAAGAACCAGCGATTTTTAGAAGGCTCTTGTATAGATTCAGATTTCCAATACCACATCAGTCAAAGCCACCCAACAAAAGCACACATGTAGTTTTAATTTAGAAGACTGCAGGACTCCCACATGGACCAGGCATAGGAAAGCCTTACCTTGAAGAAACTGCAGACTTCAGCGAGCTGCTGTTTGGGCCCCAGAAAACCAAAGGCTAGAACAGGACTGACATGCTCCGATACGGAGTAGAAGTGAGAGATAAAGCCATCTGGTACCTGCCACAAGGGAAAAATTGGTCTCAGTTCTCAGACAGAATTAGCAGCTTATTCCATATCAACTACCAAACTTATACCAGAAGCACTGTGCCTCAGTAACTGAAGAGCTGTTTAAGAATATCTCTTCCTGCAGAACAACAGTTAAGCATCAGATTTCTTGAGTGATGACTTGAGCTATCTATCTTTAAGTTTCTAAGCTGCTCTTTCAGGAGAAGAATAAATAGAAGAAAATGGAAGGCAACCATCAGGCAGTCTTTACCAAACCTACTTATAATCTCCAGTATAAGCCAGGAACAAGCACAGAAAATTCCAGATACCTAAGGTGGAGATTCTGCATGGCAATACAGCTTCCAATGTATGCATTACTCTTTGCATCATCTCACAAGGCAAACCAAGCCATACCACCTAGCTGTGGGATAGGAGCTTAACACTTGCCAGAGGCCACAGTCCCTGTGGTAGAAGTGGGATTGTGAAGTTGCAGCTTCCTGTTCTCCAGGTCCTCAAACTCATCTGCTGCAATACTTAAAGAAGCCAGAGGTTTAAGGGAAATGCATGAAGTACAAGCTAGGCAGTGGTCAGCACTGGGAGGCAGGAGAGCACGTGAGCCCACACATTGCACCAGCAGGCAAACTACAGTTCAAAGAGCAACTGAGACCATTCCTATGGGATTGTAAGCAAGGAGAGGGAATACCAGATGGAGAACATTGTCCTCCAAATCCTCTCATTAAGAAAAAGTGAGAATACACTCACGACAGTAAAACACGGGTGTTGCACTGGAACAAAGAAATGACAGCAGGACCCCAGCACTATAAAGCAGAGAGAATGCAGTTCAGTTCATTCTTATACCACAAAGATTTTGTATTCACCAAGATCTTAGAATCAAACGCATTTGAAGCTGAAAAGATATCACTTTCTCTGTTCATTCATTTTGCTTACCATCAGAAGCCTCCTTTTTGCTTTCAGAACAGACCAGCAGGCAGTTGCTAGGGCCTACAATTAACAAAGAGACCATAACTTGCTGGGATTACTTTTCTGAAGGAAACAGCCTACCAACACATTGCCATCAAAATATCAAAGCAGTGGCCCTTTTGTACCAACAGCTCTTAAAATTAGATAGGAAAAATCTATGAGCTGGAAGCAGGTTTGACCACTACAGATGCATTGTAGAAAAACCAAAGCACTTTTGAAGATCACTAATACAATCTGGCATATCTGCTACATGCCCCAGAATACAGACTTCAAGCAGACAGCTGTTGAAAGATTTACATGTACTGGAAGACTGCTGTTTAGAGTTTCAAGAAAGCATGGTGTTTCTCAAGAGAAAACACAATTCAGCCAGGCAAGTCGAGGTGACAGAGAGTCCTTCCTGGCTTTGGCACTGCTGGACACAAGGAGTGCCTGGTTCACGCACCGTCTCCTTGAAGCTGTCGGACAGCCAACGGTTACGCAGCACAGCCAGCACAGAGGAGGGTGGATTCTCCAGATCCTCAAAAGCATCCATGAGGATAAAGTCCAGCACAATATCAAAGAAACTCATGCACACCACCTGTCAGAGAGCAGAACAGTCTGTAAAGGAAACAGCTTTGCAAAAAAAAGGAGATGGACTTTGAAACAACAAAACAATGTTTGCTACCAACAAAGGAAGACTGAGCTGTGTTCATTCAGTTCACTGGCCAAACCCAAGGCAGGCTAGCCAAGAGTCTCCCAATTCCTGAGCCCAGGAAACTCCAGTCCAAAGGGCAAGCAAATCTTAGAGGTGTACACATTAGCTTGTGCCTCTCGAAAGAGGTGGGGTTTTTTTCCCCATTATTTATATTTTTTAAACACATTAGTGCTGACACCGCTGAAAGCAAGATTTACTATGAAGTTTAAACACCCAGCCAGCCAGTTTTCCCCCTGCCCTCCCCCACAACAAACAATTGCAGAATAATCATATTTCAGCAGCCATTCATTCACTCCTGGGCTGTTTGTACAAGTCCATTACAGTCCAGCTCCTCTCCAACTTCTAGAGAGAATGTCTTTACCAACCCCTCTTCCCTCCAGCTCCTGCTGTGTGGTTGGCCAGGTCTCTGGCTTCAGTGCATAATGAAGCATCTCCTCATAGCTTTCCAGAAAAGCTTTGGGATTCTGCAAGAGCAGAGAAAAATCACTTCAGAAGGTGCAGCAGTTGTGGACACATTATACCAAAGGCTTACTTCTCTATTTTGAGCTAACAAACATCAACACGTGTTACTAACTGACTTTTTCAGCCAAAACACACTTCGTACCGAATTTGTTTTTTTATCATGGGAGGCTCAGCTGTGACTTAAAGCACATACTTTACTCAGCTGTCATCAAGGAAGTGGTTAGAGACACCTATACACAAACCAAGTCCAGTAAGACTAACACCATGCAAGTGTCTCTCTGTCTGGGAGATGATGTGGTTGATGCAAAGGTTTGATTATTATTTCCCTTTCCTGTATTTGCACTCTGTACCTTCTACTCTCTCTATAATGAGGCACAGTGTCAAACTGTGGACAGGAGTTGCAAAGAGCCTCTTTCAAAAGAATTTGTGTGAACAATAAAAACATTGGTATTTTATTTTTCACAGTGGTCACCTACAAACAGATGACGTTTTCTCCTTTCATGGTCCACAATTTGTCTAGGGACAAGTGTCCCTGTGCCCACTAGAGAATTAAACCACTTTCAAGCTTCCCACCTTCTCAGCTTTTGTCATCAGTCCTATCACCATTTGCTTCCCAACCTCTCCAAAAAACAGTTGATTGCTTTCATCCTCCAGCAGCTCCTGCAAAGGGAACAGAAGTCTCCATGAATGGAGAGTGACAGCTTCTGGCCAGCTGTGCAACTCCCAGGCTTTCACATCCCAACACTGGATCAGGCCAGGTAACCACCACTCAAGCTGGGAAAGGAGACCAGGGGACACTTATTCCTCTCCAAATCAAACTGATGATGATTACAAAGTTGAGTAACAGAAGCTTGGACTGTTTCTGTTTTTACTTGCACCAGAGGGAAAAGACTTCAGTCTGCATGAATGTAGGAGAAGAATATGCTGCTGAAAGCAGCGTGCTGTGGGAATGCATGAACCACAAGGACAGCCAGCCTCACATCCTTTACTGAGCCATTCTCACCTTGAAGGCCTGCCTGACACAATGGAGCTTTGCAAGGAAATCCTGGTCACTGTAGCAGCCAAGGAGCTCTGTCCTAGAGGGAAAAGGCAAAGACTACATAAATTTCAGTTCTCCCAAAAAGGGTTTTTCTGTGACCCTATCAACTACGCTCTCCTAAGAAAAAATAAAAATAAAAAAAAATAAAAAAAAAACCCAGGCTCTGCCTAGGAGAAAGTAACAAATGTGTTCCCTTTGTGTAGCTCCCTGGAGGACCACAGCACCTATTTAAGGACTGTCACAGCATAAAACTATGCAAGCCAGCCACACAGAACAGTTATTCTCATTAATGTCCCAGGATAACAGCCTTTCTTACCACGCACATAAAATCAAGAGAGATGAGAAATCCAAACAAGCAACAAAGATGCTATGAGTTTCCTGCCCCAAAGGGTTATTGTTTTTTATAGAGCTGTTCAAAGGTATATTTTGTGTTCACATTGCTCACGGGAGCCCTGACACAAGCATCCACAACTCCAGATGACACTTTTTACCTCAACGTCCGGCATGCAACCTTCCCTTCTTTCACTAACTGCAGGGCTTCTTCATATGCTGCTACGGGCTTTGATAGATGGAATGGTATTTCCTCAAAGTGAAGAGAGTCAAAGAGCTGTAAAGGTGGCAAGAAGCACAGGAAAAAACAAATGATCTCATTAAATATTTGTAAATACTTGGGGACTGCATACAAGCAAGACGTTCCTTCTTTAACTGGCAAACTTTAGTCGGTCACAATTATCTCATGCAAGATTATTTCCTTCCCTGCCAGTTTCAAAACTGTCTCAGCTCTGTCACAGCTCAGTATTCCCTAAAAATACACAAGCAAGCCACATTACATTAGATATACAGTATTTTCCTAGATGTTTTATAGCATGTTTTCTACGGTAGGTTGGAAGATGACCTGCAAATGTTGGTTGAAAAGGACCTCCAGCTTCCCACTTGAAGCAGGATGGTTACCCACACTTGACCAGGTCAGTTATGGTTTATCCTGGGCAAGCCTTGAAAGCCTCCACATAATGAGATTTCCTGACCTTCCTGGGGCAGGCTGCACCATCACCCTAATGAAAAACCTTTTCCTAACATCTATCCAGTCTGGGGCTGTTGCTTCATGTTTTATCATCTTCCTCTATTAAGATGTGATTGGTTTCGCTGTCTTTGTGGCTTCCCTCCAAGCAGCCGGTCCTCTACACACAGTAGGAACTTAAGTTACCTCTGCTGCAGAGAAGAAGGAGTCCTCAGAAACTGAGCTGTCTTCATCATCTGTCCGAAGCCGTAATGACCCATCCGTCAATGGAAGCATTAGAGTCTTCTCTGGAGGAGACAAAGAAGCTGCACATGTTGGAGTTCATAAGAGGAATAGTAGTCTAGAGTCACTGTGCTGTCCCACCCTCATTTGAGCATTCTGCCAACACTCCATTGCTTTGCTCATAGAACAGAAAACCATAAAAAAAAAAAAACTGTCTAACTAACATATTTCAAACCCATCTCACCCAGATCCAGCAGCATGCTATCCGATGGAAGTGAGGACCCAAATTCTTCCTGGAGATGGTAGGCTCGGTGCAAGAGGGACTCCAACTTCTCAGCAAATTCTCTTTTCTGGGACTCCTCCTTAGACATAAATGCCATAGGATTTACAGATCAAATTATGTGTGAGAGAAAGGGAGAGAAAGAGAGAGAACTCAATCCTGCAATACAGCTAATATTTTAAGGGGAGGAATGCTTCTATACAGCCTATTCAAATCCTCTGACATTTTTAGCTTCACGATTTTGACTTCCTGTTAAAAAAAGACAACTTTAGTCTGCTATGCAGAGAAGCAGGAATTCTTACAAGTTACAGATAACTTAACTCTCCTGACTTGTGATTCCCTCTTGAAATTAGCCTTAAGTCATATCAGAGAACCTGCATTGAATACGAAAGTGTATCCAGAACAGGATAACAGTGAAAAGCCCTTGGATTAGGATGCTGGGCACAAGCAAAGCTTGCTGTAAGCACAAGAAGAAATAAAGGAAAAAAGAAAAATAAGACACAGCATCTTGCCTTCATGCTCTGTGTCTGCATGAGTATGTCACCCAGTAAAGCATTAACAAAATTGATCCTGTGCTTCTTGATAATAAATTAACCCTTGAATTTGTTTGCAGAAACACTAGGGAAGTTGGTGGCCCTGCCTGTGGCTTCAGGGTGCAACCTGATGATCCCTGGGGCCCCTTCAAACCCAAGCCATTCTGTGATTCTATAGGAAACTTCAAAAAGTGACAGCAAGAAACCAGGTTTGACCTGTGTAAATACCCACTACAGAAGGCAAACGTCCAATACACATTCTACATTAGGTCAGATTTATGAGAGCCCTGAAACACTTTTTGCCATTGAGAACTCCTGGAGAGTTTGGAGTTGAGCTCCTTTCATAACCTTGAGTTACAGCCACTCTGTTTAGTTTTGTAGTCACTCATCATGGAGCCTTCCTAGTTTGGATCTCCTCTTTTTTCAGAGGTCTGCCCAACATAGCTGTCAGGTCCAAGACAAGATGTTGTCCTAAAATACTTGCTATGTAGGTGGAACAAGTTACACATCTCCCCGTTCCACTTGTTCCGTGAACGGACATTCTTAGCACCTACTTTGCTTTAGTCATTAATACACACAGGCAGCTGCATCCTGCTTCTCCACTCACCTCCCTAAGAAGTGAGAGTGACCAGCAAGATCTCCACTTTCAGTGTGTTAAAGAGTTACAGACACAACACTGACAGGCAAAAAGCTTTCTTCCTCTCAGTAGCTGCATTTGTTACAGCCTTTTCCTACTGCAGACTCTGCTGCTTGAGCACTTGCATGACAGTGACTGACATGACCTGAAAGGTGGGCAGAAAAGCTGAGGAATGAGGGGGAGAGACTTATTAGAAAGAAAAAATAATAAAAGAAATCGCCCACTCACACTGCATAAGGAAGCCACAAATGTAGACAGCTCTTAAACAGTCTGGCTCAGCTCTGCCCTCAATTTGCTCTTCTTCTACCCTATTAGTTACTACTACTGGCATTCTGTTTGGCCTTTTGGCATGTTTCCCAGCTGTCAAACACAAGGGAAAAGTGGAGACCTACCTCATCCTCAGACAAGTTTTCTTGGTGTTTCTTGCTGTCCCAGGGCACAGGAGTGCTGGAACTTGCACTGTCCCGCTGCCTGATGGTCAGCGCCTGTTCCCACTTCTGCAGGGCCTCCTCAAACAGCTCCATGCCTGGCAGCACAACCAAAGAAAGCTCTGAGGTCTTGGAACCGACAGGTCACTAAGTTTAAGTCAAGGACAGAAGAAAGCTTGCTATTAGAGCACAAAGGTGCGTCCACACAGAGCTGCTGATGCTCTATGCCACTTCACACCCTATTTTTGCTCTTCCCATGATAAACAACCCCTACAGGGTGATGTTAACTCCTGCATTTGTTTACCTTGAACGTAGAGGCTCTCTGCGCTGGAATCACCAATGGCTCCACCATCTCCCATTGCCTGGGCCTCCCACATCCCTGTTGATGCTGGTGTTGGACTAGAAGAGTTCACAGCTACCATCTGCAGGAATCATAGAATTGTAGGGGTCAGACCTACACGCTGACCTCTAGAGATCACCAAGTCCAACCCCCCTGCCAAAGCAGGCTCCCTGCAGCAGGACCAGAGCAGAGAGGAGTAAATACCTTTTGAAATATCTCCAGAAGGGTCAGCATTAAGACCCACTTGCCTTGGAAGGGGTGGTATGAACAGTTACCAGCCCCTTCCCATGTAGGTTCACACCATGCTGCCAACTGCCAAGAGCTGTTAAGAGGGGAGACAAGAAGTCCTGCCCTTCACCACCTGGCATCACAGCAGTATCTTTGGAAACACAGAAATTCATGTAGAAAATACCTCCCCCACCAATTTACATCTAAGCTTCATTAGGAAACAGAACAGAGAAGTAACCCACAATCCAGAAAAAAGCAGCAGATTATCAGCAAAAAGTACAACCAGGGGATTTGGCCAAGGGAAATTCCAGCTCTCTCTTTGCAACTAAACCTTGCCATGGGAGGGCTGAGCACTAAGATCTGCAATGCAAATTGTCAGCTTGCTCAAGTTTCACCCCCGTGCACAAGCACCTTCTGAAGTCTGACAAAACAAAGTGCTGGGTTCAGATAAAGTCAGTGATCAGTATTTTCATAGGTGTTTTTTTTTTCAGATGACTTATGTAAAATGCCCAAATGTGAGCCTGATGCTGGAGAAAAAGCTACAATAAATGGCTGACAGCTCTTGCCATGCCCTCATCGATTCATCTCTGTGGAGTCGTAATAAATCACTTTGAGATCCAAGACTGCAAAGAGCAATTCACTGCTACTGACTCAGTAAATAAGTGGCAGAGCTCAGGAAAGCAGACGACAGCAGGCAGAACCTGCAGCTGTGTGAAGGATGAACTGTCCTCCCATCACGTAACATAAAAGCAATGAGGACATATCACAGAAGCTCAGCTCCCCCACAGTGAAGGGGTATTGGAACAGATTTCTTTGTGTGGATATTGTTACTCAAGTGGAAAAAAGAATTCAGATAGTTTTATGTCAAAAGAAACAGCCTTCAGCAATACAAAATCTGGACAGCATCTGTGGGAAGCAAGAAGCCACAGGGGAGTTAAATGGATGTGAGTTCATGAAGGGGGAGGAGGCCAGGGCTGGACACAGCGTGGTCTGCACAGACATATCCCATCCTGTCCCAATTACCCAGAGGAAAACTGAGACAGGCAGCACACCCAGCACCCGCGGCAGCACTGCCACCTGCTGGAGACACACTTTGGTCTGCACAACTTTTTGTCGACTTTCTGGTTCGAGTGTCAGAGCAAGCTAAAAATAATGCAACACCTGCACACTGTGGCTAGATGATTTTTCCCCTTCCTTCCCCATCATTGCTAATGAAACACCAAGCACAAGTGCTTCCACAGCTGATGCCAGGAAGGGGTTTAGTGGCACATCACAGTGTTGACACTGCTGATCACTTGTGCCTCCTGTTGCTCCAGTAGGCTTTGAGCAGGGGGGATATAAAACAGGCCCTGAAGCCACAAACGTTTCCCAGTGTTTCTGCCTTTGGTCTCACGAGAGGTGGATATAAGCAGTGACAGCTTCTGCTTTGAAGGACACAGAACTAGCAGGCTGTGTCCCAGCCTGCACTGTTTCATTAATGGAGATATCTGTTTTTTTTAAAAACACATTAGCTTCCAAAACCAAACCTTGTGCAGCCTGCTCAGAGGCAGAAGGGTTGCGATGACACGAGGGCTGTTGGTCCACCTAACGCCCCACTACAGAAGGAAACAAACTTCCCAGCTACAACTCATCCTTGCTCCTGTAGAGGGGCACAGAGAGCCCCAAGGAATCCTGGCCACAGCCCACACACAAGTCCCTCCCCAGCCTCCTGCTGGCCAAAGCCATGGGAGAGACCCTGAGGCTCTTAGCCACAGGAAAACACTGCTCTGATGCCAGAGTAATGCCCGGCCCCAGCCAGCTCCAGATCATCACTGTTAAATTACACCAAGCCTGCCCTCCAATTACACTGTAACCTCCTCTACTCCAAGAATCTTGGCATTATCCACCAGCCAGCACAAGCCCATGGATTTGGTAATCTTGGTATATGGAGATGCACTAATCTCCCACCCCTGCTTCTCTCAACCCTTCTGAGAAAGTTCTTACCGAGGCAAGGCTGTGGGAGGAACTGGAATGTTTGCTGGGCTCAATGGAGGAGATCCCACTGAGCGTGTCATTGCTCTTGCTGCTGGGACTCTGGACTCTCTTGCTGGAGTACCCTGAAGTTGAGGTCACACAAAAACAGGATTTTAGACCTGGTGGCCTGTGCACACAGAGGCTGTAACAGAAGAGTCTGTCTCCATCAAGTGCTGCTGGGGATGAGAACCCTGTAAGCTACAGAACATGCAGTCCATGTAAGAAACTACAGCAGCCACAGGAAAACCTGGTACAAGGCAAAAGAGATTCACTGCAGCTGTGGTTTAAGGAGGGGAATATCACCTTGTCAAGTGTGACTGCAGACAGGCAAGGCAGCATCCAATACCTGGAAGTGAGTCAGATCTCCTTTATGCTCTGTTTTGCTCCCAAGCTGGTACCAAGGGGACCTGAGGCTGAGGAATGAACATGTATTGCCTTTGATGGTAGGAGGTGAGCACAAATGGAAAGCATCAAGGAGAAACTCCTCCATCTTCCTTTAGGCTGGGCCAAGCACAGACACAGCAGGCAGCAGCACAGACAATGGTGCTTCTGAAGTTATTTGCCATGCTTCAACGGGGAGTCTTTGCTGTTGTTTGTTTTTGTTTATTTTTTCACCCTACAGTGCCTAATGGGGAGCTGGGTCAGCCTTATCCTGAAAAATCAATACAAGTGGGTGAAGCAGCTGCCCACAGTTTGGGAGGTTCAGCAGCATGAGACAGACACTCCTGACCCACAGCTAGGCCACCACCCCCTCCAGGCTGCACCAGGCAGATGCAGCTGCACACAGCACACACAGGGTGGGTGTCACACGGGCATCACCAAAATCCATACGCAGCCAGGTCATGGTGTGCCCCAGGCCGTTACTGTCAGGGAGCCGTGGCAACACAAATCCATAGACTCTGTGTGGGCAGCGGGATGGGAACTACATGCCTTGGTCAGAACCTCAGTGTCACTTCCCCCCCCCCACCCACAGTCACACGGGTTTTGAGCTCAGCATCTCTCTTTTCCTGCACTGACCCCATGATGACAGCACAGTGCTTCAGGTCTTTAATTTCATTCAGCATCAACGTAATAAACAGAAATCACTTTTCACTCTGCCCACTTGACAGGGATATTCCACAGTCCCTCTGCTGCTCGTACACCCCCTTTCTTTTAACACTATTTTAGCAATATTATCTTCACTCCCTCACTACATGGTTTTGGAGATTCCCCATTACTGCAAGGCCAACCTTTCTTCACAGAAGAGACCCTTCTGGTTGGCAGGATGGGCACTGTGACACCTCCGGGCTTAAAACCACACTTCTCTGGAGCAATCTGCTTCTTTCGGCGACGACGACGCTTCAGCTGATGAGCTGCAAGAGCCAATGCAACTGTCCCAAGAGCTGTAGCAAACAGTACCTTACGTAGGCCTGGAGAGAGCCGCAGCTGAGAGAAGACAGACTTTAAACACAAAAGATACGGAAGAGCAACAATGAAAAACCAAAGTCTACCACCCTTTATATATATATAAATATATATGTGTGTTTTTAATGACAGTTGTAAAGATAAGATACCTGAAATGTACCTTGGCACTTCCCCTCCCACCCACAGGATTCCTCCCATTATCTGCTACACAGCTGATGCTTAACAGGAGGGAAACTGCATAGCATCAATACGGACTCCAAATCCATCCCCACTACCCTGGCCTCTATGTGCAGACCAAACAGTCAGGTTCTCCCACCATCATTCCTCTCAATTAACACAGATCCTTCTTTCTTGTCAGACAATCACCAAAGCCAAAGCCTGAGGAACCAGCTGGAAAAGACTTTTCTCTTGTTGTACCTGCCCAAACGTTGTGTAGACAAACACGGGGATCTCCGCCACAGTCATTGCCAAGGCCTGGATGATGGACATGCCCTCAGTCCGTCTAAATGCCATGGCTAAAGGATGACCTCCAGGAGCACGAAGGCGAAGGGCACTTGCAGATGCTGAGTGAGCCACTCACAAGGAAGTCCAGCTTTCATCTGATGCTGAACTCAGTGTCCTGGAGCCAGCCTTCATCCAGCAATCCTCCTGAAGAAAGACGGAAAAATCAGGTGAGTGAAGGGAACACGCAGCCTGTGCTTGACAAACAGCACACCAGCTCACTCGGAGCAGCAACGCTGCTAGAGCCAAACAGGAGCTTTAAAGCATCTCCTCATCCATAACAGCAACGTTGCTTCTCATACCAAGTATGGGGTAAGGTTCACAAACTGCTATTAGTGTCAGCAGTGTCCCTGCAGTCAAAAGCTGCAGCTGCACCAGAGATTTCCACATGCTCCACCATGAGCAGCACATGGTTGGATTAAACTTTTTGCAGACCCCATGTTAAAAAAAAAAAACAAATAGGTAACAACTGTACCAAATAATCACAAAGTATGCACCTTAGTCAGCAAAACTGTGCTCTTGATTCTCTGTCACTGTAAAGGGCCATAAGCAAAGGCAGTTTCTCCCAAGAGGTTTCAAAGCAACCTGAGTTTAGCAGACCTTTCCTGGCTGTGCTGGAAGCTAGGAAGCAGGGACCTGCTTCATGTCAAGGACAGCTACAAAAAAAAAGTACTGTAACTAGAGGAGTATCTTTTAAACACCACAAAGTGATAAACACTTTAGCCCTGCTCTCCCTGCCAGACCAGCCTTCACAGCAATGCACTTGGAAGCAGTGCCCTCACCCATGTGCAGCCATGTTCCAGTCACGCCACGCTCTGGTGCCTCCCCACACCGACAAGTGCAACTCATCCCGTGTTTTAAAGCCACGTGATAACCCTGCATCTACCTGACCACACTGCTCACAGCAACCTTGCACCTCACGGCCTCCAGGGCCAGCACAACCCCATTAAAGAGCCACATTTGGCAACAGTCTCAAGGGACCACAGTGCCAGGAGCTTGCAGAACAAGGTTAAACGTAACATTTTGGCTAGAGCACAGCAAAGATAAGCAAAGCACAAGGAATTTTGGGGACACCGTTCATCCTGCAGGTTACTACACCTGACTGGCAGTGAGGGCACACAGCACGACGCCAAGAAAAATCCTCCACGCTGAGCACTGCAGGCAGCCTTGCTCATCCTTGTCCTTCAGGACAAAGCAACACTGGCCCCACCAGCACACAGAGAGATTTAAACCACAAGCGGTGCCCTGCTCCCCTGGGCATCCCAGGCCGGATGCTCCCTATGGGATGCCCCACACCAGCACTGCAGCAAGCTGGGGCCCTGCAGGCAGAGCTCCCTGGGCTGCCCGCATCCTGGGAGCAACCTCCGTCACCCCCACGCTCACATAACCCCGAGCACCCCCTCACGTCCCTTGCACCTGTCTGGGCGCTCAGGGCCCTGGCATCCCTCAGGTCCTTTACCCCCACGGGGCCCCAGTGCCCTCCTGGGGTTCAGGGACCCCTAAGCGGCCCGCACCGCGAGCATCCCTAGGGTCCCTGCCCCCAGCGCCCCCCCCCCCCACCTCTCTGACCACTTCTACTCGGTAAGTCCCCGTCTCTGGCCCCCACAGCGAAGCGGTGCGGCCACCCAGCCTCACGAGTGCGCGCAGCCTTCACCACTCACCGCGACGCGTGGATGCACGGCCCCGCTCGGCGCCCCGCTCCGCGCACCGCGCGCCATGGCCGCGGAAGGGCAGCGTCTCCTTCCCCCGCGCCGCAACCTACCCTGAACGAGGGCTGAAGCCCCGCCCCTCCGCACTTCTAGCCAATCAGAGTGGCGATCATCCTTCCGGCGAACCAATCGGGGCGCTTCCCGCAGCCCCGACTGCGGGCTGCGGCGGCGAGTGCGGTTGAACGGAGAGCGGAGGGGGCGGCGGGCGGCGCGAGCGCCCATTGGGCGCCGTCTGACAGCTCCCACCGCGACCACCGCCCCTCTTAAAGGGGCCGCGCCCACCCGGGGCACCCCCGCCGCCCGAGCCGTAGCCCGGCTCTCCAGAGCCGGCAGACGGCCTGCGGGGCAACGCCGCAATCCGGCGCTGCCTGCCGTGTGCCGCGCAGCCCGCACGGCCGTCTCTGAGCCGCGGGGCCCCGCCGGTGAGACAGAGCCCTTTTAAGAGGCCACGGCGCCGCTCGGGGAAAGCATCGATCGGCGCTATAAAGGTCCGAGCGGCGGCCGCGGTGACAGCGGGGGCGCGGCGGAGGTGGCTGCGGCTGGCGCTGGGAGCCATGGACTTCAACGTGAAGAAGCTGGCGTCGGACGCGGGCGTCTTCTTCTCCCGCGCCATGCAGGTGGGGCGGGCGGACCGGAGCGCGTCGCCATGGCAACGGGGGCTTCGGGGAACGGCGCTGGGGGCGGGGGAGTCCCCGAGGGGAAGCACCGCCCCAGCCCCGGGCTGCCGCCGCCGTCCCTTCTGCCTCGCGGGGCACGGAGGGCTGGGGCAGGGAGAGAGCAGTGGATGTCGGCTGCGCTGTGGTTGTTCTTTTGAAGCCGCTTTTAAATCTTACGGGTCGCTGTTAACCGCGCCGAGCAGAGGGACCCGGCCCGCCCTGCGGCCGCGGCCTTCTGGCGGGCAGAGCGGGGTGGGGACAGGCGGTGATCCGTGGCTGCCGCTTCGGTCAGCCCCGAGGTCCGGGGTGCTTCGGAGATGGGAAGGGGCCGCTGAAGGCCGAGCGGACTGAGGTGGCATCAAACCATCCTTTAGAAACGCGGGGTTTCTGGGGTCTGTCAGGGATGCAGCGGTGTCCCGAGAGCTCAGAGTGAAATAACTCGGCTACCTGTGCGGAACAAATCGCGCAGCAGGTGGGGAGAGGTGTCTGCCGAACCTGCCTGCTCCTCGGGCGATGCTGGGAAAGTGCCCCTGGGTTAGGCAGGAGAGGAGAGAGGCGAATCGGAGCTGGTTGGCATCCTGCCCGAGAGCTGAAGTCCTGCCGGCGACTTCGGCACTGGGCTTCTCGCTCTGCCCGTGCTGCGGGGGTTGGACGAACAGAGCGGCGCTGTCTCGATCCAGGCGGTCTGTGCAGTGCGATGAGCCTGGCTCTTCTAGGCACTGGTCTCCTGTAAACCATCGGTCTCCTGTAAACCAGGAGATACCATCTCCTGTAGTCTCACCCATGAGTCATATGTTACCAAAAAATAAATATTAACTACAGGTGCAAAATAAGGAGCAGATGGAAGGTTTAAAGATGGTGTTCTCATGCAAATGACCTTGATAGCAGAAGAAAGGAAGAAGTATTGTAAAGAAATCTCATGTTTAGAAGGTGTATTGTAAGTCCCTGATAGTGTTTTTTCAGCTTCAAGGCGTAGGAAGGAGACAGGCACGGGAACAGTGTCTGCACACCAATCCTGGAGCAAGGGGGCGTTTATAAGTAGTGGCTTCTGCTTGTTACACCTACTCCACATCATCTTGTATATGAATATTAATGTGAGTAGTTACAGTAGTAATTGCTTGAAACAAAATGGTCACTGCTACTTGTGCACAGCACGCGTGTGTTCGTGCAAGCCAGGGAGACTGGGAGGATCTGCCTTACTGATGTGGAGAACCACTTTCTGGAATGTGGTTGCTGGGGTAAGCAGACACATTTGGGCTGTCCCCAAAGAGCCCTCATCCAGCATGGGTGAGCACTGCTCTGTCACTACCAGGAGCCAGAAACAGCAGATAAGGTCTGCTGCTGGCACTGAAGATTGGGTTAGTAGCAGCACGGCAGATCTTTCAGGGGATGAATAAGAAGGACCTGGCTGGAACAAGCTCTGTTTCTCTAGCTCAGGGGATGCTTTCTTCAGCTCCAGGCGTTTAACAAAGTGCTGCTTTACTGGAACTGCAGCAACTGGGAGATAAATGGACTGGCCATTATGTGCTGTGCCACTCAGACAGCATTAGCTATTGCTGTCTGGCTGAGGTGTCTGGCCAGCACATGACAGCTTACCTTGTGATGAAAAAAGGACTGTAGCACTGCTGAGCCTTCTGAAGTGAGGGGGGGAAAGGAGGCAGAACATGGTCAGCAAACCATCTCTGGAGTGATTTCCAGAGGCTCAGTCCAGCAGCAGTCCTGGTTTGAAACCTGCTAGGTATAACCTGAGGTAGGCGCTGGCTGAAGGGCAGGAAGGATTTTTGGCCTAGGCTTAACCTGGGTCATGGCAAAAAAGAACCTTAGCAAACCACTGCCACCTTCACATGGCTTTTCTCACCTCAGGCACCACTCCTACCTGAGGAGAACAGGGGCACCTTGCTGGGCTGGCTCTCCTGGGGGGAAAGGCAGCACCCCATCCAACAGGAGCAGGGCAGGCATGGCCGTGATGAAGGAGCTGTGCAGTATTTCTCCAGAGCTGTGTATGCAGTAACACACTTAACAGGCTGTGTACTCCCCCGCATGGCAGTGTCCTGTGGGCTTTATGGCATCTCTCAGAAAATGCTTCATAAAAGCAAAGCAGTTATAAGCTGAAGTACTGGAAAAGGGTGGTTGTAAGCTCTGATGCCACGAGAGTGGGAAATAAACTCCTAGGCTTGTACAACTGTATGGATTAAGAGCTTTTCTAGGATTCAGAATCCCGGATGAGGATTTACTATACTGACACTTGTTTCACCAGTTGCTGCTATCTAGTTAGCATCCTCCAAAGGATGCAGTTGTGTCCCTAACAGCTCTGGCACCTGCAGACAGGCCTCACACAAATCATTCTTACCTTCGCTGAAGCAGAATAAGACTTTTTTTTTTTTTCCAGTCACCTGCATCTTCCAGTTATAAGTAAATGGCCTTCATGTCAAACCTCCTCAGAAGACAGTATGATAGCAGTTCTGGCCTCCTTGTAGGAGTTAGCATCTCTTCTTCTGAAGGTGACACATTGGATGTCTCTACTCTAGACAGGCTGCAAGCCAGATTTTCTGAGGGATGTCTGGAAATAATTGTAGGTGTCTGTCTTCTATCAGTTCTGATGGAAAGTCAGTGGGTGCTGACTAAAGTTACTGCTAGCAGCTATGTTGACTTGTTCCACCTTGAAGCTCCTGGGGAAAGATGGACTCTTCCATCTGCCTGAACTCTAGTGATAAAGTAGACTTTTCCCCTCTGCTTTCTGACCTTAATGGCAATAACTGGACACCTTAAAAATCAGGAGTACAGGAGGTGATTAAGGAGAGGGTTTTGAAGGCAAGAGACACAAGACAGAGCATGTTTTCATTAGAAGCATGTCTGTTAATACACAAGGTTACATCCTTTCCTCACTGCTTTGCTCCTAAGTTAACAAAGCTGTCCTGTTAATGGCTTCCTTCTGTCCTCTAGCACAATTTTCCTTGGCTCACAGCCTAGCTTTTCTGACTCCCAGTGACCGAACGCTTGGAGCATACTCTGTATGTAGTCCAAAGCAGCTGAGATCCAGGTAACTTCTAGATGCCAAGAGACAAAGGCTTCTTTCCTAATGCAGCCCTATATGGGATGGGAGATGGACTTATGGCAGAATCAGCTATCTCTGATCACCAGAAGTGCAAATATTTACAATACCCTGGGCATTAAGAGGCTGTTAGGATGCTTCAGAAAATCCAGTGGCCCAAATACACTGGCAGATGCAGCAGACAATTCCTGGTTTCAGGCTCTTGGTTCTGGTTTGATCCTTATGACCTCAGGTGGAATACAATCCCCCTATAATGATGTCTCATAAATAATGTTCAGCTGAAAAAGCTGGTGACCCAGCAAGTGGGGACAAGGGCCTGAATTCTGCCACCAGGTGCCCTGCAGAGGGGCTGCAGCCACCCTGACAGAGCTGCCAGTACATGAGCTGAAGGGGGGAGGTATGGGGAAGTCACACAAGCCTGGAACACACCAGTCAGTCAGGTTGCACTGCTTAAAACAGACGTGGCAGCAGTGGGATTCATTCCCTTTGGCTTTAAGGAGAGGAAGGTGCTAATGCTTTCAGCAAAGAAACAGTGTGCCATCTTAAAGCCTAACCTTGGTGGCTCTAAGTAGCCAGGCTGCAGGCACAGATGTAGTGCAGAGGGACACATCCAGCTCAGCTCCACTTGCTCACTCCTGAATTCCCAGCAGTGTCTTTAACAGCTCTCACAGCAAAAGAGCAGTTTTCCCCAAGCTGTGAATGCAGCTGCCCTAAGTGTAGTCCAGCTCAGCTGTGCTTTTTGCAGTCTTTGCCTGTTGCCCAAGTGTTGCTCTCCTGATCTGCCAGCTTACATGTTCACTTGGTCCCTGATAATGCATCTAGCATTCCTGCTGGCCGGCCAAGCCTCCCAGAGGAAACCCAACCTTTGGCTGAATTATTGATGCCCTGGAATGCAGCATGACTCTCTTCTTCCTGGAGAGTGAGAGTGGCACTCAGCAAAAGGTTGCCCTGCATTATTAATCACTTCATCAGCTTCCCTGCACAAAAACAGAACTGGTGCTCAACTGGGTCAGCTGCAGGAATGCTTCTTGCACAGCGAGACCTGGAAGCCTTGCAGCACTGTCACCTGGTCCCAGGGCAGGGCTGTTTCTCCAGCCATCAGGTTCTAGAAAACAAATGGGAATAGTTCTTGTTCAGCAGGACTGAGGAGCTTAAGGTTCTTCCCAGGCACTGCAATTGCACGGGCTTTGCACCAAGCCTGTAGGGCAGCTTTAGTACAACCAGATAAGGCTCCCATTTGTACCCATCTGATGTACTTGGAGCTGGAAAACAACACAAAAACAAAACAGTGCTTTTGGTACAGGAGCAGCAAGATACAAAATATTTTCAGTCTGCCTTTTCACAGTTAGGAGTTGTGACTGTTGGTGTGCCTGTCTTCCCCAGCATCTCACAGTGGAGTCGTATATCTGTCCAGTGGGAAGGAAAAACGCAATCAAATTTTTCTAAGTGGTATGAAAACAAATTCCTAGCAACAGAAACCCTTTGTGTGGAGAGAGATTGGGGGAGTTTTGCTTGAATCACTTGAGCAACCAGATTTCACAAACTGCTGTTTTTCTATCCTGCCTTTCCCTGGCAACACTGACTTAGGCAGCCAGGTAAGGGGATCAGCAGCTGGGACCTGTTGCCACCTGAAAGCTCAGATCTCCACTTGCAGCAGACATGAGAGAACCAGCTCATAGGATAAGGCAGTGTAACTTACCTCTAATCTCCTTTGCTGGCTGTTGCTTTCATCTGATCTTGCTGCTACTGAAAGAGGTGGTCCTGCTCTCCTCCCCTGCACCCAGTAATGCTGTGAGTTCTCAGCTCCACCTGGAAAATGATACTAGAGAAGAGGTGAGCTGAATCCACAACTTCCTACACAACTCCGGGGTTGTCAGACTTTGTGCAGATGAGGACACAGAAGCATGCTGTGGGGGAGGAAGGGGACACCTGCAGCAACCCACAGCAAAGTGGGCCCAGTGCTCCGAGGCTCTGCCCAGGTCAGAACCTTGCAGCATGGCCAACTTTGAGGGAGGCACTAAGGGAACTGGGTGGAAATGGGGTAACGGCCTCACTGTGTGTGAGCTGCAGCCTCCCATGCTCTTGCACCCACTTCATAACATTCATGTCCTGTTTTTCAACTCTGAAACAAAGCCTGAATAAGAAATTTTCTGGCCTGACCCTTTGGAGCTGCAGGCTGTGACTCAGGTTCCTGCCCATCCTCCCATCTGGCATAGCCTAGGCTCACAGTGACCATGATGTGTCCTCAACCCTTGTGCAAGACAAAGAGCTATAGTGTTTAATGTGAGATAAGAACAGAATGACTACGAATCCTGGCTGCTCCCTGGACTAATGCTGTGATCCATATTTCCAGTGCACCAGGAAGAAAGGGTAGGCTGCAGAAAACAGTCAAGTACAGGGAGGGATGCTTGGAGATGCTGCTTGTGACTATAGCAAAGCTCTCCAGGGCTGAACTGATTCAAGAGCCCAGTTATAGCACTGTGGAGGGCTTCAGCAGTGATCTGACTCTGCAGCAGTGCTGTAAGAAGCAGACTGAAATCAGGTGATGAGAAATTGGGGTTAGGCTTGACAGCTCCAGGGCAGATGCTGGTGCAGGATGTGTCTGAACTGCAGGAAGAAGAGTTGAGCTTGAAAGAGCTGAGTTCTCAAAAAGCTGTCGGGGAAAGGGGGGCAAGAGACTGTTATGCTTGCATTGGAGAGACTTGGCTTGTTTAAGAAAGCTCTTAAACAGATGACTCCAGTATTGGTGCCAAATACCTGGGAAGTCCCAGTTTGCTGCAT
The DNA here is from genome assembly GCA_013399175.1 of Odontophorus gujanensis. Taxonomy (NCBI): domain Eukaryota; kingdom Metazoa; phylum Chordata; class Aves; order Galliformes; family Odontophoridae; genus Odontophorus; species Odontophorus gujanensis. The sequence goes on along the minus strand of VXAB01005553.1, from coordinate 386,396 downwards.
GGCAGTGACTCAGCCCTGCCTGGCAGAGTCTGAAAACCGCCCCGAGCTTCCAACAGCGACAGAGGAACAGCTTCAGCTGCTCATGCATGTCTGAAAGCCATGTGTGCCCCGAGAGACAGGCACAGAAGTTGAGTACAAAGCAATACAAACACCCTGTCACTTTGAATCGGCTTTCAGCCATGTCCAGCAATGACCACAGGGCTACGGCAAGACCAAGCTGAAAATAAACACCAGTAACCAGAGGCTACTGGTGCTGAGAAAGAAACCATTGAAGCGATCCCTGGTCATGTCTGGGTGAGACTCCTCTGTCCCCACCAGGCTGCAGGAGGGAATGGAGCCATCCTTGCAGTAAAGCATCCTTCACCACTGACATCTGACAAAAGTTTGCTGGCCCTAGCTTGAATCTTACCCAAGCAGGTCACTGTGTAAACATACCTGCAGGACTTGCCTATCTTGGGCATCTAGCAGTATTTGCACATGGCTGATAACAAAGCTCCTGAGTGCTTGTTTGCCTCACATACTGGTCCTGGGCTTGCTCTTTCTGACTTTGTTCCCAGCACTGGCCTGGATATGCGTGCAGCTGGGGCTGTTGGGCAGCTTTGCCTCCTATGCCATGGGAGCAGTGCTTGCCAGAAAGCCTTTCAGGAGGGACAAAGGGACACCAGACCAAAAGCCCATGAAGTGAGCTGAGCTTCCTCGCCATGTAGAAATGAGCTGTGAAGTAGGGAAAGAAGGTGCAAGTGGCAATTAGACAGCAGTTGTATTTCACCTGAGAGTTTTGGCCAGCCTATCATCTCCTGGCCCCTAACTGTGCCAGGTATTGCACAGTACCACATGCTGATAACTGAACAGTGGCACCAGGAGCCAACAACAAGGGCTAAAAGGACAAATGCAGCCTCCATAGGGTCCCAAGTAGCACAAGAGTCTATTAATATGATCTAACAAGATGCTGGTTCCACCAAGAGCAGGAAATTGTGCTTAAAAATGTGAAATTGGCCAGCTTCACTGAAACAAATGAAGTATGGTGTTGGGAAGAGAGGGAATAGTCTCATCCCTCAGAAATCTCCCAAGGAAGCAACAGGGGGTGCCCAGACCATCTGACACTGTGCCTCCAGACTGGTGCCACTGCCCAGTATGAGAACACTGAGGACTTGCACAGCCTGCTTTTCCCTGCTGCTAATTTTATACATTGGGAATTGGGAAGCGAGTGAGAGTCCCTTACCAGTAGGAATCTGAGTGCTGAGAAAAGTTGGACACCATTATATTTCTCAGTATCCTGTGCCAGAACCTGTCCAGCCACCACGTATCCTAGAGGAAGCACTGAACTGTCACTTGCTGGAAGCATTTCTATCTAAATCCTGAGTCTAAGTCTCCTTAAGCCCCGGGGGCTCAGTCAGCAGCTCACTGCCAGCAAGGCAGGAGGTGAGCTGGTTGGTGAACTCAGGCACAGTCAGTCTGATGGCTGTCAGAGGGCATGCACGAGCCCTGTAGTGAAACAGGCATCATGTATGTGCTTGTCCAACAAGTTGGGAAGAAAGCCTGGCCTGTGAGATGGCAGTAGCATTTCTGATCCCATTGGGTTTGCAGGACATAGAACTGCTTAGGAGAAGGTGAGGGGAGGCAACACATTGCCTCATCTGGAGGGTGTATGTTGCACTCCAGTATGGAGTACTGCAAGCCATGTGCACATTTAAATTGACTCCTCATAAGTAGAATATTATGTACCAGACTATTTTCCTTTATAAAAGTTACTTATTCTGGCACACCTCTCAAACATGGTCTCTATTTTTAGCTCAATGTTTTTTCTACTCTTGGGTAAAAAAAAAATTGCTCTCTTCCCCTGAAAGATACCTGGTAAAAAAGAAAGGCTCTGTAGCCTTCAGCAGCTCTTAATAGCTCTGTAGCATATCATAACCTTGCTCAGTAGAACTGACTGTCTAATGACTACCTCTTCCCTGCAGTTTACAGAAGAAAAGTTGGGCCAGGCTGAGAAGACTGAATTAGATGCCCACTTCGAAAACCTTCTGGCCAGGGCAGACTCAACTAAGAACTGGACAGAGAAGATCTTACGCCAGACTGAGGTTCTGCTACAGCCAAACCCTAGTAAGTCCAGCTTACAAGATGCCTGAAGGACAAATGTCACTTGCATCTCAGTCTTAGGATGTGTCCTCTGGCAGAAAGCCCTGTTCCATTGGGTTTGTTGGAGCTAGAAGAAGTGTGTCTGCAGGACCTGTCCTTCATTCCCTGTGTAGCTAGAAGGTGGCTGGCTGCTGCCCTGCACAGCCTGGCAGTGCTCCTGAGGACTGGGAGGGGGCTGGTAGGGTGGGAACACCTTCTCCCAGAGCTGGTGTTTGCTATCCAGTGCATGACTGAGGGCTGTGTGGGGTGGCCACCATGAGTGCCAGTTCCAGGGGTCTCTCCATCTTCCATCCTGTGACCACTGGTCACTTACTCATTTCAGGTGCCAGAGTAGAAGAATTCCTCTATGAGAAACTTGACCGGAAGGTTCCTTCCCGGGTCACCAACGGGGAGCTGCTGGCACAGTACATGACAGAGGCAGCTAATGACTTCGGGCCAGGGACACCTTATGGTAAGTCAGCCTGCCTAAGCCCCTAATCTATCACTTCCTTAGAGGGTAGTCCCACGGCTGTTCTGGTTAAGACTTCCCCAGCATGCCTCGTGCAGCGGGGTTGCCTGCTCCACACATGGCAGCCTGCCTATTAATTTAGCAGCACTGTTGCAAGAGGAGAGTCTGCTGTACTGCAGCAGCAAACAGCCCACCAGGAGGAGAAAGGTAATCCTACTCTGCAGCAAAACATCCTCTGCTGTGGGGTAAAGGAACAGAGTTTTCCCTATCCCTTATACAGTCCTGACAGAGCTAGAGAGGAAACAAAGACTTATCTATGACCTCTGGTAGCCAGTGGAACTAGTTACAGGACACAGAAACTGATGCTGTTTCTGTGACTTTCTAATTTAGCCTGAACAAGGAGTTGCACCCAATGGCTTTTAGCTTTGTCCAGTGTGAGGATTTTTCTTTGAGTGTGTCCCACAAGGGAGAGGGTGAATAAAATCTTTCTCCAGCAAGAGAACAGGATAACATATTTGGGATGGTCAGTGTTTGGCTACAAGCCTTAACAGGCCCCTTCCTGATCATACAGCTCATCTTTCTGTTCCTAAATCACAACTGTTCCCCCTCTCTTGGGCTTCTTCAAGCAGCAGACCTGCACAGAAGCACAGCCTTAACTTCCAGCTGTCCTTGCTTTCTGCAATGAGCTTTGTTATGGCTCTCCAAATCAATAATTATTCAATAACAAACCCTATTACAGGGAGAACAGCTGTAACTGCATCTATAGCCAGCACTGCCTCAGCTGGATCCTAATCAACTCATTTTTTCTGCTCTGGTGCTTTTCAGTTTGCTGTTCTGTTCCTGTGCCTCTGTTTATAAGACAAAGATTATACAGTCCAATCAGATGTAGCAGCAAAAGAACATCAAGGGAATAAGTGCCTCAGCAGATAGATAAGATCAGAGCCGCATTGGGAGTGGCTGAGAGGAGGTCAGAAGTTAAAGGCAGACTGAAGTTAGGACTAAAGCTGGTGTGGTACGGGCACGGTCACCTTGTCCAGGCATGGCACACTGTCCCTTCTGTTCCCCAGCACTGGAGCCTGCTAGCCATGGGTGAGTTGGCGTAAGCCAATGCAATGTTAATTGGTTTCTCCTGGAGTTGAAGGCTCCCATTGTTGCAGGGAAGACCTTGATAAAAGTTGGAGAGACTCAAAGGCGCTTAGGTGCAGCAGAACGGGACTTCATCCACTCTGCCTCCATCAACTTCCTGACACCACTGCGCAACTTCCTGGAAGGGGACTGGAGAACCATATCTGTAAGTATGGTAGCAGGGAAGGGGAAGCTCATCACCTCGCCAGAGACAAGGAGGGAAGGGGGAAGTAGTGCTGGAAAAATGCATTCTCCTTTCCTATGAGAAAAGAAGACCTCACATCTCTCACCTTGGAGAACACAGGGAAGGAGGAATGTCCATGCTTGATCTCTTTTGGGCTCCCACTGCCGCAGGGAAGGACTGCTATTTGATATGCATGAGGGAGCTGAGTCCTTTCTTGACCCCTGCAGCTTAGTGGGTACCACAAGTCCACAGGCTCCTCTCTAGAAAGTTAGCCTGTATCCCTAACAGGCAGGCACAAAACTCTTGCTAGTAAGATGAACATAGCAACTGCTTGTTTCTCACAAGCTCTTTTTGCTAAGGAAATAGGCTTGATTACCAAATGATGCATTGGTCCTTTCCCTTCCCAACAGCCCCTAAACATCCTGCTCTTATCCCTTATTCTGTCTCTTCCAGAAAGAGAGGAGGATCCTGCAGAACCGCCGCCTGGATCTGGATGCCTGCAAAGCAAGGTTGAAGAAAGCCAAAGCTGCAGAAGCAAAAGCAGCGGTAATTTTTTCCCTCATCCCCTCTGTCCTTCTGGCCACAGGGTTTGGCTCACACAAGCAGTTCCACAAGCTCTGTGTGGACAGAAGTCAGGCTGCCCTACTATGCCCTGGCTCTAGCAGGTATAGGTGGGAGGATTTCTCATCTGGTATGGAAGGGAACTGTAAGCAGGAATGACATCTGTTCCTCACATACCCTTCCATGGGAAAGTTATTGAAAGAAATAACTCTGAGCAGCCAGAGGCTGGAAACTCACAGCCCACACTCCTGTCTTCTGACTGACAGTGGTTCCTGGCTGTTCAGGTTCTAGCTGGGTGATTTGTGTTAGTAACTGTGGCCGTATCTTCTGAGGACTTGCTACATCTCCCTGGGGATCTGAAAGCAAGCAAAGAGAGAGCTGAGCTGGAAGGTGTACAAGAGGAAAGCATGCTGGGGCTCTGCACGAGTCCCAGGATTTCAGATTAGTTATGATTTGGCCAATTTAGTCTTTCCCAGGCAGAAGTGTTGAGGCAGCCTTTAAGGAGTGGCCAGGGTCAGACTTGCTAAGAAGAGGCCCTTGCTACAGCCCCTCTGTTCTCATTGTTCATGGTGCTGTCTGGTTACAGGCTGGGATTCCTCTCTGGCCTTGGAGAATTCATGGTTGGTAAACATGAAGCTCCCAGGACAGTGCAGAAGGGAAGCCAGTGTCCCACAGGCCTGAAAAATGGGGATGTGGAATAAGCACTGCAAAGTTTTCTGAGGCTGAGACCTGTCAGCTCAGGGCTGCTCCCTGGGCAGAGAACAGGCAGCAGGAGGCAGAGAAGAATGCAGCTGGGCACAGATAAGTTCCCTGGAGGGCACTGTTGAGGCAAATTGCCATCTTGTCCTGCTCTGTCTGTTGGCATGAGGACTTGCTAGTAGAAGCTGTGACCATTGCTTTATCTTAGGCACTCAGAGAACTTGTGTGCTTCCTCCCTTTCCACTCCCTTCCTCTTTACCTTGCTTCCAACATGAAGTGATTTCAAGGCCTCTCAGCGTTAGAAAGACCACTGGATGAGGGATTTCCTGTAGCTAGAAAAGAGAAACCTGGTCTCCCCCTGGCACCATAGTGCTGGTGTTCTCCAGACAGGATGCAGAGCCACACGAAGGCTCTCTAAGCCATGCTGGAGTAGCTCTGCTTCTTTGAAACAGATCACCACAACAGAAGAGCAAGCACAGCTGCTGTTGTGGGCACCCAGCTGTGATCCAGCTTAGCTTGAGGGTGAGGCCTGAGGCCACGGATCTCAAGGTCCCTTACTAACTGCCAGGGGACAAGGCACCAGCAAAGGCACGGAAGGGTGAACTGCTGCCTCAGCACCAGGCAGGTTAACTCATGATTAGACCAGTGCTCCCTGTAACGTGCCTGGAATCCTGTGCCATACCTCTCCATCCAAGCTGGCCTGAAGTACTGCACCTTCCCCAGCTCACCTCTCTCTTGCTGCTGTCCTCCTTTGTAGTGCAAAACTTGTGTTCCCACAGCTTTTGTCTTGTGACTGACTGACCCTCCAAGTCTGCTGCTGCCCAGGCCCTTAAGCTGCTGGACGGGTGTCTGGGCTTGTGCATTTCCCTCAGACTTTGTGCTTTGTCCTTCCTGTTGATGCTGTTTTGTTTACTAACCTTTTTGTTTTGTTTCTTTGTAATTTGCTCAGTGTGAGGGAGATGTGAGTATTGACTGTGCTAACAGTGCTGTGATTTTTCTTTAATACCTCTCATTGTCTCTTTCCCATTTTCAATGAAAATTCATAACTCCCTTGTCCCATCAGTAGTGGCCCTGGAGCATGTGCTGGTCAGGGCTGTGGATGCCAGGGAAAGCTGTCCCAAAAGATGTGAGCATCTGTCAGCTGCCTGTAGCTCCTCTAGAGCAGGCACTCAGAACACTGCTTGCAAGCAGTGTGTGAAGGAGGCAGGGGCTCACCACGATGCACTCAGGCTCCTCTGGCTCCAGGCAGGAGGAGATCATCTGGGTGGTGAGTCCCTCTCCTGGAAGGGAGGCAGTCCAGAGACAATGACAGGCAAGTTGATCTGGTTGTGGTGCTGTTCTGGCCTTCAGGCTCCAGGGCTCTGCCCATTTTCTCTGCCATATGAGGGGGAAGGGGAGGGAGGTGTTTCTTTTCACCACTGCTTGCAAATACAACTTGCCCATGTACAGGAGTGCAAGAGCAGCTTGCCTCCTTCATCCCATGTGCTGTGACTAGTTTTGGGATTCAGTGGAGAACCAGAAAAAGGGAGGAGAGATTTCTTAACTTGCTTTTGATTTTAAGACAAAAAAACCCAACAACAACGCTGTTCCTGTGGAACATCTCCTCTCCCCACAGGGAGGAGTCAAGCTTAGTTACAATGCCAACCTCAAATTTCACTGGTGCCTTTTTCTCCCTTATCCTCAAGTCTGACTTACAATAGGAATCACTCCTCCTGGTTGCTTCCTCCTGCCATCCCCAAAACTCCTTGATGGTTGAAAAATCTCTTCTTGCTGGGACTGCCTGAATGCTCTTCCACACCCCAGTCACTCATCCCAGCAGGCTGCTCTGGGCTGCTGCAGCTCCCAGCTAACGGGGTCAGTTGGGATAAATAGATCTGGGTGAGCCACGAAGAGATTAACCTGGGAGAGGAAATGTGGGGCCTGAGAGGATTAGATACACAGCAGGGTTACAGCTGACTTGTGTGCCTGCCTTGCACCCCAACCCGTGGCACAGTAAGGGCTGGGCCTTATCCATTGCACTGGTGTGATGGTCCCGAGGTAGGCTAGCAGGTTGGCTCATCTCTGGGTGACGTTACAGCCAGAGGCCATTCAAGGAGGAGGCCTAATCTCTTCTTAGCTGCAAAGGTGATTGTTCCAGGATGGCTAATGAGCCCCCCACTACGTGTGAAGATGGACCGGATTGCCTGCATTCCCAACAAGGAAAACCTCTGGAGTGCTAAATCTTCCTGTCCCTGGGTAGGAGCTTAGCTGCTGGAAAGGTGACTTGAGGAATTTCCAACTTCGAAGCTGAAAAATTGCACACTGCCTTTGATGGCAGCAAAGTGTTGGGTTAGATCTTGTTTGGTCATGCCTCGTACCTCACTGAAAATAGATCTGAGCTGAGAGGCTTGGTGAAAGTAAGAAAAGTAGATGTCTCTCCTTAAAAGGTGCTACGGAAAGGTATGCAGTGGTGCTAGTGATAGTGTCCTTTTCAAGGACAAGGCCCTCACACCTACTTCTAGGTCAGTAGATGGGAAGCAAGGGAAAAGAAGGTCCTGCCCACTGGACTGAGCCAACATGAGATGAGCAACCTCATGGCTGCAAGGCAATGGAAATCATGTTCAAGATTGTGCTGTCCCATCTGCACTCCAGCTGGCTGCCATGTGAGCTAACAGCTCTAAGTACAGGGAGTTTAGAAGAGCAGAGATATCTACTGCTCAGGTACCAGATGTGACCGAATGAGCCTGTCCTCTTCCTCTTGCACAAACCTGACTTCCACCTGGGGACAATTTCCAAGCATCACTGCCCAAACTGTTGGCAGGCTTCCCTCCTACAATCACAGGAATCTGAACCAAGCCCCTAGCACAGAGTGGAAACAACAACAGCCCCTTATTCTAACTGTTGCCCATCTGACTCCTGTCAGCTCTTCTACATGACTTGTACATGAAACTCTATTCCCCTATTAGGCTGTGCCTGACTTTCAGGAGACTAGACCTCGTAATTACGTTCTCTCCGCCAGCGCATCAGCGGTAAGATTGTTTCCTCATAGATGCTGCCCTTCCAACCTCTTCCTGCCCCTCTCTTCACCTGACTTAATCTCAGACCTAGTGCTCTGCTGTTTTCAACATTTTAATGTGACATGGGATGCCTGGAGTTCCTCTGACTCAATTGTAGGGATGCAGATCACCCTCCTGGGAGCACGCTTTCAGGATCTGGCATGTTTGCTGCTTGGTTTGCTTTCCACTTTTTCTCCCGGTCTGTTTCCACATTTGCAGTGGGAATCTTCTGACAGTGTTTCTATTGCTAGTGGAGCAACTGAAAGGAAAAAACCCTCAAAGGTTAGCCTTTTTGGATGGTCCCAACCTTATAAAGACAATGCACTGATAGCTTGGAGGCTTTCTGGCCAGTCAAGGAAAGCAAAGGTGGAAGAGTCTGCCACCTATGGTGCCAGTAACCTAGAAGGCTGACAGTACAGGCTCGTCTATTCTTCAAATACACATCAATTCTTTTTACTTTCAACTTATTCCCTATCCTCCTGGTGCAGCTGTGGGTGGCTATATACCAGGCACATGCTGGGGTGGACGTATGGCCTGACACATCTCTACTGTGTTGCACCGAGTGGTTGTGGTCAAGCAGTTGACTTTCTGTGCTGTGTTTATGGCTCCCCATTGCACAATGTCACATTTCTCGTTAAAATGTTGAAAACTTATCATCTCGCTTCCTAAATGGTGTTCAGAACAACACTGATGCCTGTTAATAGAATAACCTGGGACTGAAAGGGCTGGGAGGGCAATCTACAGGATACAAAAATGCAGTAGGCTCAGCCTACTAGCAAACCAAAACCCTCACGGTAGCAAGTTTGATTTGGTTAATGGGGAACCCATCCCATTTGGAGAAACAGGTATGCCTGGGCTGATAGCATCAGTGTTAGTTCCCAGGGGGATGTCCTGACCTTCTTGGAGAGTGATGCTGGGATCAGAAATAGCTTTGCACAAAACTAGAGAACTGTTTCAACAGGTCACTGGCTGGGTGATGAGGCTCCCTGGGAAGAAGCTGATACTGGTGATGCTGCAGCAATTACTCAGTTTCCATCTCTCCTAGCAGTCAGTCTGTGGCTTCTCTGCTGGAAAGGTCTGTTCCAAGGACAGTGCAGATACTGCAGTAATGGACTTAAACTGAACTCTAGGAGAATCAGAATTCTGAGAAACTGGGCTTTCCTCACCTCTGAGTAGCTCTGATTGAACCAGCCTATCCTGATCATCTCTTGAAGCTTTCTAAAGCAGATCAGAAGAAAAGCATTTGCAAAACGTGCATTAGCATCTTGCAGAGTGCCCAGATGCTCAGTCAGATGTGTCTAGCCATCGTTTAACTGCAAGCTGATCTGCTTGCTATGCTGCAAATCTGCTATGGGAGCAGATGCCAAGTAAGGTAACATGACAGGGGAAATGAATTTGGGTTTTTGCTAACCCATGGGTGTCTGCCCTGGCACATCTCTGCCTAGGTCAGTGATCCCTGTTCAGAGCTCTGCTAAGGAAGCTCTGACAGCAGAGATGACAAGGGGCAGGTAGGGCTCTAGGTAAACAGTTGCCACTGATCTTGATCATTTTGGTAGTTGCACAGGAGTGCCTGTGGCAAACACCCCAACCTAGCCAGCAGCAGTCCTTGTGGCTTCCAAAATACCTCCTTCTGAGCTTGCAACTGATGGCTGAGTGCCACCTTGCATCCACCCTGCACTAGCAGGGTGATTTTAAATAGCAATTGGCATCTCTAAGTAGTAAAACAAAGAGTAAGCCTCGACTGCTCCCCAGCTCAGTGCAGCCAGGACTGCTCTGCAACACGCACTCTAATCCCAGCATTCATCCCAAGGAGTCAGACATTGCAGTGGTGTAGGAGCATTTCATACTGTTGCTTGCTTTTTTTCCCAGGCCAAAGTCCTTTGTACCACTTCTCTGTCAGTACACACAGGTTGTAGAGCAGTTGTTGCTGTTAACCTTGCTTTTAACCTGTTCTCTTCTGGAGGGAGAGATTGGTTATGCCCAGGTAACAATGTCGTCTTGCAGGTGAGTAATCAGGTCGGCTCTTCCCTGGGCCAGATAACCTCAGCAGGGACAGCTGAACTCTAATTTGGATTCTAAACTCACATTGTTGCTGGGGAGAGGTTGATAACCTGGTGCTTTTATTTTTCCCTTCTGCAACAGGAGGGTCTAGCTGGAAATACATACAGCTGGATACAAATCCCTTAACTCAGCCCAGTTTTATTTAAGTTGGAAGCTGAGGAGCAATTTCTCCTCTCTCCCACACTGACCTTTTGTTTGTGTGTAAGAAGGTACATCCCTTTCCCTCAGACCCTGCCCCTTGCAGTGCTGTGTATTCCTAGGAATGATTCCAAGAAAAACATATTGAGTACTTTAAGAGGGTTCCTCTGGCTTGAGCTGGGGTGGAGAAAGGCACAGGTCATGGCATCTCTCCTGCCCTGGGTCTGTGAGCACACAGAAAGCTTCCCCTGCTGCCCTCCAGGGAGTTTTGCTCTGGGGCCCTCATGCCAGAGCAGCACTTCAGGACAGGACCTGCTTCTGAGCTGCCTGCAAGGACATCTCCTCCATCACTGTTCTGGAGCAGGAGCCCTTAGACTGAGGGAGGCAGGGGCTCGTGTCCCTGCAGGGCTGGAACTGCCCAGGCCTCGTCTGAGTCAGAGTGTGACTCAGGGTAATGAAACATCCATCCAAAGGATGGAGCGAGCACCTGGCCTCACTGCACTGAGTGCTGCACCAGGGACAGCCTGCAGTAAGAGGACTGGCTGTGATAACTCTGCCCAAACAAGAAAGAGACGCCAGCCAGGTTACTCACCATGAGACAGGAGCAGGACCACAGATGAACCAGCAGAAACCAAACTAGGATCAACAGCTTCCAGCTCCAGCCACTCCCCCATAGCAGCAGCACTGGTGCTCCTTACATCATTGGTGGGGCTGCCACAGCCCACCTGAGGGCAGTTCCTGGTGGATGAACTCCAGCAAAGTTCAGCTGGGAGATCCTGGGCCTAAACAGAGGGTGTTGTACCCACCCCCAGCATCCCACCTGTGCTCCAGCAGTGCTGTGCTCAACATGCCAGGTCTGCAAAGGCAGCAGCAGGAGTGAGGCCATCACCCCCAGCCCGGTGTGCTTCCAGGAAGCTTTAGTGGCATCTCTTCATGCTGCCAGAGCTCAGGAGCAGTTGTCTGTTGAGGAGAGGCCAGGCCAAGGACCTCTGGGAAGGATCAATGTGTTTTTCTACCTCTTTTCTCCCTTGCCCATCGCTATGCATGACTTTTGTCAATTGTTTCTTGTCCCAGAGCCAGATCCCAGCAAGCAGCTGACAGTTCTGTGCTGCCCCAAACGTGCCCCTGTGGGGGACACTGAAAGGAGATGGGAGACTTCTGGGGAAGTCTGTCCAAGGAGCTGCGTGCTCTCACCTGCAGGGCTAGAGGAAAGCATCCAGGGAGGAGCAGGGGAAGGATAGCACGATGTTCTGCCTGGCTTGCAGGCAGCATCCAGCCATTGCTTCCTTCTTCCTATAGCTGATCATGACCACTGGAAGCTGCAGGCTGCCTGGATTCTGAGCCCATTAAACCTGAGCTCTCCAAACCAGTGGTTGGGGAATGCTGGGCTCTGTCTCGAGCTCACGGTGGTTCCCAGGCCCTACCTGTGAGCTCAAGCAGCCCTCCAGTCTCACTGCACTCCTATCAGAAGGGCTGTCCTTCAACACCACGTTCTGCAGGCTTCAGCAAAGTAACCCGTGCTCTCCAGAGCAGTCTGCTGCTTAATCTTGTTCTCCTGGAGCTCATTAAGTGCAGTTATCTTATAAAAGCTGGCATGGAGCAGAGCTGGGGTGCTGGCTGTGGTGGCACAGACTTGCTCTCCCATTGTGAAACCGAGCTCAGGAATGCAGGAGCGAGGGGAAGGGGTGTGAGCCTGGCAGCTGCTGCTGGGTGAAGGGCTGGCTTGTCCCTGGAGCTGTCCTGCTGCGTCCACGGAGCGTCCTTGCCCGTTGGTGTTAATGCCGAGTGCCTCTCGACGTCTCCAACACTGATCTCCTTTCCTGTTGCTCTGTGGTCCCCACAGCTTTGGAGCGACGAGGTGGAAAAAGTAAGTACCCAGCTGAAATTGTGCTCAAACCCTTCGGGGCGTGCAGGCGGTGGGTGCTGCAGGTTCCTCCCCACTCGTGTGCACCCACAGGAAAGCTGTCAGCAGCAGTCCTGGTGCCGTGGCTGTACTGCTCAGTGCCATTCTGACAGCAGCTCAGGGCCAAGCTGCCCCTGGGCCAGCTGAGCGTGGTGGACTTCCCAGGCTAATGATGATTACGAGGTGCACGGGTGTCACAGGAGCAGAGTTGTGCTGTGACAGCCCTGCTCTGCTCTCATGGGAAGGGCCCTGCCTGCTCCAGTTCTGCATGTGCTTTGTGTTACATCCAGCACTCCGTTGCCTGCTTGTTCTGGGAGCGAGTGGGAGCTCTGGGCAGAGCTGGAGCACAGACAGAGGGTTTCCTCGTGAGCAGCCCCTGCTGATGGAGGCTCTGTCAGGAGGGCAGGGTGGGAGGTTAGGAGCCTGCTATGGAGGTCAGTCTGGCGAGCTGCACGTTCCCTACTGAGAGGATCCGTGGGGCCAAGCCCCAGTCTTGCCAATATTTTGGGTTTGTAACTCATCTGTGAAGATGGATGGGCTGCTAGTGGACTGAAGACAGAGTGAGCTCTGTGTGGAGCTCCAGCACAGTATGGGGCTTCCAGAGGCACCTTCCCATTGACCTTCACATGTCAAATACCCCCAGCAGATGGTAGCCTGAACTGGAAGGGGATAGAATGGCACGTTCCTGCATGCTGTGCATGAGAGCATCCCACTGATGCCTGACCCTGAGTGCATCGTGAGAGCAGACCGTTCTTACTTTAAATCCTTCTTCAGTCCCTCAGATGAGCTGACTGCGTTCAGTTACAGGCGTGCAGGGCTCTGTTCCTCTAGTCCTGGCTGGATAGACTGAAGTCTTGCTGCTGCCAGTCACAAGTTTCACTTAGCTCTACCACCACTGAAGTCTCTGCTCAGCAAACTGAAGCAAAAATCTTGGTGCTTAATAAGGCTTTGTACTGAGATTTTCCTAGCATAGTCCCTTCTTCTCCTTTAAATAATCCTTTTTACACAGAGGATGCAAGAAGATAGATCATTTGTAGCTTAAAATAGGCAAATCTGATTAAAAGACAATCGAAGCATTTATTTCTTCCAGCCTATTCATACAAGAGTACAGCTGGCACCACCTCCCTGGTGCTGAGGAGCGACGCATGGAGGACAGATATGGCTGTTGTCACCCCGTGCCCTGCGGTGCTGGGGTGGGGACAGCAGGCAGCAGAGCATCACACAGCTCTGCCACTTCTGGAGCCCTTCTCTTGCAAGACATCAGCTGGGTGTTCTGCTAATGCAAAGCTGCCATAGCAGAAATAAGCTGTTTGCAGCTGGGGGAAGAGATGCTCTTCACTAAGCAGAGACTCAGGTGTCAGTTTGTCTTTGAATTCCCAATGTCCACTGCGTAGCTGCCTTCTAATGACCATGGTTGAATTCCTCCTGCTCAGAATAAGTAACTGCCTTCAAGGAGAGGTGTGGGAGCAGCATAGTTATTAACAGCAACTTGGTAAATGCTCCCTGGCCTCAGCCTGTGCTCTGTGGTGATAAAAAGGACATGGGCAAAAGTGGCACTTCTGGTGAGACTTCAGCTGTAGGAGCGTGCCAGCAGAGCTCCATGGCTGCGTTGTGGAGCAGCCTTACAGGCATGCTGACAGCACAAACTGTCCTGCTTCCAGCAACACTTTGCTTGGAGTGGATACTGATGTTCAGCACTGGTTCCTGGGGCCCTACAACAGGCAGTAAAAGGATGGTGGTAGCACGGATGGGCTTTCCACCCATCTCAGGATTAACAGAACTTCTCCGACCTCGTGTGTTAATTTAGAAGCATCCTGGCTTGATGGTCTTGAGCTGTCACGCCATGAGCTGCAGTGATTCAGTGTAGGATTGAGCAGGAATCAAGTTGAAACACAGCCAAAGACTGCTGGGATTCCAACCCAGCGTGTCCCATGCCTGACACTGTGTCACAGGTGCACATGGATCCTACTGAGCCAACACTACGCTCATCTCAGTGCCAAAAGGGGTAGAGGGGTTAGAGGAGGAGGTGGGTATTGCCTTCCCCTGGATAAAGCAGAACGGGGGTCCTTGCCTTTGCTGTGTCAAACACCCTGTGCTGTTTTGCAGGCGGAGCACGAGCTGCGGCTCACGCAGACCGAATTTGATCGACAGGCGGAGGTGACACGTCTGCTGCTGGAGGGGATCAGCAGCACACACGTGAGTCTTCTGAGGTAGCTGGGGAGGGGGCTGATGGGCTGCAAGGCCCTCGGCTCTTTGGAGGAGGCTGCCAAGGGGATAATGAGCCCTTCATCAGGAGCAGGCATAGAAGAGCTCATAAATGTAGATGCTACAGCAACCTCCTCCAAAGGCTTGGAATGCTCATGCTGAAAGCACAGTGAGGCACACATGTGGATGCCCAGCCCTCGAGGTGACCCTGAGCCACCAAGACCTTGTTCTCTCGTGCACGAGGCCACGTGCACACTGCTGGAGTGCCAGGAACAGCCTGCTCTCTCCTATCACCATTGGCCTTCTGCAGCTTTCCCAACTTGACAATAAAATCATTCAAGTCGACCACATAACTCTTGTAAATACCAGCCTACACAAGTCTGCTGCCCTTGGGATTGGTGGTAGCTGCAGGAAGTGTCCTGGCACCCAAACTCAGCCTGGCTTCTGGTCTTTCTCCATCCAGGTGAATCATCTTCGCTGTCTCCATGAGTTCGTGGAGTCTCAGACCAACTACTACGCTCAGTGCTATCAATACATGCTGGACCTGCAGAAGCAGCTGGGCAGGTGAGACAAGAAACTGCTTTTGCTTCTCTCAGGGTTACTCCCTTGTCTGTTTGTCACCACTTCAGGCCTCCTTCCTCTTTGATAGCAGCTTGAAAGCCCCCCCCAGGCTCCGACAGAGCTTCTGAGCTTACAGAGCGGGGACAAGTGGCAGCACATCTAGAGCAGGCTTTACCATTCGATTCATCTGAGATTTATAAGTTCATCTCAAAACATGATGGCCAAGAGTCTGAATGTTCTTCTAAATTAGTTAAATGACACAGGAGACAAATTCCCGTTGCCAAGCAACAACCCTGAGTGTGCTGAGATGCAGCAGTAACCCGTTCTGTGCTGCTGGCTGCGGTCCCTGGGTGCGGGCAGGGCTCTTTTTTCTGTTACCTGTTACACTGCTGGCCTGACCCAGGAGGGGCCTCTGTCTGATCACTCACTATTCCTGTTTCATTCTTTTCCATGCTTGCAGCTCCAAAGGAGAAATGTAAGTAAAATGTTACACCGAACCAGTTCTAAGAGCTCTGCTCAGCCAGACCACGGAGTCTTTGCAGGCTCACTACCAAGGCCAGCAAAGGCCAGAGCTGCACTCAGTGCAGAAGGGGAAATCTGCAGATAAATGAGATCTGGCTTCATTGCTGTCTCTGTAAAGACAGCCTCAGAAGCCTCTGGTTGTGGTGTCTGGTTTAACACCAACAATGAGCGTCCCAGTCCTGAAGAACTAGCAGGCTGAACAGAGCAGGGCACAGCAGGGCAAAGGCACAGCACTATGGACCCAGCAAAACTGCTGCAGAGTCTGAAATAGCACCTGCCAGAACGCTCCCTAGTGCCGTGCTCATAGGCAGCACATTTGCTGCCAGTCCTGTAGCAGCATGCTGGAAGAAAAGCAAGCAGACCAACATTACCTGTTGCACTGCCTCAGCACCTGAGCACTGAGGGCTTTCCCTGCTTTAAGGGCACTACGTTCCAGTAGGAGCATCATCTCTGCACCGTAGCTACTGAAGGGAAGAGCTGCTGCTTCCTCACAGCAGAGCCTCGCCCCACTCTGCTCTTCTCTCCCATGTCAGGTTTTCAGGCACGTTTGTAGGGAATGCAGAATCCACATCTCCACCCCCAGCTGCTACCTCTCCTCCCGCTGTCGCTGCCGCCACTCTCCCCGCAGTGCCTACTATTCCAGTTGTCCCCACGATTGTTGGGGTGCCTAATACTGTGGCAGAGAGCGTGCTGAACCCAAATGAAGTCAAGCCTCCTGCCAGCGGGACGCGGAAGGCCAGGGTCCTGTACGACTACGAAGCAGCTGACAGCACCGAGCTGGCACTTCTTGCAGATGAGGTCAGTCCCTTTTCTTCACGCTGAATTTTGCTCTAATTGCCCACTGTCCCATTGCATGCTCAGCAAGGTCTTGGTTTTTCCTGCCCCTAAACCCTCTCTGCTTGGGACTATTAATGGAATCTTTTCCTTGGCATCCACTGAGATGCACTGAGTTTGCACTCATGGCCGCATTCACACCACGAAGTCCTTCTTCCTCTTGGAACATTGTGTTGTACCCAGCTAACAAAGCACCCATAAATCAGCATTTACAGTCTTCACTGAGCCCCTCAACCCAAGCTGGCTTCTGAGAGCAGTGGGACGAGCTGTGGCTGCAGGCCTGGTCTAATTGTGCTGACAACAAAGGCAACTCAGCAAGCTGCAAACTGTTCTGGTGACCAGACCTCTGTCTTCAGAAAGGACGACACGGCACTGTCAGCACACCCAGGAGGCAGAAATACCTTTTCATTCTCCAAATTGACTTAATGTAGCAGGGATTTCAGTGGGCAGCAATCTGTTAAAGCTGCAGATAGTTCCAGGAAGGTTCCAGGGGCAATAAGTGCTGCTAAACAAACCTCAGTACACATCTGACTGCAGTTTGGGCTCTGTCTGCAGAAGGTCCTGTCTAACACTGTCCTCTCTCCACAGATGATCACTGTGTACAGCCTGCCAGGCATGGATCCAGACTGGCTCATAGGGGAAAGAGGGAACCAGAAAGGGAAAGTTCCTGTCACTTACTTGGAACTGTTAAGTTAAACGTTCCCCCACGAAGAATGTACAAACAGAATGCACCCCTCATCTCCTGGCACTTCTAACGTGGATTTCTTCATCAGAGACCATTGCTCTCTTCAGGGTTGGCACTCCATTGCTAATATGGGAATTGTGGGGAAGAAGTGGTAAAGCTGTTACAGAAGGGTTGTGGGAAAGGGCCAACGGCACCCAGGCGTTCATTCGTAGCAGTGCAGCCTGCTTTGAGGTTAGTCTCGATGGTGCAAGATTCCTTGATTACTTTTTCTACCCTGCCCTAGTCCTGTTTATCATGGTGGCTTTCCCAGGCCCAGCAAACCGTCCCCCTCAGCTGCTGCTCACGGAGTTTCAGTTTCGCTTCCCTTGTGTTTGGTGTCAGCTGGTGCCTGTCTGCCCTTCCTGTCCTCTCTGCGGTAGAAAAGCCCGAGTCAAAGCATCAAGCATTCCAGTGGGGAAGTGTCCCACACAACCCTGTCACATAGGCTCTTCAGGAAGCTGAGTTAGCAACTAAGAGCCAGTTAACCCCACAGGGAGAGCAGTAACGTGGCTTCCTAAGAGCCGTGCTCGCTCCAGTGGTGCCTGATGGCTTCTGGTTAGTACTGTCCTCTGAAGCTGGAATGCAATGGCTTGGAAGACCAACCTAGTAACATAGGGGCTGTGTGTCAGAAGTCAAACCTCAGTGCAAGGTACCATGCATCTTGCTTGCATTTCCTCTGAAAAAAGCACTCTCAGACTGCACAGAGTTTACAAGCCTTCGTACAAGCTTTGCTCCCTGTGTTACCTGTCCTGGCTTTTCTCCAGCGTCTGTTCAGGCATGTTTCAGCCAGACTTTACTTTCACCCTGGATGACTGATGTCACCAACACCTCCCCTCCCCCATCAGCAGTGAGCAGGCTTGGTGCAGGACAGTGAGGGGCAGTCCCACTTGCTGTTATCCCCAAAGAGCCGTTCCTGGCTGCACACACACCTGACCACTCAGGCTGCCCCTGGTGCACGTGCTGGGTTAGCTCACAGCTGTGTCTGCATTTGAATCCTACGATGCTCTTTTTAGCCAGAGCTCAGCTGCAGGACTGCTGTTGCTGTGTAACTAGTTTTCCAGTTAAGCTGGATTGAGGAGCTCAGCTGCACCAGGCTTCCTGTTCACTGCCTCCCCCTCGGTATGTCAGAACTAACTTTGCTTGTTTATTATCTTTTGCACTTTCCCCAATGGTATTGTGACCACTCCAATGTAACAGGGCACTGAGCGCCCGTGTATGTAGGGCTCATGGTTTTCAGCACTTATTTGCCAATAAATGAACTGCCTGTCCTTCTGCCTCCGTGTGTGCCGTGGGCTCGGGGCTGCTCCAGCTGTGGAATGCAGCATGCAGGGAGAGGAGGGGCTGCAGGTCAGGTGTAAAAGCAAAACACAGCTCCTAATCCTTCCTGAAGCCCTCAGTGTGCCTGAAGCTCGTGAACATCTTTCTGTTCCTTTCCAGATGACACATCCCTGACTGCAGGGCTACAGCTTCTCTGTAGATACCTATTCCCAGGTCCACTTACGTCCCCTGTTATTCCTCTCTGTGCTGTACCACAGAAAGAACAGCTGCAACACTTAACGATGCAGAAAATGCATCTCTTCCCTCAGAACAGGCAGGAGAAAGTTACCTACACCAGCACTCCTTCCCCTTGGCATTGGGAAAGGCACGGGGAAGGTCAGGTGCCACTGCTACCTCAGGTTTGGGAGTAATGGGCAGACAGATTGCACTCCTGTCTGCTCAGCTGCAGGCGTGGTGAGCCACCCTCTGCTTAATGCTGCTCCAAACCCATCTGTGCTGAGGAGCAGGTAAAGGTTCAGTCAGAGATGCAATGGCTCTGCCTAAAGAAACAGCAGAGCTCTAAAATGTGAGTGCAACTGATGGCATCTGCTGCTCTGTGCCACGTGGCAGCACGGACTCCTGCCCAGCACAGTACGTTCTCACTCCAGTGAGTTTCTGGAAGGTAACTGCACCTCTCCCTTCCACTTGGACGCTTCCAGCTGGCTGCCAGGGCAAGTCAGACTACAGCAAACGTGTGCTGGAATATCACATCTCTTCAGTTCATAAGGAAAATAACAACCCTCAAAGCAGCATCATCCACTACTACCACTTCGACTCTTAAAACCATAAAGACTGAAAAGGTTCTGATGGGTAAAGCAGCCGAGCATCTCTTCAGGATACAGCTCACAGCTACATTTCAATTTGATTTCTTGTCTTAAAGAAGTCTGAATTTCAGGGTTCACTGCACCTTCTCTTCCTGTCTCTGTCATGTGCTGGGCTTGGAACCTCAAAGAGTGTTGATCAACTTGAGAGGGACAACAGTGTGACAGAATGTCACTGTAACCAACTCCAAGTCCTAACGAACTCCTGCTGCAGCACTGTGGGGATGTGCAGAGCAATCTAGCAGAAGAATCATTCCTGAGGAGTACAACACAGTTAAAAGCGACCAGCTCCCCAACGTGACAGTACGAGGAGGGGTGTGGGAAAGCCAAGGGAATCAACCTTTGATGTCACCTCTTCAAACAATATCTCCACTGTCACTCATGAGCCACAGCTCACACTGCTGTCAGACAGTACCTGAGCTCAGCTGGTACAGCAGAACTAACACAGGGATGCAGAGCTTGGTGCTGCAGGATACAAAACCACCATCCAGCTGCTGTCTATAAAGGTTTTAATATCAGTATAAATAGGGCACAGTTACAAAAAAATTGCAAGACTAGAGCAATGGAATTTGGACTTAAAAACCTTGAGTGAGGCCTTGCTCTTCAGAAACACACACAACACACAGACTGCAGGGCGGAGGGAGGCGTGAGCACACATACACCATCTTGCCTTGAACCACTCAGTACAAAAATAGGAGTAGAAAGATGGTCTCTGAATTGCTGGCTGATCCCTAGGTTGTGCCTTAACTGGACTCTGACTGGGAAGGAGAGGCAGATTGCACCTTGCATTAAGAGCAGAGTAGTGCCCAGAGGAGAGTCTGTCTTCTCTCTCCATCAGCCAGAGCTCCCCCAGCTGAGGTACAAGCTATAAAAATAAAGGTTTTGACTGTTCAGCACTTGTACCTGGCCAGGACTCTAGCAGAGGAGCAGGCAGGCTGTGCACTGGTCAATGTGAGGAGCCCCTCGCAGCTCTCCTTACATTCACTGCGCTGCAAGAGCTCAGCAGGATGGCACTGCTGATGTTACAGCTTGGTTTACCAACGCTGCCCAGACCAGGCCTCCCTCCCTGCCCCAGTCCTCATTACAAGCTCTGCCAAGGGTGATGCTTTCTGTGGCGGACACAATTCATTCTGGTGCAGGTCCTGGAAAGGGAGGTGGCAGAAGAACAGCATCTATCTCTGCACGTGCCGGACGAAGGCCTGCACGAGCTGAAACAAAGGCTCCTGCCCCTCAGGACCCAGCTTGGAGGCAGACTTCCCCTGGGGAGAGGGAAGAACCCCACTGGCAGGTGAAGAGGGACCACCACGGCGGAAATAACGGGACAAGCTGGAAAGCAGTGTACTCTGAAATTAGAAGATATAATGAGTTAGTTTCTTCCAAGCATATGTCCCTCTCCCTTCCAAAACGAGGTGCTGGAGGGGTACAGCAGCATCGCAGTGTGCAGCCTAGATACCTGGGGCTGCTGACTCGTGCAGGGGAACAGCTGTACCAGGCAGATGTGGGACCTTCTCCCACAAACACACACACACAGAATAGTGAGAAAGAATGGTAAAACTGCTTACCAGCTCAGAGCTGAGCTCCTGCTTCATCCGTTGCTTATCGCGGGGATGCACGGCCGGGTCTCTCAAGTAGCGAACAGCTTGGGAGATGAGCAGGTAGAAACAGTTCTCCATTGTAAACATGAGCAGAGACCTGTGCAAAGAAATGCACATCAGCAGGAGCTGAACATCCCAGCTTCAGAGTCACACAGCCTGGGAAAGACTTCACCTAGAGTACATACGAGGGACCGCTGCTGCTGCTCACACTGGGACACCAAAAGCTATGGTCTACAGAGCAGAAACCCCCATTGGCCCTACCTGCTCTGGAGGGCTTTTAATGGGCTTACTGAACTCCTCCTATTCAGAGTGAGAGTTCTGAAGCTACCCTAATGCCTATAAATCTCAGTTCTGACCTGACTAGTTCTGCTCCTTGGCCACAACTAAATTAAAGACCTAGAAACTCACTTGAGGGTCTTGGTTCCCTCTTGCATATTCAGCCCTGCAGCTTGAGGGAAAGGTTCCTTCTTCTTATCCAACTGAGGGATAAAAAGACAAATATTAGACACACCACATACAGAACCTGCTCTTCAAAATATTAACTGAACAAGTCCTCTGAGATTACTGCAACAGCTGTGCTTTCCCAAACAGAGATGGCTAGTACCTCTCCCAGCATGTTGAGGGCCACATTGACTGTGGCAAGGAGGGTCCCAAAGGAAGGTGCGACGTCTGAATCGAAGGCCGGTGTGGTGAAACTCAAGACAAAGAGCACATTGTACTCAGCAAGGTCCAGTGACTGTGGAGAAAAGGAAAGAGGACTGCGTGACCTCTGAGGACACGAGTATGCTACTGTCATGGTAACAGGAACCTCTAGTCCCTGTAGCATGCTTTTTGTATGGAGAACTTGAAGCACCGAGGTCATTTCGTCACTTCCCTGATCTGTTACGCAGCTGGAACAGCAAAGAGCACTCTGCACAGTTCTGCACATGCAGACTGTACATGAGACAGCAGAGCCTTACAACTCTCAGGCCGTGTGACTGAGCAGCAAGCTAAAGCAGTGACTGCTTCCAGACTGTTCTTGGAAGCCCCAGCAGCTGTAACCTACAGGCACGAGGAAGTAACGATCCGAATGGAAGCAGCAAGACTCAAGGATTAAATCCTGCCTGGTGTAACTTGGAGACAAGGCCACTAGGTCACACCCACGTGGGAGAACAAGACAGTATCTTTTCTGAAGACTGACAAGCTGAGGACACAGACCTAGCTGGGCCTGCTGCAGTAAGGCTGCACATACAGTGTTGTGCAGATCACACCACAGCTCAGCCAAGCTTTCTCCTCAGATCAGTGCCTGAGAACTGAGGGGAATTCCTGCTTTGTGCAGCAGGACAGCACACAGATGTACAGCAGGGTCCTGTCTCAAGCAGAACAGGCTGTGCTTCACCTCATGGACCCAGAACATCACTTGGGATGATGGAAACCTCCCTGTTCAGGGAGCAACGTCCCTTACCTGATCAAGGAGTATCTGGCAGACGTCAGGGGTGAAATGGCGCAGGGCAGCAAGAGATTTGCTGAGGATTTTCAAGAGGCTGTACTGCACCATAAGCAGTGCCTTCTGCTCTGCTGCCTCTGACTCAGGGCTGGGGTGTTTGGAGGAGGCTTGGGGATTACGCTGCACTCGTGGAGTCACACTTGATGGAAGGGAGTCACCATTTTTTGTCTGTAGAGAAATTTTTAAAGGCCTCTTGGATACATTCACAATTGTTTTGTGTTAAGAACAATGCTTTCAGGGAAAACTGCTGCAAGTAAAAAGGAAGAAAGAGGGCACCCAAATGCTGTCACCTGCTAGGAGCATGAGAACCCACATTTAGTGTGCGTCAGGGGAGGCTCTGCATTCTAGGAAAGCAGCTGCAGAGGCTCTTTGGATCTCACATTCCAGAAAAGGAACCACTAAACAACACAGCAAGCCTCAGCCATGCTGAAACAGCACGTCAGTAGCAATGCATCATCCCTGCCTCATGTTCAACAAAGGATTCTCCAAGAACAAGAGCTGTATCTCTTAAACAAATTAAACCAGATTAAGGACACCAGGTCAGTAGTGTCTTAATTAATGGTCCTACAGAGCACTACAGCAGTGCAGCTTCCTTGCTGCTCTGTAGGCAGCTCTAAAAGGATAATGGCATCACTCAAGCACAGGCTGCTGCTTCCCAAGGTCTGACTTTTCACAGTCCAGAGCTTTTAGTCTCAGCTATTATCTGAAGACATTTCTACTGTGGAAAGATGCAAATCCCAGTTATTGATGATGGCTGGTAATCACCACAGGGAACAGAGCCTCGATACCAAATAACATTTGCCTTTCAGCAGAGAGCACGAGCACACAAAGCTCCCAACTTTCAGCTTGCCTTAGTGTCCCCATCCTCACCTGCAGGTAGTGCTGGAGCATTTTACGGCTGTGCAGGAGGGAGGTACAGGCCTGACACAGGTAACACAGATTCACCTGTAATAAAGAAGGTGAGGGAGAAAAATCTCTTCAAAGATCAAACCCCATCCAGGCAGAACAGAGTGACATAAAGGAAAGAGCATAAAGAGCAGTAATAAAAATAAATGAAGTGCCACTTTCCAACACAAAGTATTATCTACAGCAGTATCCTGCTTCCTACCTGCATGTCCCTCATAAGCTGTGGCAGGTGGAAATGCCACTCCTTTGTGAAATTTGAGAGCTGAAGAATGAAGCCAACAGTGTGATCAGCCTCCTCCAGACAGGCCAAGCTCTGTACTGTCCGTACTGCATTCAGGCACTGGAAAGCAGAGAAGTAGATCAGGACATTGACAGCTAAAGCATGAAGTCCACCCTTTTCTGGAAGAAACAAAACAGAGATCTGCCCTTAAGGGGATAAAATGCATTCATGAAAGTAGTTGGACAGCACATGGGGCACAGACTTGGAGAACTTTACGTTCTTAGTCAGAGATCAATGCATTTTGTAAGCTGTGCTGCTGTATGAAGAGACAACTAATTGTCTAAGGAGCTTGCTTCTGAACAGGTCATTCAGCACCTGTATACAAACAGAGCTCTTCAGCACAGACACAAACCACTCAATGCAGCAATTTCACTAAGGGGGGACCTGAAAGCTTGCCAGCCTCAATGGTGACTGAAGCCAGGCCACAGCATTTCCATCATTAGAGCAAGGCAGAGCTGAAGTCACTCTAAGAACAGCTCTCACACTCTTCTTTTCAAAGCAGAGTATCACAATTTTGGTGGGAACTTATCCCTTGATTCTGCTACTGTGCTGAGTAGGAGTATTACACACCTGAAGCAATGTTTTAACTCCAAGGACAAAAGATGGGGACTGCCCAGCTCTAACAATTATCCTAACAACCATCCCTGCCTGATTTCATGGCTCGCAGACTTTCTGCCTTCTCCCACTTCTGAATCAAGTCTACTCTAAACCTTTCTGAGACAGGAGCTGTGTCTTTTCAATGCTTCTACAGTTACATTTCCACTACTATTGCAACACAGAAGCCAAGTAAACCATCGCAGAGGAGGTGTGTGACATACCTGAAGAATCCTTTCCTGATGGACACCAACAAAGTCCAGTGCTTCTGTCAAAAAATTGTATCGGAGCGTCTTGAGGAGACGCTCCATCAGTGACATGGAGAGGCGATAGACCCCAGGCCAAGAGGGAGCATCCTGAGCCTTCCGAGATGAAGCAGATGTCTGAACACACAGAAAAACAAACGACTCCTTTACACCACTGCCCAGCGTGCCACAGACCCTTCACGTCATTTTGAAGTCTCCAGGTCCTACAGGAGATTGCTGTCCCCTGACCACAAGGGCTCCTCTCCAGCCACGGCCTGCCAGGCAGGGCACAGCAAGCTCCCTGGCACACTGCCACCTGGAAGGAAGCAGCACCCACCTGGATGGCTCCGTTAGTGCTGAGCTGGTACACGCTCAGGAGGGGCAGGCAGACACTCTGTGTGACACCAGCCCCAGCCACTGCTGCTGCTCCCTGCAGGGCACAGAACAAACGGCCATTAGAATCTGCAGGCTGCTCCCCAGTCTAAGACCGAAGAGACTCCTTCTGCATTACCTATTTCTGTCCTCTGCACTGCCACCAGCCTTGTAGAGAGCCTTCATCACACATACTTCTGTGCTGCTAAAAATTAGCAACGAGCAACGCTGTTCTACCAATAACATCTCAGCGTGTCACCTGGTTTGGTAAATCCCTAATCTTTGAGAAAAGCTAGCTTTGGAATGACCTTCATTTCACTTAAAGCCCTACACAAAGCTGAATTTATAATAGATAAATTATGCCAGTAATGAGAAACCAGGCTCCAACACTCCATTCTGTTTTAAATAGGTTGGGTAATCTGCATTGAAGAAGAACACATACAGTGAAAGTGCCTGTTCTAAATTGCAGCTCTGCTCTGGCTGCCTCAGATCCTCTGTCTGAGACATCCCATTAACAAGAAGAACCAGGCAAAATAGGAAGGCATAAAGACACGGCCTCCTGCTTGCCAGCTTCTAAAAATCCCTTTATCTACACATCACTGTGCAGCTGCATCGCAGACACAGCCACCTTAATGAGATGCATGGAGCCTATGAAAAATGTATAGCTATTTGCTTTCTCTTCTCTGCATCTCTCACCTGTTGTGTCCTTGCTAAGGTCAGCAGCAGATGTAATGAGGCCTCTGTGAAGTGAAGGTTTTGTTTAACTCTCAGGCTGATCTCCAAAGCAGTAAAGATGGTTGGAAGCACAGGGACCTTCCTAGTAATCTGCAGCCAGTAGTCTCCATCATCATCAACTTCACAGAGCTCTTTTGCGAGATGCAGACCCAAAACACAAACCTGGAAGGGAGAACGGGGTATATGCTTGACACATGCACCAGGAAAGAAAGAAATCTTGAAAGCATTTCACATGATGATTTAAAGTTCAGCCATTCTCAGAACCATAAATTAAGGTGGCTGGTGTCCCTCACATTACACTCTGTGTAGTTTCTGGCTCTCATAAAAATCTTGACAGTGTTTCTTAGGACAGATTTGAAAGAAGAGGCAGCAACAGCCAATTTCCCAGGCAGACGTACTGAAACACCACGGAGTAATTCCCATGTAGGAACTGACAAAGCTTCCACTGGAGGCAGCATGCAGCAAAGGGGGTTCCCAACACACACACATCTTTTTGGCCCTTTACCCCATCTCGCTGGTCCTTGTGTTTAACTCGGGAGGTATCATCTGTTTCCATGCTGTCTTTGTCATCTGTGGCATCCCCCAAGGTCAGGCTGTGTCGAGTCTGATCAAAGAGAGCAATGACCTCATCCTGGAGTGTTTCACACACACTCAGCACCAGCTGGGAGTACTGTGGGATCTCATTCACTGCAACACACACAGAACAGACAACAGTTAGCAAACCAAGGCTGTGCTTAGGTTTAACTGACAATATCACTGGGATGCGTTCCTTGGAGTTACTATTACTGTTTTTATTGCAGAACTCATAAAAGGGAGTGTGAGGAATTGTGACAAAGTTAGATGAACAAGACTAGTAGGCTATAATAAGTTAAAAGATCACCATCTGAATCGTATAAAACGTAATTTTCCCAAGCAGTCATATAAGCTGATTACATTTCAAAGCAGAAAGCAAGCACTACTACAGGCTGGCTATTCAGCAGCATTGCCTACCCATTTCCCCAGATTGCTGGCACCAGTCCATGGATGAAGTCTGCTGTCCATGAGCTGTATGAACACCACACTGCCATGAAAACCATTACCAGAAACTGCACCACCATTTACTGCCATGACTGCAAATTCAAAGTCACCACCAAATGCAGATGTTAAAAAACAGTAATAATTTAATAATTCTCCACTTTGTTTGATTTATTTTCTGATGATATAGGCTCACAGGGCCAGGCAGTGGAACAGGGACTGCACCTGGACGGGGCAAAGGGAGGCACTCCTCAGCACCACAGTGCTTTTATATCTTTGTTGCCCCACACAGAGAAATACTGTCCAGATTCCACTGAGAGTCTTCAGTGCTACTACAGAGTAAACTGTCCCACAAAGGACAGAAGTAACAAAGTAATGGTGCTGTGTTTTTCCTTTGGTTTAACAAAACATACCCTCCTTGGGTTTGTGTCATCTGTTATCTGGAGAAAGCAATGTCACACTCAGTGACACAGCAGTACTGGGGAGTCCCTCCCACACCCACCCAGCTGTCTTCAAAAGCACTCCGAATCTCTATTTTCATCTCCATCAAACTGATCCAACATAGGGGTTCTTGTTGGGAAGAGACAAGACAGGGAAGGCACACACACTGTGAACAACATGCTTGAGGTGAATGACACACCTCATCTCTTCTAAAGCTAGTTAAAACAAAGTTAAAAACGTGGAGATGTCCCAGAAGCTAGTAACTATATTCTACATCTTGCACTACAGCTAACATCAGACATATTTTAATGCTGGAAACATGGCAGTGCCAATCATGTATTCAGCCATGGCAGCACTGCTCTCAATGCTCTCACCTTTCATCTCCTTCATCTGCAGCACAGTGATAAGAGCTGAGAACACTTTGGCTTTGGTTTTCTCCATCATCTGCTGATCTGCCTGTAGTACTCCCTCCAGAATCTGCGTCAAGGAGTTTATGATTTTATCCACAGAACCCAACTCGCTGACAACAAAAAGGAAGAGCTCTTCAGATTAGACAAGATCCCTCAATAAATATAATGGCTCGACTGAGCTGTGTGTATCATTGGTTTAGGTTCTTCCAATGAAACCTGGACCAGTCACTACCTCAACCTCACTAAAGACATGCCACATACAGTGAACGTGCAGGGTTTGCTATCACAAAAGCCTTTTTTCATACACTTTTCACCAGAAAGCAGAAAGCCAAACCATGTATGTATTGCTATAAGATCTTCCAGCAACAAACTACAGCTGCTTGGGATCCCAAAAGAAAACTCCACTATAAAGCATCAGATTCCTCCCCAGATCACTAAGGGAAAATCACTAGAGCAGAACACTCAAATATACTCTCCTAAGCTTTTGTATTAACAGTGATCAGTAAATATCCATGCAAAATACCTACCTCTTCCACTGCTTCAGCAGGATCAGAAGAAGAGTACACAGCATAGAGCCCAGCTGCAGACAAGATACTGACATGGGAACTAGAAGCTAAGAAGAAACATCACAAGAGTTACAGGTGTAACAGTGCACAGACACAATGCAAGAAATGCTCAGCCCAAACACCACCACCAAATGGTTCTTCAGCAGCTATAGCAGCAACAGGGGAACCAGAGCCAGAGCCCTCTGCAGGGTCACCCAGTTACATCACAAATGACACACATTAAACAAAGATTTATAGGAAGCTGAGGAGAAACACTTTCATTCAGCTCAACTTCACAGGATCTTAAAAAAAAAAAAAAAAAAAAAAGAAAAAGCAACCTACAATGGCAAGCAGCTGCAGATATAGAGCTTCTTACAGTACAGATGTGATGAGCAATTGGGAAATTCAAGAACTAAGAGGATCTTGCACCTACCAAAGCTTTGGTCCCATTCAGCACATCCAGAAACAATTGCTGATGAACTGCAGGATCAGTCAGATGCATTATATCCACCTGAGATCCACCAAAGCAAAGCACAATCAAATAAAAGACAAACCTTCTGTTCCACTCTAACATCACTCTACTGTTCTGTTACTTGAAGAATTTACCAAATTTTGGATCTGCTGAACGATGCAATTCTGCAGAAATCACTGATGTACACGAGCAGTTAATGAAGTTGGCAATGGCTAATTTCCCTGCTGGGCCACTCACTTGAGTCAGCAAAATCTCTTCACAACTACAGAATTACTTCACATTGCTACAAAAACTGCATACCACTACTCCATGCTCAGACAGACAACATGCTCACTTATATCAAACTGCAAAACACTAACTACCCTAACCCTACTCCATACTTGGGCCAACTTGTGTTCTAAGAGTATATATATAATAACTGAAAGGAAATGAACAGTGGATTTTCACTATGATCTAGCTAATCCCTGAGAAGTTGACTTGGTATCATTCCAAGTTTTAATATCAGATTATCACGAGAGATAAGAAGACAAAAGCCACAAGGGTAGCTCTTACATGGTTAGTGGATATAATGAGCAGCATCCGCCAGGCTGAGATGAGCATCTGATACTCTGTCATGGAGGCACAGCTGCTGCCCTCTGTCTCTGCCACATAACATGCCAGTGACTTCACATATTCTGACCAGTAAGCAAAGCGCTTTTTGGTAGAGAAATTCTTCAGTGTGTCTTTCAGGGACTGATCCAGGGAGCCCCTGACCAAATCAAGAGGAGAAGATATCTTCATTTATTCTTTGGTCAGAGAATACACTCCTTCTGAGACTCAGGTAGGAAAGCCAAGGGCACAGCTTGCAAGTGAAGGGTATTCCACAGCTTAGACCTGTGCAGGGAATCCCACTTTTTGCATCACAATGAAGGAAAAAAGATGATCCCTGACGAAAATCTACCATTTGTTTTGTTTTTTAATTTGAGGTTTTAATTAATCCTGACTACTCAGTACATTAAAGGGCAGTTACATTCAGAAAAACAAACTCAGTGTGAGAAAACTATTAAAATGTTATTTAGCAATCACTGTGCACTTTGCTTATTTCACAATTTCTGTTAATCAATATGGCATATTCTGAGTGCAGAGTAGAAGGAATTCTCCCTGCATAGCATTCTCTCCTCTGGGCTACAGAAATGGATCTCAAACACACATCTGAATTTCTTGCAATCACCAACTGCATACAGTGATCTTACAAAGACTATAAATCACTGTTCCTCCCACATTTTCACAGGATTACATGTATTTACTTCCTGAAAGCCAGTGTGCTCTATCAGAACTAATGCACAAAGTTCAGACCTCAGTAGAGGGATGAAGGAGAGACTGCCAAAGACTCACTTGACAACATAGTAGATCTCCAAGCAGATGATTTTCATGATTAAGGCACAGGTATCCAAGACACTGAGCTACAAAGACAAGATGAAAGCAAAATTTGAGCACCTTGCTGTGCAGGGTGAGTGGAGCTCTCTTTTAACCTTACCCACCCGCTCACAGTGACTGATCATCCAGTTTGGCAGACTTGTTTCTCCCATGATAGCAATAGTTATGTCATTTGACAAAGGACTGGTGATAAGGAAGGAATGCTGGATTCAAAGTGGCAGTCAAACTGAGTGAGGGCACAGGACTTTCCACAATGAAGGGGAAAACACCCACAGAAAGGAAGAATGCAAAAAGCCTAACTGATTCCCCTGTGATACTAGCCAGACTAAAATTAAGGAGTCAGACAGTATACACAGTACAGGTGCACTACATACAGCACATCTTCCAGAGAATGTAAACACAGATGCCAGATAACATCTACTTTGATTTCATATGTGAAAAAAGAGAACTTCTGAACGCAGTCCACTGCTGTAGAGCCATTCTCTGCAAAGAGCAGTATATGCTTCAGCTCCTGCCTCCATTGAAACCAGCTGGCCACTCTGCTTTTTAGAAAGCCAAAAGCACAAACAGGCACACACACTTAGAAACCCATCTGCGAAGAACAAAGCTGCCCTCGTTTTGCCCCAAGGTAACTCACCTCTGATGTTTCTGAAGGTGGAGGAAGAGTCCCAAAGAGTGGATTAGTCAAATTTTCCCAGAACTTTGGCCTTAAAGATAGATACAGAAGTAGTATCAGTTATCTCCCTCATGCCTAGCAGCATTTTGTCCATTCCAAATTCCACAGCAAGTATTCTTTTGTAAACACATGATTATGTGGCACAAAAGAAACTGAACAATGTACATTTGCTTCTGAACACGCACACAATGGCTTTCCATCTTCTTTCCCAAGAGACAGTACAGGCCAAGTTCAAAACACACACACAGCACACCCCTCACTAGGATGCACAAAATCTAGGATGCGACCGTCCCTCAACAGTCTGATGAACCACAGAAAAGGTGTTTTGGACTACAGACAGCAAAACACACTGTAGGAAAACAGCCACTCACTTTGTCCTCAGCACCAGCATGGCGCTATCTCGGCGGTCCTGCCACAAGGCGTGCAGGAAGGCAATGGCAGCACGGTGCAGCAGGGGAGGACACCAGTACCTCTCCTGCTGTTTGGAGTCTATCAGCTCTAAGACTACTTGGAGGCAACTCCACTCCCCTAAACTGAAGTCCTAAAGCAAAAGGAAATGAGAGAGGTTATGTCTCCACCAAACCACTGCAGGGACACTTTTAGAGCAGAACATCTTCAATTCCTCTTGAACCATGCACAGAAGAGAAATTATTGAATGTAAGATACAGATACACTTTATAATAACTACAAGGAATGTGTAACATGAGGGAAGTCTTAGAGGTATAAAAAGTGAGGTAAGTAAGACTTGGTAAGACCAAATGCCTTCAGAAAGCTCCCAACTCAAGAAGACCTCCAACTGCAAAGCACTAGTGAACATTTACTGTGAAAACCTGATACTATCTGTTGTACAGTGGTATTCCCAGAAAATGGGCACTGTCAGACTCAGGAGAGTACAGCCACAAGGATCTTTGCTATCCTTGCTCTGACTCGGTAGAAATGTTCTTATGAAAATTGAGGACAGCTTCTTTCCAGCTGTAAGAAAAGGTGAAGCTGGGACCACAGTACATGCATTCACTGCAAATGTGTGCTGCATTCATCAGGAACACAGTGACACAAAAAGCTGATTCGATTTTAGAGACCTGTGCCATAAGAGACAGGATGTTACAATAACAGCGTGGTGAACTGCCAGGCAAATGTCAGCTGTTCTACCTTTGAGCCATCACTGCCATCCTTCACTTCTAAGTTCAGGAAGAGCTCAATGAGCCCAGGCTGTGTCTCCACTGCAACTGTGAGGAACTCCAGAATCATGACCTTAATGCGCACGTCCTCGATCTTGCTCTGCAGGCGGGTGAGGAAGGCGTCACGGATGGCAGCAGCATCACTACCAAGACAGGCATAAACAGACATGGGAGCAGCCTGCAGAAGGAAAGAAACATCAGAAGCCAGGACAACCAAATTCTACAGTACACTTCTCCAATATTTGGGCTTTCGATCCACTCTGCCTTCAGCTGACTTGCACTAACCTCCCTGATACAAACAAGTCTGAAGAGACTATTTTGAAACAATTTCAGGGTTGGAATCATTCACAGAGAAGAAGCAAAGGAGCTCCTGTGTGAGCCTCGTCCTACCGTAGCCAGGCGCTTGAGCAGCTGGATGGCCAGGCGTGGAAGCGCGGGGTCATGCTTGTGGTAGATGTATTTGGCCAAGACTGCAATAAGATTGTTTCCATGAGCACCTGAAGGAAACACAATTAAAGTCAAAGGTAAGAGCAGCTGTTTCACAGATCATTATTTCCACAGCAGAAGGTGAGAATTAGGTCAGTCTTCATATAGAATAAGGCACGATGGGACCTTAAAGAGCATCTAGATCCAAGCCCCTGCCACAAGCAGGGTTACCACCCACCAGAATGCCTTAGAGGAGGGAGAATTATCCTTCTCCTATCACTGGAAAGCACATTTTGGACATTTCAATAACACATACTGTCTGTAATGAGACGCACGCTGACCATTTCTAAGTAACAAAAAACCACAGATGTCCCCCATAGGGGAATACATACCATGCTGAGTAAGTGCCTGTTCTAATGGAGATACCACACTAGAGGGGGGCTTCAATCGTATGACATTATTGGTAACGGAGAACGCCAGCTTAACGGTTTGTATCAGCAGCTGACCTTGCCCTTGTGACTCATCACTGCATTAAAAAAGAAAACACAGTAAGTAGCTGCTGATAACTGACATTTATTATCTGCACAACAATCAGAGATAAAATTCGACACTGTCAGTCAGAGGTTGTAACACATTTTCACTCCAACTGTCATGTCACTACCTAACAGCTGCTGAAACACAAACCCCCACACAGCCATGAATTATATTGTCTACTCAGCCCTGAATTCTCAGCATCAGACAAAAAAGGAAAATAGTCTGACAGTCGTCACTTTTCTCCCCCTCTTTAGGAGAATGACTTTAAATGCATTAAGAGGGAGAAACATTTGCAAGAGCCAATCTTTAAGAAATTACAACACATCCACGATAGGTGACAAGACTAAACTGCCTCTAAATCCAGTATTTTCCTAAGCTTTTCCTCATGACATAAACATTTCAAATATTACCCACTGTTTTTTTTCCTCACTACTGAGATGAAGCACATGACTCACCTACTAGACTGGGAGGCCATTACCATGTCAATAGTGTCCACACCAATTCCCATGATGTTAATGACAGCTTGTCCTGCTTCAGCATTGGCCAGGCTGAAGATGCACAGAGACTGAAGGCTGGGAGCACTGCTGTGGGACACAAACACCACACAACACCATCACTAGGATCACTCACAGTACTTTCCTCCACCACTTACCAAATGAGCACAAAGTAACATTTGCATTTCTACTCTACTTCATTCTTCCTTCTACTTCCTTCAGAGTGGATATATCAAACAGGGAAGTGGGTGGCATTATGCCCTGTGGAATACATACACTGTTTTCTCCTTCATCAGATATTCTAAAAACCAACACGCTTTCTCTGTCCCTGACCTCTTTCTACCCTTCCTATTCTCAGTAATGCAGAAGACCACTGAAATCAGCACTACATAAGCAGTCCAGTTAGCTGCAGGTAACTTTCATTCAAAAACTGAAACAAAAAGAAAGCGACAGAGCCCAGCTGTGCTGTAAGCCAGGCTATCACAGACCTGACACCCATCACCCATCTTACCTGCTGTGAGGATCCATTTCAGGGCATAAATTCAGTATAGCATGAATCAATTGTAGAATGAGGCATCCTAAAACACAGATGAAATGGACTGCTCAGTTTTCAGGAAGATGTTGCCTAGTCCCTAATACTTTCGAACAAATCACAGCATGTGGCAACATCAGTAGATGCACAAAGCAAAACCTGAATGTCTGCTAGAAAAGATCTGATAAAAAATGGGAAACATTAATGCATTTTCCCCAAGACAGGTGATCCTGTTCCATCTCACCCATCTGCCCTCTCAGTGTCCTTACCAACTTTCTCTCTCACTCCATGAGAGTTGTAACGCCATTTGTGGTAATTTGGTAACATCTCCTTCAGCACAAACACAATGCAGGGCACAAGTCCTTGGCTCTGGGTGCTACCAAGTTGTCCCTAGGAGAAACAGAATTGCTATTTTTCCCCTTCTGTTTAAAGGTCATTAAATCTTTTGTAGGAAGATCAGCCACACGTCCTTAAATGTGAGAAAACCACTGAGCACGGTGACATAGATTTACAAACGATTTCTATTCTCTTATACATCAGATCAAAAAGACCCAGAGAAAGCACAAAACAGTAGCACATACAGAGTGCTGACCAATGACTGATTACTCAGAAACATACTGCACAGAGATGTCAGGCACTGCAGTATTTCACTTTCTCACTGTATCAGGCTACAGCTCAGTTCACACACAGACCACTCCAGAAGCACTCACCCGGACAAGAGTGGTGATGAGGTTCAGGAAGGAGATGGTAACGCTGTACTCGCCCTGAGGCTGCTCTATGCTCATCAGCAGGTTTCCATAGCCCCCAGCATTCATTCCCTCCGCACTGCGAGACAAGCAAGAGGACTCACTGCACAAACAGTACAACTTTTGACATGAGTGAGAAATGCCACATTCCAGAAACCTTAGATTTCAAACAGGCAGAAAGATCTTACGACAAATTATGAACAATTCAGGCCAGAGAAAAAAAAAACAACACAAGGAATACCTAATCATGTGATTCATACTGGACACTGGATTAGCAACGAATGGTAAGAAGCCTGTATGGTGAAGGTCAGTCCAAACCTGCATGAGATCAAGTAGAGATATTGTTTCTCACTCACATGTACCTATGTACTAGTTCTCCAACTTAGAAAATCAAGAAGGTCCTCACCTTGGCTGGCATCCGTGCAGCCAATACTGTCAAACAGTTGACACAAGAAGCAATAACGTCCATAGGGGGAGAGATGACAGTTGTCAGCCTGGAAAAGACAAACACATATAAAATGTACTATCATCCATGATCGAGCCTATATACTGTTGTTCTGATCCAAAGCATCAAACCTACACTCCAGTCCAGACACCAGAGTCCACACTGTCAGCTTAGCCTTGCCAACTCTCCCTCTCCCTGAATCAGATCAATTTACTGCATGAAGCAAGGCTCATCAGACAACAGGTTGTCACAGTGAACAGTGACTATCCAGCAGATGACTGAGGGGAGAGTTAATACGTAGAACTGTTTCATCACCTGGAACTTGCACAACATCCAAGAAAGAAGTGAAGGAGGAATCGTTCTGCTGCATCAAAGCATTCTGTAGCCAGAACACTCCTTCCTGAACATCAGCCTTGGCGAGTTCAAGCACTGAGATGCACTTCTTTCAAATCTTTGGGTAAAATGGCAAGTGACAATTCTTTCAGCTCATTACATCTTCTCAGGTACCTCTGCTGTTAGTGACTCCATGCCAGTCAGTGACTCACCTCTGCAGCAGCATGTAGATTCGTGACGTGATTGGCAGAAGGCAATCTGCTACAGATACATCAGTGCTGATGACTTTATGAACCAGATCGATGATGGGCTTGACCCTCTGGCAATGTTGAATCACATCTAGGTAAAGAAAACTAGCATTAGAATGCAAAAATCATACTTCAGCAGTTATCAAGCTTAAAACAAGGCACGTTCATCTTCCAGAATATCCCCAGGCTCATTCCCAATACAAAAATGCTTATTTCATGCACTTCAACGTCTCCCTGATGTAAAATTTATCTCATCTCATTATATGCTCTCTGCCTTTTGCAGTGAGTTACCATAACTAAAACCCAAAATCAAAACCACCACCACCAACAAAAGAAAACATGTTTTTGGGTGAGTATTCCAAGCTCTTTCAGAAGCACTCAGAGATGCTCAATCCTACTGTTAATTTAAAGCTGATAACAATAAACAATTACTTTATTCTCTCTTATACTCCCTGCCTCTCTCACCTGCTGTTGATACAACATGGAGCAGCATCTCAATCTCACAGGTAAACAGTGTCCAGCTGCTGTAGGAATACTCCCATCGTACCAAATAAGCTCGATCATCCAGCATCACTTGGCCCACTGTTCCCTGAGGTATCCGTAGATTTGTCTGACCTAGTCCTAAGGATTGAAGAAACAAGTGAAATACAGCCATCAATGTCCCCACGAGTTAGAAGCCAGGTAAAGAACTAAATTCCCCAAAGCACTTGAATAAGAAAAGATGAAATGCAGTTTCCTTACCCAGAGGATACAGGAGCTTTGGAGCCTGTCTTCGCCACAGGGTGCCATCTTCATGAGAGATCACATCAGGAGGTTTATGCTTGTAGAGTTCAATGTAGAAGGACATTTTATCCAGGAAACTGTACACCTGCACAAATAGAGAGCTTGAAAAACACAGCCAAAGAGACAGACTCTCTTAAAAATTAATCAACCAGGTCATCACCATGCACTACCACAGAGCATGCTATCCCCATCTTGAAATAAATCTTCTCCCAGACACCAAGAGAGATCTTGTACCTTTTTTGCAGTAGATTTGTCTGACACAAGAGCCTGGAGCAGCTGAAGGAGAGGAGTAAGAAGATGAGGGAACATACCACAAACACTGTCCAGGATAATACCCAGACCTGTAGTTGGCTCCTGGTGATGGAAACAGAAAACAAAAGTCTTATTGCTAAAAGGAAATGCTAAAATAGTCTCAGAACAGCATAAGGATACAGTTTCTTTTAAAGTCATATACTGGACATTAATCATGCACTAAAGCATCACTCCAGCTCTTGCACAGACTAAAGCATGAGGCAGTGTGCAAATATAGGCAGGAAGTACGACTAATGCATTACACATCATCCTAATTCTGCAACAACAGAAAAATAGGCACGATGCTTCTGCCAGCAGTTAGTTCAATCCTTGCAATCCCAGTCCTGTTTTAAACTATCACCTATATTAAAACTCGTCCCAGTATCCTTCAAGAGTAAAGCCAAGGATGTACCTAAAAGGCAGTAAAGGGCAAAAATAAATAAAAGACAGATACAAATGAACACTAGCTCCTCAGGGCTTCCTAGCAACTAGCTAACTAAATATGATCAGTCTGCTCCTTTCCTAAAAGGGAATCTTTTTATCAGGTTTCCATTACAAGCAAGGTAGGTAAAAAAACTTGCCAGCCAGCACACTCACTGTCTTCCAGAAGAGCTGAGGAATGCTGGAAGCTGCCAGAACTTCACACGCTGCATCAATTATATCCTTTAGAGTAAGAGAGGAAAAACATAATAACACATTACTTCACACCGAGAGTTCTCATCCCAACCAAATTTTGTCACACTCCTAGATTTTAAGTATCCATGCTTACCAGCTAAGATGGAACTACTTCTTCCAGCCAAAAGAGAAAGAAACACCCCCCACACAGCCAGTCTAAAGCCATGTTTCTTATCAAGGAGTGGCCTGGCCAGGGCAAACATGTCCACTATGCTTACAAAGGACTATATGATGCTCCCTCAAACTTAGAAATTGAATATGCATTACTTCCATTGCTTTGAAAATAAAATGTCAACAATCAGTTTCAAATCCATAGGACTTCAAGTCCAAGATACGCTGTATTTCACTATTACTCAGCCAGTCTGCAGAGGTGCTCACTAAATGTGCATAGGGTCAACCACACTTCTAAATCTATCTAAAACACGAATTTTGCTGTTTCAAATGCAGGATTACAACTTAACAGAAGTAATTAGCATCAGTTACGACGTTATTTCAAATTAGCTAACAGATGCCATGAGCTCTGGATGCTTACTTGCTGATTGCCCAACGTATGCAACTCCAGCGATGTCAGGACAAAGGAAAGAAGCCCATAAATGCACATACAAGCTGTGCTGGCAGTACACTGCAAAGAAACAATATGTAAGAGCAGTAAAGACTAGGAGCTGTAGAACATAATGTAACAGCACTTAAGTCTCTTGTACAAACTGCACTGTAAGTAACTGCCTCTGTCATGTATCCTTGCTACAGTACAATAAGCAGTCATCAGTTAATCCACTCGACACAAAAAGTTTCACTGAACTGAGAAATTATTCACTGCTACTACTGTTAAAATGACAAACACCTTCAAAACAGCAATAAAGAATCGTTCAGCGTTCAGAAAATCTGAAGTTTGTTTCCATTGGTTTCTGCCCACCAAGTTGATTACTCTCACACACTGTATTGCTTAAAGAAACCATATCTGAAGACCAGTGCAGAATTACATAAGCTAGTACTGAAGATCTGTAACAGCAAGTATACCCATGGGGGCACATCAAAAAAACAGACGCAGTCTGTTCTGATCAAATGAGGAATAGTACTCCTACTTATAGAAGGCTTTTTGTTTGTTTTGGTTCAGTTGGGTGTTGGTGTTTTTTCATTCTCTGGGCATAAAAATCTGTTTAGTACCAGTTTGATTTCTGCTCTTCACTGAAAGCACGAGATGATAAAGCATGCTTTATTACATGCTATGGTTCAAATCAACTTTAGCTCACAATCACTTTGATTCAAAACTGTCTACTTCCCAACACATCTTTACATCATTAGTTAAAAACCTTCAAGAGCTTACATATGAGACTAAGAAACTCACATTCTTGCCCCCACTGCTAAGTGACCTCAGAAGCTTTGTCAGGTACTGGAATACACTGAGCTGGATAGCAGTGCTGCCCATTCTCCTGATAACATTGGCTGACTCCTCTGGATTTATGGTATGACGGAGCAGAGCCCAAGCCAAAAGCACCAGAGCATGATGTGAGACATCCCCCAACTGCAGCAGCTGATTGTCCATTTCCTGCACGAAGACAAAAGCAACACAACTGAGATCCCACAGAAGCAGAAAATAGTAAGAATATTGCTGATGGCAACTCTCTGCTAACTCATCTTTCTATTACAGGTAATTCCTTCAAACATCTGACAGATCAAGTTGCATGTTTGCAGTCTTGGCCTGGCTTTGTGCATGTTTTACTGACTTTGTGTTCTCTGTCCTAAAAGCCCTGGCACTGAGAAAGGAACAAAACAGAAGATTTTTAAAGTCCACATTAACTATTCCTTTGCACACATCCTTCTTTAAAGAAAGGTCCATGATAATTGAGTAAATAAGTGGGAGAAGGATTCATTCCCTTCTTATTTGTCCCAGCATGTTACATGGATGCTAGATCTTAAATTTGGTCAGCAAATCAGAAGCAAATCAGCAAGAATCATAACCTTATATGTATAATCTTTTCACAGCACTGTTTAGATAACCAGAGTAAGTTCTACATTGCCAGGCTGAACGTGGGGTTATCCTGCCTGCACTTTACCTGGTGGATATGTGCATTATTGGCTAACTTGTGCTCTTCTGTCCTACCATCCAAAGCTCGTTCATGGAGGGAGTCAATTTCCATGCCTTCCACCAGAATAAGAGCACTAAAGTAGCTTCAAGCAGGAAAGAGGAAAAAAAATCAAGCAGGTTAGACACTTTATTTCAGAATTCAGTTTTGTTCTTTCTGTTCGGTTGGCTTTCAATTTAAAAAGAACAATCAACAGTCAAAGAACAACATTCAGTTTGCATTGGTTCAGCTGTTCTTAGAAGGGATAAGAAATTATGTAAACTAGCAGCAGGTAATCCAAATTTTGTCTTGAAATGCTAAGTATATAACAGATTAAAATCTCCAAAACTACTGTTGAACAAACAAAAAAAAGTCACTGAAATGTGAAGACAGTTTTTCTTCCTTTTTAACTCTACGCCACCCACCAAGACTCTCACTCCTTCAGGATGCAGCCTGAGCTATGTCCCACACAGCAAAACAAAGACATTGTCACCACTTGTGTAACCAGACCCGTGACAGCTTGTACTAAGCCAATTCAGTTCACAGTACAGCACTGTGAAGAGGCAGTTCCACTTTACAACTAGACCATCTAAGAATAAACAGTGCTGTGTCTTCACTGTCATTCTTATAACTACAGACAGTTAAAGCTGGCCTCTGCATGCCCCTCTGCTTTGCAATTGCATCTTCATTTTGCCCCAAATATCCAATGCAATCAGGGAAGACATTCTGTCTTCACCATAATTAGTTTATCTTGATTTTCAGAGTGGTGATTTTAAAGTGGTGATTTTAAGAGAGAGAAGAAAGAAATATAGCACTTTTTTTCTCTTTACTGAAGAAAACAATTGCTCTGTTCAGTACTCACTTCAGAAATACTCTTGTTACCTACCCAATACGATCCACCAGGTGATCCATGCTCTCATCTACCAAGTGCCTGTTGGTTTGCCTAGTGCCAAATCCCTGCTCCTTGAACAACTTTGCAAATGCCAGAAGCTCCTCAGGTGCCATTTCAAAGTATGCATAGTAGAGGAAGATGACTTCCAGGAGCATGGACTGCTCACGGAGGCATTGCACAAACCAACGGGAAACCTGACGTTCTGTCTGCACAAGGAGAAGTCCCACCATCATACACCAAAGCTCACAGATCAGACAAAGCAGACAGAAACCAAGAGGGGTTGAACTATTTCAAAGTTTGCACAGTTGGTGGTTTGCATTAATAACAAGAAAAGCCACTGCAAGTACTGTATACTGACACAGAAAGACTAGGAGGAGCTACAAAAATTGTTCTGTTAGCTGAGTGTTATCAATAGGTTTCTCACAAGGAAGAACGTGTTTCAGATGACTTGCTTTGGTTCTCAGCAGAAGTGTGTTCAATTAAAGAGAAAACAATGGTTAGATTTCATGAACCCAAGAGAACCATCCATTTTTACTACATCTGCACATACACATTTCAACACATTACATATCAAGAAAGACTTTCTAAGTTAGATAGACTTGGTAAGTTTTATAGAACAGCATGGAAGAGAAAATACCATGAGATTTCCATGTGTTTCCCATGTAGGAGCTTCTGCTTTGTACAGTTCTTCAAACTGTTTACGGTAATTGGGAACTAGTTCCTTGTCCAACTTTTCCACACACTGGAAGTACTGTGCCTTAAAACAAGCAAACACATAAATGAACTTTCACACACCTTCTCCTGTGGTTATTTGCACTCACAGGTGGATAACTAGTACGCAATTTACACAGTTAGCCTATTTCAATGACATCCAGGAAAAGGTTCCTGTACTCACTGTATAAGGGTGCCTCTCATCCTGAAAATAAGTGAGCAGATGGAGGACACAGCGCAGAATGCAGATCCTCTCTTCGTAGTAATAGTCAGCAAGCTGTGAACACATAACACCACCAGTATCACTTGGGTATTGTGTTACTGGATATTTCCTCCTCCATAAAAAAGGCCAGTGCCTTCAGCACCAGAATATACAGTGCTCAAACACTACTACAGATGGAATTTCAACTAAGCAGTTTTAAGATATCTAAAAAATAATAAATAAATTAAAAAACCCACCAAAACTTAATTAACTAACAGAATTCAATAAAGCACGTCTGTTAGGACATGTATATATGCTATTTGATAAAACTTGGAAAAGAAAGGCAAAAATAAGAGACAGAGATGGTCTCCCATTCTTAATCTTTAGTAATCTCTGCCAGGTGTGATGATCAACCTCCATTTCAGAGCTGTCCCTTCAGACAAAAACATATAAACCCATGAGGTTTGGAAAATGTGCAAGCATGCACCCTGCCAGCTGAACTCCCTGACATCAAGCCTAAAATCTCCATCATCCCAAGGCTTCCTGAACACAAAGCATTAGTTCTCAGATCCGTTCAACAGAGAATATAAACAGAAATGACCAACCTTCAATATCAGAGCCTGGCTCTGCCTTTCATCCTGAAGAACTGTCTGTAAACAAAACATAACAAAATAATTCTCTACTGCAGAAGTACCTACTGACAAAATAAATATCACAAAAACAACAACATCACACAACTGAACGAAATGAGAAAATTTTTCTTTCCATTTCTTTTGGAAAGACAGTTTCCAAAACTACAAAACCAAAATACTTATTTATTTGTTCTTCATCTCCATCCACTCTCATTCAGATCTATAGGTTTCCTGTATTTCTGAGACAGAGACAAGTCAAATCCTTGCAGACAGATTCAAGCAGGAAGAGGACCAGAAAGTTAAACCTGAATATCTGCTGTCACATCTCTGTAAAGTGGTATCTGGCCACTGCAGGTTCAGAGAACAAAAACTCCAAAGTCTTTTCCAAATCAGAATGCGGAGCTGCACATGATCGTATTCATCAACAGATTATTGGTATTGTGGAAAGATGTATAGTGAAAAGGAAATAAATGGGAGCTAAGGACCTTCAGGGAGTCCCTTGTTCCTCTGTAATCTTCTTGAAGGTAACACTGTAACAGCTGCACACTCTGCTCTTCATCCAGACCCTAAAAAAAAAAGAAAAAAAGAGAGAGATGCTCTGAAATGAACAAAAGACAAATGAACTCATTAAAGATTCCTCAAATATTTCAGGTAGATTTTCTCTTCAGAATAAATAATAATAGGAAACTTTTGCTTTTCAGGATGGTGTTTCTGTGTGTACTTCCACTGAAATACAAAATACACAAGCTTTGATGTCACTCAGATGCAGCCAGTTAAAACTCAGCAAAGTTTGCCTCTACTCAGAATCAAGAAGCTTACTTAAATAACAGAATCCCAAGAGCTATACAATCCAAGTGCAAGAATAAAAAAAAAAACAAAAACAGAAAAGCACCTTCACTCACCAAAAATTTGCTGACCCTCAGACCCAACTCCTTTAGTGAAGCAGCTATATCTTTATCAGCTTTTATCTTCTCTGCTGAAGTTGTACTAAAAGAAAAAAGAAAGTGACATCGTTAAAAATGCAGCAACCCAAGGAATGAACTCAAGAAGCTTTCCAAGTTCTCAATTTTATCAGTTTAAACTGAACAGTTGTTGTATGACATACTGTAAGGCAACTGAGAGAAAACAATAATCAGCAATTTTCTGACCAGATAATACTCAACATTTTTCACTACTTTACTAGTTTAATAAACACAGGCTACTTTCATTCTATCCTTTCCAGTGAATGAATCATGTTATCTTTCTGACATGACTAAATATCAAGAGGAGCCACTTTGCTGCAGAGTGCATACTCACTTCAACACCAC
This sequence comes from Odontophorus gujanensis, assembly GCA_013399175.1. Lineage (NCBI taxonomy): Eukaryota > Metazoa > Chordata > Aves > Galliformes > Odontophoridae > Odontophorus > Odontophorus gujanensis. Next base: position 343,440 of record VXAB01005553.1, on the reverse strand, counting down.
AGCTGAGCAGAGTTAAGGAAGGGTTAAGAGCACCTAAACATTGGTAACAACAGCAGAAGCTACTGTTATTTCTTTCTGGCCTGTATTTTATGCTCTAGAACATAGTCTGAATTAAGCATTTACTATTGTCGCTCCTCTCCAAAAATCTCAAGTCACGCAAGAGAATAAAAATCTACTTTTAGAAAGTCAGAGAAAACTATTCAATATGCTCCTCTACTTATTACTAGATCCCATTTTAGAGGTTAATTTCTATAATCAGGCAATTACTGTACCTTGGAGGTTTGTAGTATGAAAGCCCTTCTAACAATCTCTGCCAGTGCTTGTTCAGTTCTGATGCAATCTGTGCCTAAAAAAAGAACCAAATACTACTGAACACATTCCTCAGCATCTCGTGTCAAGTAACAGATTTGTTTAAGTGAAGCAAAGAAGTTTCACCGTCACAGAGACAGGAACAACACAAGGCAAACAACAGCATCTATGACCCAGACTGATTCAAGGCACATATCACATGAGAAAGCTTGCTGCCTTGTCCAGTATTAGGAAGGGAGAGAAAAGAGGCCTCACTGGTCTAGGTTCTGATACGTTTGCATTTCCAACCTCTGGGCACATTCCTGAATGCAAGGGCTCCATCCCAGAAAATTCACAAGTGGGATGTACCACTCACATATACCCTAGACCAGTCAGTCTAGCAAGCAGCACTTCTGTCCACTCCAGAAAGGAACCACCTTTTCCACATACTCCTTTCCAGGCAGAAGCTGATGAAGCAGCTATAAGCAAGGAGCGGAAAAACGGAGACAGAGCAACAAACATTGTACTGAGAAAGAGAAAAAAGCAGCAAAACTGTTATTCAAACAGATGCAAAAATGATGTACTTGGCCATGGAGTCCATTAAGTGACAGGTAAACCTGCCTACTGAGACATGGACTTACTGGTTCTCTTAAAGCTGATCTGCCCAGGAGAATTGTCCACAATTCTCTGCTGCTCCTGTAAACAAAAGGAAAACGTGGAGACTGTTTTAATTACAAACACCATTTCAGGCTTCTATTCCACATGCACCTTTTCAAACTTGCAATTATTATTTTAGAGCAGATCATACTGCAGCAAAAAGTAAAAGAAAAATGAGCTCAGGAAGCTTAAAAGTGGCGATTTGTCAGCAATGCAACACAAATCAGGAGCAAAAAAAACCCACAACACTCTACATAAAGGTGGTTCAAAAAAGCAAGAACACTCAATAACTCATCTTTAGATTGGCACCATCAAAATTAACCTGCTACAGAGGCAAAAGCCACCTGTTACACCTGATACGTGCCACCATTAGAATGACTTACAAACCCTATCACTTCCAATACACCTATCAATGAGTTTCTACAACTCCTCAGCAGGAGCTGAACAGCCCTGCTGACAGTGGGCAGCCACAGATGGAGCATCTGCAGCCCAACAGGTGCAGAAAGGCCACAGGATTTTACCATGAAACGAATGGCTTCGCAGGACACAGAGCCAACCTTCCACTTCGATTTACCCTAACCTCAGCTGGGGTTACAGGGATCACTTTGTGTGCCTAATTTGGTAACCAGACTTCAGGAGTGACAGAAGGAAAGCGCTTTTGGTGTGGCCATAGCTAACAGAGGCGTTCCTGTCCCTGCTGGTGCTTGTGAGCTTTGTTGTAATACGATTTAGACCACCAAGGGCCAAACAGAGTCTGAAAGCGACAGAATAAATGACCAAAAGGGAACGAAGGCAGCGGCCTGAAGGGGCACCTCACAAAAAAGGGCCAAAGGGTTTCCTCCCTACACCCCCCGCACGGCTGCCGGCTCCAGCTGGCTGCCTGCACACAGCTCTCCAAGGAGCGAGGCCGAGGGATCGCCGTCTCCCAGAGAAACCGAGGCGAGCACACGGAGCCCGGCTGCAGCTCCTCCCGCCGGGACGAGGGGATCTCCTCAGCAAACCCCGCGCGCTCCCCACGAACCGAGGCGCCCGCTGGGCCGGAGGCATCCCGCAGGAGTCACACGGAGCTGCGGGTCCGCCGGGACCGCTCCGGTNGCAGCGCCAAGATGGCGGCGTCCTGCCAGGTGAGTGAGCGCCGCGGGGAACGGCGGCGGGAAGGCCGCGGCATCGGGGAGAGCAGCGGGCAGCACCTCCCGCCGGGGTTTGTCGGGGTCTCGGAGAGGGGTCGCAGCCCAGAGCAGCCGGGCGTCTTCCACGGGCTGCCCAGAGCCCCGTGCAGCCCGCCCCTCAGCTGCTCCCCTGGTCAGCCTGTGCCACAGGGCCTCGCCGCCTTCGTTATTAACTTTTTCTTCCTAATATCTAACCGAAATCTGCTGTGCTTTTGTTTAAAGCCGTTAGCCAATGTCCCATCAGCGCACACCCCAAGGAGTCCCTCTCCTGTGTGCAGCCCCGCAGGCCCCGGCAGGGTTAATGGGCACGTACCTGAAAGTAAAGCAGCTGTGAAACACCTCGTGTTGCAGATCTGCACGTCAGCAGCTTTCGAAAGCTGCTACCCTGGAGCAGAAGATCTGCATTGCAAGTGGTGAAATTGCTCCTTGTCCTGTAGCCCAGCTGTCAGCTTGCTGCAGTGAAGCCATCTGGGAATGGCTGGGGCTCATTGCTTCATATTTCAAGTCAAAGACATAATCCAAAGTATTTCTGTCACAATATCTGAATACCCATATATTGAGCAATTATCTTCTGCCCCATTCTCAAATGGGGATAGCAGTTTTGGCTGATCCTTTCTTATCTCTGATGATGGGCATTAACAGTTGGCATATAACATCAGTTTAAGTTGAGCTTACAAACAAGACATCTACAGGCAAGCTTCAGTTTATCTAGTTTTCAAGTGGTTGCTTTCATTTTTATTTATTTTTTTAATAGGAATCACAATAGAGTGAAAGAGAATTCCTTCTAGTGAACAAATACTGAGAAGATCAGGACCTGTGAGAAAGACCTTGAGAGCAAAGCCACGTGGGAGTGGAACCATGTTAAACAAGCCAGTGCTGGTGGAATCCCTGATCGTCTTCAGCATCGTTCTGTGCGTGCATGCAGTGGTGTGGGACCGCTACTCCTGGTGTGCTGTAGCTCTTGCCATCCAGGCTTTCTATGTCCAATTCAAATGGGACCGTCTGCTGCAGCAGGGGGGGGCTGTGTTCCAGTTCCGCACCACAGCAAACAGTGGGCTCCTGCCTGCCAGCGTGGTCATCCCCTTGCTGGGGATAGCCATGAAGGAGAGGTGCAAAGCTGCTGGTATCGTGTACTTTGAACGCTTTGGCATAGTTGTAGCTTCCACTGGCATGTTGATTGCTCTATTTTTGTCTGTAATTGCTGTTGGCATCACAAAACCTGTGCCTACCAACACTTGCATACTTACTGGTGTTGCTGGCAGTATAATTATCTATACCATGAAGCACTCTTTGACTGTTTCAGAAGTGATAGAGGTCCTAGAAGTGCTGCTAATTTTTGTCTACCTCAGTATGATCTTGCTCTACCTGCTGCCTCGATGTTTTAGTCCTGGAGAAGCACTGCTGGTTCTCGGAGGTATAAGTTTTGTTCTCAATCAGCTCATTAAACGCTCACTGAACGTAATCGAGGGCAGAGGTGAACCCATAGACTTTTTCCTTCTGGTGGCAGTTATTGGAGTTGTTATTCTCGGGCTTTTTTTCACTGTTCTCTTCATTTTCATGGATTCGGGTACGTGGATCTCCTCCCTGTTTTTCCACATGATGACAGCAGTGCTAGGCTTAGGGGTCATCATGCCTTGGCTTTACCGACTGATCCGGAGGAACCCTTTGTTCTGGCTGCTCCAGTTTTTGTTTCAGACACAGACGAGGGTTCACCTTCTCACATATTGGACTTTTTTGGCTGCTTCAGCGTGTGGCATAGTGTTCTACCAGAATGCCAAGAGATCATCTGAATCTAAAAAACACCAGGCCTCAACCATAACCAGAAAATATTTCCATTTCATTGTTGTAGCGACTTATGTTCCCGGACTAATTTACGACCGCCAGCTTCTCTATGTTGCTGCAGTCCTGTGTCTGGCAGTGTTCATATTCTTAGAGTACATTCGGTACTTCAGGATCAAACCATTTGGCCAAACTCTTCGGTATTTGCTGTCTCTCTTCTTGGATGAAAGAGACAGCGGACCTCTAATCTTGACTCACATTTATCTCCTTCTTGGCATGTCCCTCCCTGTGTGGTTGTTCCCCAGATCTTGCGCCCCTAAAGGTGTCTTGTCTGGGGCAGGAGCACTGGTCCCCTATGCTGGGGTGCTTGCAGTAGGGGTAGGAGACACTATGGCCTCTGTTTTTGGCAGTACCATGGGGGAAATCAAATGGCCGGGCACTAAGAAGACTTTTGAAGGGACAATGACAGCAATTTTTGCTCAGATCATTGCTGTGGCTCTTATTCTGATCTTTGACAGCAGTGTGAACCTGAATTCCAGCTATGCCTGGATTCTGGTGTCTGTGAGCTTAGTTTCTCTTTTGGAAGCTTACACAACCCAAATTGATAATTTGCTGTTACCTCTCTACCTCCAGATCATGTTTATGGTTTAGAAGCTCTTCCAAGAATAGAGGTTTCTCCATTTCTAGAGAAAAGCAGCAACAACATATGCACATCGATCACAGATGAAAGATAATCCAAACAGTGTTTTTCTTTTGTTAAAAACAAATGAAAAAAAAAAATAGCTATTTAAAATAAAAGTTTTCTTTCAGTCTCTCTTTTTCGTAGTTTTTAAAACAGCACAAGTTGATTTTTGTCATCACAAGAACTCAGCCATGACTGATCAACTGCATTATCAAAAATGCTGTTTTTAAGTCTCCCAAAGGCAGAGGAAGAAGAGGTAAGTCAAGTGCAGGAAAAAGGTTTTGCCATCTCTGTATTGCATCAGAGCCAAAACTTGTTATACTGCACCGAGTCCTGATGTCTTCTATTACAGCACACACAAAATGCTTGCTTCTATATAAGCAGTGCTTACATCATGTTTTATCATGAAAGTGGCCACTACATGGGGTGAATATGACTTTCCTGATGTACTTGGTCACCATCATGCACCACAGTGCATGAACACAACTTCAAACACAGTTCTTACAGAGCTAAATTAATCAGTGGGGCTGAGAATGTAAGTGGCCATTTATTCCAGGCAGCACCAACAAGAGGGGTACAGTTTTAGGCCTGGAGGTTTATGCAGCAAGAAATTTTTTTTGTTTGTTTTTTTTGTGAGATTTTAATCTCCAAATTATTTGGAATAATATTTAGTGGAGTAGAGAAAAACAAAGCTAGCTGACAGAAATAAAAGCTAATTATGCATTAACTACGAAAGTCAATAAACATCTCTAATACTTCTGCAGTTTGCCACTTTCCATACTTTTTCAGCTGAAGTTACCATGGAGTAGTTTACCCAGTGGCTGTTTAATCAGAAATCATTTAAGATAAATGTTTCTGTTAACAAATGGAGTAAAATTGTTTACTTCATTCATTTAATTGAAATGATAACTATCAAGGAGGGGAAAGGAGAGAATCTATTAAACCCTTCTGCAATGACAGCCTCTTCCTTTTTGCCAAGTGCCCATTAGGACCAAACACAGTAAGTGCTCTCTCTGCCTCTTCCATTTCCCCAAGAAGCTCCTGAGCCAGAGCTTTGTGATCCTCCTTTGAAGGATGCAGTTACCCTCTGACACTTTGTTCCCCTCAAAAAGGCACTGCAGTACACTTAGGGAATGGCACAGTGCAGCCCCCAGGCACCTTACACAATCCTCCCCTGCAGTTCTGACTGTGACTGCACATTAGGAGCATGGGTGGAGCAAAAGTGATGCCCTAGGCCAACAGATAAGACCCTGAGAACAAGCTGAGACCAGCAGGGAGGTGGTATTGCCCAACCTCCTCCACCCAGGCTGCTGCTATTGCCATTCCTCAGCCTCATTCCTACTGTGTCAACCTCAGCTCTGCTCCATATTGAAAGAATTCTGCACTGCAGTGCCCAAAGGGATAAAAAATCTTACCATAGATTTCAAACCAGCACCAGAGATGATGGGCAATATATTTTTGAGAGGAATGAGTCACTCAGAATTGGAGCCTAGCTCCCCTAACCAATCCACTTCAACAATCCAGTTGTTGTTCTCAACTGTTAAGTTCATTCTGCTGTCTAATTTTATCTAGATAAAACTTAGTGCCCATTTAACTAAGCATTCAAAAAGTAGATCTAAAAAAGTGGGATATTATGTGGGAGCTGGAGTGCCTCACTCCATCCTGACTTAGGTTCCCAAGTTGGCTTGATTGAGCTGGGTATGTTACAGCCACAGACCTGCTACAAACAACTCCAGGCTATGTGACTCTGCTGGAAAGCAATTACACCACATCCATGACAGCACTTTGTTCCTACAGTCTCTCCCACTTCTTTACCCCCATCTACAACCTTCTGTGTACATGGGGAGAGATACTATCTATTGCAATTCCTTAAGAAATGCTACCTGTGCTCTTTTCAGCTTCGCACACAGGCATGAGCTTGCCCCTGATGCAACTTGAGTTACTTCATGTTCCTAAGGTTTCACTGTGGTTTGGTTTTGTTGGGGTTTGGGCAGCTGTGGTACACACACCTCGAACAGGTCATCACAGAGCTGCGCTCCAGCCCCGTGTGCTGGAAGAAAGTCACACAATGACACCCTCCAAAAAAACGAGGTGAGATTAAAATGAAGATTTCTGATTTTTTTTATTTAAGTCTCATGAGGGGTTTTTGTTGTTATGGTCATAATTTCAACAGTGATGTTTTTAATCAACAAGCCTAGAGATCAAACAGTTGCGTTTTGCAATAAATGCTCAGAAGAGTGATTAATTATGAAAGTAGACTTCCTGATTCATTTTGCCCTCGGTAGTATTGTCTTTATTACTATTCAAACAATAGGATAGAGACCCAGGGCTAAAAGTCAGCCATCTTCACACAACACATTCACATGCACTACCCCTTAACAGAGTCAAGCACTAAACAAGACCTTGACTTAAAAATACTACGGATCTGCAGCAAGAAGTACTTCTCAACCAGTGCCCTGGCCAAGGTAGAACAGTCCTTAACAGCCTATTCTGGAGACAGAAGAAATTTCCTCACCAAAAGGACTGGGCAACTATCCTCAGAGCAGGGCTCATCCTGCAGCAGAAGCTTCTACCTAAGGCAGGCAGATTTGGCTGCATGAAGAGGCCTTGCTCTCAGTGGATAATTATGTCTTGAGTGTGGATCTGTTGAGCTGCATTTAAAGACAACATGGACAAGCAATCATAGGAACACTGACCAGCTAGTTGACTCCAGAAGCCAATCGTGAACCTCAAGTGTAGAGCAGTGGAAAAGGCAGTTCAGGAGTTGGCTGGAGCCTAGGCAGTAAGGAAGAGTGAAAAACAAAGCTGCAGTGACTATTTCAGCTCGGGGGTATTAAATCAGCAATCAACACTGCTGCATCCAAAGGGGCACTTCAACCAGCAGTTCCCAGGCAAGACCTGGGAAGAATACAAGTCAGCATTCTAGAACCTCTCAGTCTGAACACTAATTACACCTGTAGTCATTACTTCCATCTTTCAGGCACTCAGCTGTTTTAATTTAAATTAAGTAGAAATCCTGGTAACCAGGAGGCATCCCAAAGGCATGTGGTTGCATATCTTGCAAAGTGGAAGCACAGCAAGGATTGCCAAGCATGGAATTTTTCCCTACCTCCAATATGCTTACTGAGCATGACTTTAAAAAGTCTGTAAACACACCAGGACACAACTTCAAAGCTCTCATTAAACAGCGTTTGTCCAAGAATCGCAGCAGCCCTACCAGTTCTCCTTGCTCCACGTGGTGTCTTTGGCCTCCATCACGTGGAAGGTGTACACGTGGCGGGAGAACCTCGAGCTGTTCATTTCACTCTTATGGACGACTTCGCCATGGATGACAATGAGCCCACCTGTTTGGAAGAAACACTTGGACTGCTTTTTTCAAGTCATGAGTGCTAACTTTAACGTAAGGAAAGTACACCTGTTGAAATGCAACTGTATTTCCCTCCTCTGGAGGGCTTCTACCTTTACTTATGGGCACAGGTATGAACTTGCTGTCGTCGTAGGGCGGCTCTGAGCCTACAAACTCCACACACGTTGAGGCACCTTGGGCTGCACGCACCATTCTCCGGGTAACCCCACCTGCACATCCACAGAATAAGCAAACATCCATGAAAATAAAAATGCCAGCTCTGCTTTGCACACACCAAGAAACACTCGCTGCTGTTCCTTCTGGCACTCAGATGGACAACACTACTAATGTATTCAGTTCTTCCCTTGTTGTTTTAGGATTTAACAGTTGTAGCAGAAAGTGAGAAACAGCTGTGTTCTGCTTCCCCTCCTGGCCCTGTGCATTGCAGCACAGCCTGTTAGGTACACAATACTTGCACCATGAACACCATGCAAAACCCAAAACCAACCTGTCATCCATTTCTCCTTCCTAGAAGACCATAATTTGCTGTCAGAGCACAACTAACTCCAAAATATATGAGGGCTGAGTGATTTAAAACATTAAGAGAGCTGTAATTACTGAGTAAATGCTTAGGTGAGCAGCATTAGAAGTCAAATAGTGTGCCCTAGAGGAAGGGAAAGGCAGGAGACTGCAGTAATGATGCTGCAGTGGCTGGAGGAAAAGAGGATGACAGAGCATTGTTTGGAGTTAGGAGTTCATGAGCATAGGGGGAAAAGAGCATCCCTGTGAAGAGGATGCAGCTTGCAAAAGAAGCAGTTTTGCAAGTGGATTAAAAAAGAAAAAATATGTTTGTTAGTGCATTCCCACTCCAGAGGGCAGAAGGAGATTTACAGTTTGCAGTCCAGGTGATGGTGAACATTTTCAAAGCTACAGTCAGAACTATAGAAGGAGCACCAACAGGTAGCAATGACACGTATCAGTACAAGAAAGGAGTCAGCAGTTCAAGACCTTCCCTGCACTAAAACCCTGTGTTGCAAGGTGATGTTCTGAAACAGTACTGAAGGTGACAGAAAAGATGCAGGAGCAGCTGTAATGGGCCTCACCCTCACAGGCTCTGGAGTAAATACGGCACCAGGAGGGCTGTCTTTCCTCATCCTAAAACCCTGGTTTCAATTTAAAACTAAACAGTGTCAGCCATGGATAGTAGCCTTTTTTCTTTGAAGAAAATACTGTTGTTCTAAGCTGTGCTGGAGGATTGGCCATGACTTACTGGTGTGGGAGCCAGGAATGAACCACAAGCAGCCGTTCTCCTGCGTGGCATCCTCCAGTGCAATCCAGAAGCCCAGGACTCGGCCCAGGGGCTCTGTGTGCAGGAACGTGGCATCCTGGTGCGGTGTCACTGCAGTGAGAAGCAGTGGGGTCAGGGTCTGAGCCTGCCCAGGGCCAGCACGGTGAGGTGGGGGCACACGTGGTGCTCCTCAGCCTGCCCTGACCACCCATCCCACCGTGGAATCACTTGAGGTGGAAAGGACAACTAAAAGCTGTGAGGGCCAACTCCCTGCAGTGCACATCCATCAGTGCTCAGAGCCCCATCAAGCTCTGACCTCGAGCATCTGCATGGACAGGGCACTGCCACCTCTCTGGGCAGCCTGTGCCAGCTTTACCTGGTCACATTCCTTTCCTGAAGGACTACCTGTGGTGTAATGCAGAGATAAACGAAGCTCACCTTCCCCACCAATGCCAGGTTGCTGCAAGGTGAAGGAAGACACGTGAGGAGGGGTCACACTGGCCTCACTCCCTCCATGACTGAGAGGACCGCGGCCGTACCTTGAAGATGTACATGCTCTGCACAACCACTGGTCTCTCAAGGCCTAGTTTTCTCCCCAGTTCCTGGAAAGAAACTTCCCAAAATGTACAATTTGCTGCTTTCTGCACACAAGATAGCATTGGTTTTTTTTGAGGATATTTTGTCCTTTTATGTTCAAAACACGTTGTACTTAGGAGTCTAGAATACTCAAGTTAACCACCCCATCGTTTAGTTTTCTGTCAGACAATCAGCACAGCTTACCTGCACCTTGGAGGAGTGAGTGATTTGCTTGAAGATGGGATCATGAGCATGCAAGGCTAAGGGGAAACACAAGGCTCAGGGTGAAGGTTTTGTTAACAGAAGGGAACCCTGGGGCTGGCAGTGATGAAATGCAGCGAGCACAGCCAAAAACCTCCATCTCCGCCCCTCAGGAGGGGATCATCAGCATCACACCAACACTGGAGGTGTTCCAGAACCAAGGAGATGTGGCACTGAGGGCATGGTGGGGTGGGGTGGGGATCTGAGAGGGCTTTTCCAGCCTTAATGATTCTGCCTGAGGTGACACAGCCCTTCTGGGTTAGCACAGTCTTCTTTAGGAGGCTAAAGAGTGGAAAAAGTGAGTGTTGTGACAAAGTATTATATTACACAAAACATACGGAAATGTGAAGCAAAAAGAGATGCATCTCCCCCCTGCTGATCTAGCCCAGCAGGGGCTGCCACTGAACAAGGGAAGAAGAGAGATCCTATTAAAAGGACTCATTACAGAGAAGGTGCTGAGACAGCAGGGGACGGGGCTGTTTTCACTTCCTAGAGGAAAAGTCAGTATAACAGCCCAGCAGAGGCAGCTCTTCACGGGGGTACTGAGAAAGCTCCATACTGCATTTCCAAATTCAGCGACGTTCAGTCTGAACAAAGTTCAGGTGGTGGGGAATGAGCAGAATCCTGCTCTCGTCTTCCTTGTATTGTTTGAAGACAAAAGAGATTAAAACCCAAGCTGGGGAGATGGGAGAGAGGTAATAGGGCACCGACTGAAAGTGAAAGGAGGTAAGGAAAGGTGCTGCAATGGGAAAGGAGGAAAACAGCTTCACTGCACAGGGAGCAGGACACTGCCTGAGCCTCACAGCTCAGTGGGAGGTTGCTCAAGCAATCCCTGACCCCAAGAGGTCCAAGGGCTGAAGTCCAAACTTTTGCACACCGGTGACTCAGTGCTATGTGCAACCAAAAAGCCTCCTGGAAGCATTCCTTGAGTTTTGTTTTGCCTTTTTCCTTTGTTTCTTTGAAAGGTTTATAATGGAGAACTTTGGCAGCAGTGTGTGGAGTGCCACAGAGACAACTGCAGAGGCAGCAGTGGAATGATGTGGGGAAAAGCTGACTGACATGCTGAAATGGAGATCAATTTAATGCAGGAGAGGTTGCAAAGGAAGGAGTTGCATGAGGTTTGTGGCATTTGGGGCAGCAGTTCCCTGGAAGCACAGTGAGAACCAGGACAGGGACAAAGCCACTTCTGCTCTCAGGAAGGTTTGGATTTAGGAGACTAAAGAGGGTGGGTCTGGAGAAGTCCCAGTGCCTTAGAACTGCCTCCCCTTTGCCCATCCTTCTCAAAAGTAAAAAGAATTGAACATACCATGGCCAATCTTACTGACAGATTTCTCCTTTGCAATTAGGAAGTTGCCTACAGGACAAAACCAGAATTTAACATGGTTAGCAAAACAGGGACGGTTGCAGAGCTGGAGCCTGGCCCTGCCTCCTTGTGTCCCCTTGACTGGGTTCAGGGCTCACCTTTCTCATCCAGAACACCTTTCTCAAAGAAGAACCTGATCTTGTCTCCACTGGTGAGGAAATAATCTGAGCTACCCTGATGGAGAGAAGAGCCCAGTAAAGACAGCATCACCATGAACACACACTCAAACCTCCAATCAGAAGTAACACTCACCTGCATCTTTTTCCCCACCAAGCAGCAGCAGAAACAAAGTACAGTCAATAGAAATACTAAATGCATTCCTCCAACACTAAACCTCTCGGCACTCCCTAGGACTTCAGCCTGGCACACATGGGCTACCAACAAAAACCAACAGAAAGCTGGGGAGCCAATGCTTCCCACTTCTCTCCCAGGACTGCACATGATCAGCCCTGCCCTGCAGGTACCTGTGCTTGGAGCTGCTCCTCTTCCTTGGTGGAAAACTCAGTCCGGCAGTGTGGTGGCACCTCCATCCCCTCTAGGATCCTCTGGATGCTGCTCCTCATGCTGTCACACTCCTCCAGGCTGAAGAAGTGCTCCAGGACGAGGAAACCATCCTCACGGAACTGGAAGGGGGACACGAGGTGGCTGCCCTCCTTCTGGGGTGTTTCTGACATGTTTCTCTTTATAGTTTCATCCAGAAATCACAAAACTGAAGTGTTCAATTTTTATTTTTACAGTTCAAAAGGGTTATTGCAAAGAAAGATCAATCCTTAAACAGGCTCAGATCCCACAGAATTAAGGGGAACACACTTCAGCTCCCCACCCAGAAACCAGAGAAGATAGCACTGCTGAGCTCACATGGTTTAAGGACATCTTAGCTATGCAACCAGCAACACTTAAATTACAGATCCTGCTAAGATGAACAGTGCCCTCTTTCCCACATTTCGAATAAGAAGGAGATGCCTTTACAAGCCACAAGAACAAAAGTTATTTTCTCTAAGGGAAAAGTCCCTGGGTGGTTTTCACAGTTGACTACACAATTCTCTACGAAGTGAAACGAACTCTGCTGGCACAGCTTCCCTATATAGAACACCACGGGGATTATCCTCAGGGACAAATCTCAGCCTCACGGTGACACTGAGCAGGAATCAGGACACAGGAAAAATTCCAGGAGGAGCTCTGCAAGGGCACACAGCCCTCTGCAAGCCTGCACCCACAGCAGGGTTCTCGCAGGCTCAAAACACAGTGCACAGAGCTGAGCAGAATACAAAGCATGCACAAAGCAGATCTCTGCAAGACCCGAGCACTGGTTCAGCACGGAGCACCCGTGCCTTGCAAGCACCACAACATGTTCCTCACCTGCTGCTCCCTTACCTTCTGCATCTGGTGCTGGGTGACAGCTGCCATCCGTGGTCCCACCACCCTGGCTGTGCACGGCTGTGCCACCTCGGCACGTGACCTTTGGGCAGCATGTGACAAATGCAAGCACAGAGCCAGCACGGCTGTCTCCTGCTCTGACCCCTCCACGGCTGCTGGCTCCCAGCACTCAGTGATGGAGCTCAGCTCCAGCTCTTGGTGCTGCTGTACAGAAGCGTTCAGCTCCAGTTTGTTTTGTGATCACAATTTGCTGCTTATCCCCAGGGGGAAACAGCTGGTTTAGTAACCTGGGTTAAAAGCTGTTAAATGCAGTAGTATATTAAGAGGCAGAATAAGATTCACCAAATAGAGCAAGAAATCCAGAAGCACTGATTCTGTAGGGCTCCCTTTGCTCAGCCAGCGAGCTCTGCCCCACCTGCAAGGAGCCCTGTCACCAGGAGGTGACAAACAGGAGACCAAGGGATGTTAAAGCTGAAAGGCTTTCAACAGCAATTCAGCCCAAGTCAGAGAGTCACCAGTTGCTCTTGTTCACAGCTGCTCTTTGGCAGTCAATGCTCCCAGCTGCTCCACTTGCACCAGACGTGTGGAAGCAGGTGAACCAAAAGCCACACATAACAAAGAGGAAAAAAAAATGCAAGGACAAGTGTAAAAATGCATAAGGAGCAAGCAGCAGCAGCAGCTCCATGGTGGGCTCACCACCAACACATGTGCCCATCCTGGAGAGGGTTTTGTTCTCCAGAGGAAGATGTTTGGCTCCGTGGGAACCCTGCCAGCAGCCCTTTCAGCAGGGCTCTGAAATACCAGCACGGGGATGGGCTTCTGCGTCACTCATATATCAGAGGGAATGCACAGTGGGTATGAAGCACTGCAGGGAAGGGGGTTGCTTCCAAATGCTCTAGTTACCAACTGAAAATCCATTGGAAGCAGGTGGCGTTCAGGAAAAAGACTCCTTATTCTGAAAGGAAATCGACTCTGGATAAAAATCCCATTCAACTCTTCCCCTTCTTTTTCATGTTTTATTTTGATTTAAAAGAGATTTAAGGATCCTCACTAGAGAGCAGCTCATTTTGAGCACAAAATCATAGAATCTTTCAGGCTGGAAAAGATGCCTCAGATCCCCAAGCCCAGCCCATCTCCACAGCTCCGAAACACCTCCAGGGACAGTGACCCCACCACTCCCTGGACAGCTGTGCCAGTGCAGCACCAACCTGTCTGAGAAGAAATGTTCCCTAATACCCAACCCTGAACCTCCCCAGCATGTGATGCCATCACCTCTTGTCCTATCACTGTTACCTGGGAGCATAAATATATACATATATACACACACACACGTATATCCCAAAAGAAAACCATCAGGTGGTTCCTCTCTCTTCTTTATGGAGTATTTCCAGATGATGAAGCCAAACTGCGTAATCAGTGGGAAAACAAACGAAGAAAAAACAACTGAGCCAGCCTGCTGCAGCTGCTGCCTGTAAGGCCATCTCCCTGCGAGTGCAAACTCAGGGGTAGCCCTGCCTGGGAAGCTGCAATCCCGACAAACATCACTGACACGCATTCCCATACCCCTCTCCTGGGTTGCTGAGGTCATTCATGCCACCACTTCTCATTTCCAGTAATCCTTTTCCCTGTAATTCAGCATGTCATCTTCTCCACTCCTCACCTTACACACATGTGCTGACTTCAGAAGCTGCTCGAGCTCACACACAACAGCAAACCACAGCTTCCTTGTTAATGGATTGCATTGTAAAGAAGCATTCCCAACAGCACAGCACAGGGAGTGCCAGCAGGCAATTGCACAAACAAGGGGACAACCACAGAGGCCACAGGAGTAGCATCTGGCCTCAGGAGCCCCCCAGCCCTCCCCCCTTCCTTCCAGGCACACTCTTGTTTTGAGGCTTATAGAGAGACATTTTCAGCCAGAGGAAAAGCACCACCCCCACAAAATACTGCCACAAAAGTGAAAGAAGGGTATAATCTTTGTAAATATCATCTCTTCCAATAAGTTTAAACAAGGAAGTAGAAAGGGCTCAGACAAAACCGGGAAATGAGCCCTTTCCCCTCTTTCCCACCCCCTCCTATCCGAGAGCTCTCGTGCAGACTGCCCACACTTTCTCCTGCTCTGGAGGAAAATTGCACTTGTGGCCAACACCAGCACCACGGTACAGACTCACGGTACAGGACTGGAACACCCAGAGCCCTGCAGCAGACAAAGGCCCAGTGTTCCAGTTGCTTTGAAAGCAGCAGAGCTATCTGGACTTCCTCCCCAGTGAGAGTTCCCATTGATGCTGCTCAGAGCCCCCAGTTCCCTGCAGCCAGCTCCAGCAGCTCAGCACGCTCACCAGGAACAAGGATAATGTGTTCAGATTGTGTTAAACAGTCCATTAGTGTCTATTTAAAATAGCATCGATACCCAAATATTTTTCTCACGTTGACAGTCCTTCCTCCCAATTTACCAAAAGCCTCAGAGATAAAGGTATTTCCTATTGAGAGAATTCTCATTGCTATCCACAGCCCGACACAACAGTTATTTTCTTCATGAGCTTTCTACCTACTGATTTTTGGTGTGATAAGGCTAGAGAACTGTATCTAACAAAGCTAAATGAGATCCAGTAACACTGGGTCTTCACTCCAAGCCTTAGCAAACTACATAGAAAAGGTGGAATTATCTGGATTATAAGTGTGTCAATGTTTGTTTTCTTCCCAGCAAAGACATCAGTTCTTTACACCAAAGCTCCTTCCCATCACTGCATTCCAGGTCTCCAGGAATCCAGCAATCACTGCCAGTCCTCTGATGGCACCTTTCATTATTCCCTTTTGCTCAGCACTGCACAGAGCTGGTGACTCCCTGCCAGAAGGAAGCTCTGCTCCAGGACAGCCTTAGACAGCAGGAAAGGTCCTGTCCTTTCTTAGCTCAGCCCTGCCAAGCACTGCATTACAACTCAACACCAATAAGCAGCAGCACAGAGCAGCACCTTCCACTGCTGTGTCACCAAAGTAACTGTAATGTCACTGTGGCCAAACAGGCTCAGACAAAGGGAGCAAGGGAAGGCAGAACACAAGAGAAATACCTCTACCATAAATGAGCTGCACAGAAACTTGAACAGTTTTGAAAGTCACAGGGTGCCAGCAGCAGCTGGCTGAAGGCACTGTTTCTATGGCAAAGGCAGCATTCTCCACTGACTTCAGTCCCTATCCTTCTCCTCGGGGAGGGCAAGACGGGTGCTGAAAAGTTAGCAGAGTTTCTATGAGCAGACAATCAATGCTCCAGCAGTATGTACTTAGCAATGTAAATTGTTTCAGCCATTTGTTAAAGGGATGGTAAATGTGTAAGGCAGTCCGGGCTCCAGCAGAAACCCTGTACATCTTTCTTCCTACTCACAAAGCAATGTCAGCTCAAGCAATGAGTTACAAAGCAACCCTACACAATGCAACAATTATTAACATCTGTCTTCTGAGAAGTGAGACCTTCAGAGGCTAAGCAACTTCACATGCAGCCGACTTAAAAGAAAGCAGACACGGAAGGAAAACGCAAATTAAAAACTTCAACTTTTATTCTGTTAAAGTGTCCAGTCTTACACATCTTTCAGAGAAAACAATAGCAGCCTTCAGTGCTCACGGTGGAGGTGCTGTTGATCAGCTGCCCAAGCAATCCTGTACACAAAGCAAATGTCACATCCTGAAATGTTACACCAAGCACAGGCCCTGGATGCCAAACCACAGCCCTGCGAGCACATCTACAGAATGGGAGTGAACCACGTTTAAGCTGTGAGTAGTGCCTTGCTTTAATGGATGCATCTGCCAGCTGTAGATGACTCAGGCCCGTTAGTCCCCTTCTCATTAAGTTCAGTCTGGAAAAACTCTCCCCATTGTTCAATGAGCTTCCTTTAAAGGAGAGATAGGAAAGAATGGAAGGGTATTTCCAGACGTGACAAATTAAGCCCTAGCGCGAATTCACACAAAGCTTTTTGGGGTCTAACAGTTCAAGCACAGCTACATTTGAAAAGGGATTTCAGATGAGATTTCTGGAGGATTTCATGCTACCAACAGTTTAATCCAACACTGCAGCTGAAGGGATGGAAAGAAAAAGGTTCAAGTCCAACAATACTCTCGTCCAGTTCTGCTTCATGCACTGTTACAATACAGACAGGACCAGAAAACATTTTGGCACATTCTTATTAAGACTACAGAATCCACTGTGCGGCCAAACAGCAGTAAAAAAAAAAAAAAAAAAATCATTTTAAGTGCAATGAAAGGAAAAAAAAACAAACAAATGAAATCTAACTGCTAGTTTTCCTGTTTAGCCATTCCATGGGTAACATTTCAGAGCAGATGATGCTACTGTTGTACTATGGTACAACAACATTGGTCTTCAGTGAGAAAAGTGACACCAACACTTAAGAAATCCCTCCATACTCTCCACAAACAAAAGGAAAAGAATCAGAGGGAACAGCTGGCTTCAGGCAAAGACAGCTGCACATGCACAACACCTCAGAGGATTTACCTTGAGGTACCTCTAGAGAAGGGACAGCTATCAATGGAAAACTATTCCCCCCCTTGAAGGGCTGAAAATAATAAAATCAAGAATTCAAATCATGAGAGTTCCTTTCCAAATGGAAAACAATAAGGATGGGAAATGATGTCATAGCTGTTAAACGCATCCTGGGGTGCATTACAAAGAGCATGGCCAGCAGGTCAAGGGAGGTGGTCCTCCCCCTCTGCTCTGCCCTGGTGAGGCCACACCTGGAGAACTGCGTCCAGTTCCTGTGCTCCCCAGTACAAAACAGACAGGGATCTTCTGGAGAGTCCAGCAGAGGGCCACAGAGATCACAAAGGGTTGGAGCACCTCTCTTATGAGGAAAGGCTGAGCAACTTGGGTCTGTTCAGCCTTCAGAAAGACTCAGAGGGGATCTGATCCATGTCTGTAAAGTGCAGGAGGCAAAGGGACGAGGCTGGACTCTTCTCAGTGCTGCACGGTGACAGGATGAGGGCAAATAGCCACAAACTGAAGCATAGGAAGTTCCACACAGGCAGGGGGTTGGACTAGAAGATCTCTGGAGGACCCTTCCAGCTCCTACAGTTCTATGATTCTGTGAAATCAGCAAGTTTTTCCCCATATATATCATCTCCTGCAAAGGATGTGTCATTGTTCTGAAATTCCTAGAATCGTGTCAGAACAAGAAGAGGACCTTGGTGTGGTTCAGCAACAGAAAGCCACTTAATACTATTTGTGGTAATGACATCAAGCATTTGCTTTAATTAAAATGAAGTGAGCTGAGTGAAGTGTAGAAATGGTAATAAAAATTAAAATGAGGTAGGACATTCAAGAAGTGACAATTAATACCAAAGAACAACACATCATGACAGATACCTGTAACAGCTTGTATTGGGCTTACATTTCACCACTCAGACTGACGGAGTGAATTAATTCCCACTGCTGAGTTAACTATGGACCAAAAAAAAAAAAGTCAGAAAACAATGGGAAGAGAAACTTCATCTAACACTCCAGTGCATAGATTCAGAGATACAGCAAGTTTTAACACATTTATTAGGTTTGGTACCACCCACCTTACAGGTGGTTCAAATCATCCCTCATAACTTACTACTTCTTGGGGAAGTTAGAGTGGAAGGTAGAATTTAGTTTTATTAACCTCCAGTCCTAGCATGGGATGAGTGTGCTTGTGATCAGCAGGGGCTCCAAGAACTCATTCAGCTCAGCAGTGCTATTATGGAAATGGTTTTAATTCAAGTTGTTTTATGACTTAGCAGCTAATAAATCTGCTTTGCTACCACATAGAGTGCTTTGAAAAGACAGGTCAGGAAAAGAAGATACTGACCTGCTGATTGTCTGCTTAAGGTGAACTTTTTTTCCTGAACATACAGATCTATGTCAGAAAAAGCAAAGCATTTTGACAGTGATTGAAGGAAACACTGTAATATATACTGACTGAACGCTTGCAAATGAGGAAGGATTGTTGATGTAAGCTCATCCCTCAGACTGAGCAATCCAGGCAGGTATGGGAAGTGAAGTGAATCACTCTGCTGTGGGTTGAGTTTTACAGGAAGTCTGAGCTGTAGACGTGTTCAGGACCTCACATTTCAGACCCTATCCTTGAAGTTTTAAAGCTTTCATCATATGAAACGACACTATGAAATCAGTATCTCTTTTCATGGAAGACAAGAAGCACGTGTCAGGAGCAGGTAAATATTGCTGTCTTCCAGAATGGCAATGCATTTTTGTGCCACCTGTGTTTCTGGTACAAGAAGCTATCAGACTACATAGCTTTCTGAGATATCTCAAGCCCTAACAGCCACGACTGAAAAACTGAGCTTTGAATATTGGAAAAGGAGCAAAAAGCTAGTGTTTCCATGCATGATCAATACTGGCCTGTCTTAAAATTGCTTTGTAGACCTCAGGCATAGGGCAGTTTCTACTCAGCAAGCAGCAGAAGTACAGCTGTCACTTGATAAGAAGTTAGAGGCTCACTGCTAGCAGAATAGCCTATTGTCTGCCTCTCCTATGGATTCAGCACTGAGATACGCAGCAGAGCTGAGGAGATGTGCAAGCTCCTAGAAGCACTACAGCATATAAGCAGGAGCTGCTTATAGAAACTTCTGGTCTAGGTGCACAAAGCTTAATTTGTATAACTGACATCATACCTAGAATCAAGAGTTAAAGCATTCATCTAGAATGACCCAGACACACAAGAGAAAGCTGTTCCTGTAAGCTGGGTTAAAATCCTACGAGGTACACTGCCTTTCAGCCCTGCCTAGCCTAAAACACACACTGTAAACAGATTACCCAGTGGCCTTGAATGCAACACAGAATTCAAGCTTCTCAATTCAACTGCCATTACCGTCCAGCACAACCTTTTGGCACAGAGTAAGGAAGAAGACAAGGTTTCCTTTGCCATCCAAACAGCCCCTGAAGCCACGATGAGAAACTGCCTGGAAAACAGTTACTGCTGTAGCTAAGCTTAAAGCCATTCCTGCCTTACCCAAGCAGCACTAAGTCCACTCCGCAATTCCTGTCCCACCAATACAAAAAGCATCAGTACCAACACTCCTGTGCACCAGTGCTTGTTCTGATGCAGTGCATTTTGGAATAATACTGCTTCTCATCAATTTGGCAGTGGTCCCAACTCTAACACAATTTGAATGCTAACACTGTTAGAAACAGTGCCTTGCCTTCCAGATGAAGAAGATTACATTATTCCTCTGAACTGTTTAAAGTTTAACAGTGAACTAAGGGAGGCAGAACTTGCATCTTCCTTAAAGCAGTTTTATAAACAGATTTCCTAGATTTTGATACAGCTTTATTTAAGCATCTGAACATCAACAAATCCAGAGCCCAGTTAACATTGTTCATGATTTCAGCATGTTTAGTGTGTATATTTCATATCTTACATCTCATGAGGAAAGCCATAGCGTCCTATTGCACCAACATCCAAGGGATCAGCAGGGTTTGCTAAGCCAGCACTCCCACTGGCAGTCTGCTGGGAACTGCTTCGGAGATGGCTGCAGCTTCCTCCCTTTGTACACACAGGAAGCCTCCAAACATCTCATGCCTGTTTGCAGCACTCCACCTTGGTGACGACCTGCTGGTTTCATGTGGAGTACTGCAACCAGGACCTGCAGTCTGTGAGCTTCATGTTTTCCTCTGTTTTCCTTCTGATGGAAAAGGGCAGACTCTGGGTATTGGAGACACACCTTAACCACCCCACCTTGAGACATGATTAGCAGCAGCTATCACAGGTTATCTACCCCGTGCAGGGTTTTGTCAAACAACACCAAACAGGTCAGACTTGTTTCAGTAAAGATTGCTCTGTTCAAGGGACATAGAAATCAGTCCTCAGAGGATTCTCATACTGCTCCTCTTTAACAACGGGGGAATGAAACAGGGAAGAAAGGTAACTTTTCCAGCACCAAATTCAACCAGCATTAGCCTCTTACTTAACACAGAGGTCAACAGGAACTGACAGCTGCTGAAGGGTGAAAGACAACAAAAACAATCAAGCAGGTCTGTAGTTTGTGTTCCTAAAAATTTAGCAACAAATCTAACAGTTAAATGGGCAGGGGCAGAGGAAAATTGAGTTATTCCTCTTTACCATAAACACTACCAACCCCAGGGGATACCTTGACACACTGGTTTTACATCTGCATTTGTTACATGACAGTGTATCAGGAACTTAAAGGGAGCTTGAAAACTTTAAAAGCCAAGATCATGAAGCAACTCAGTGTTTCTGGGAAAACACAGAAGACAGACCAACTGTTTTTAATCCAGATCTTCTGTATTATCCCCCTCATTTGTATTCTAACCATCCATCTCAGAACAGGCTCAAGGCCTGGAATTATTCTAGTTAGGGCCTCCAACGCATCAGTTGGAGAAAAGGATGCTATGTGATTCACTCATCAGCACAAGTGACTTGAAACTGCTAAAAAGTGCAATCTTTAATGCACAGATGGAGTTCTGGGGGGAGAATCCCTTCCCCAGGGGAAGAAGACAGAGTGACAAGTAGAAGGGGGAAAAGACAATTAGTAACAAAATATGATCCTGTATCCAAACTGACGTCTGAGATAAATTTACCCACAGAATCCTGATGCCAGCATCCAGGTAAAAAAAAATTCAACTCTCTGTATCCTGTCCCTGCCACTCTATGGGGCCCCACTTACTGAATTGCTGAGTTGGAGGGGAACAGTACCAGGTGTCACAGACACAGAGGTTCAGGAAGTATCCTAGCCTCTTGATCATTGCTTGCAGGACACTTATTCCCTGACACTATAATCCCCATTTGAAGCAAGGCAGCAATCCCCACACTTCCTTTTCTCCTCCATCCAAAGGAGGTCATCTCTGTACACCAGCACCATGCACTTCACTCCACTTCCTGTCCAAAACAGCAGCAACATCTCTTACTCTCACTGGCCCTTGCTCAGGAGCCATCTAACCTGGCTTGATCCTCATCCTGATCCCAAGCTTTTCACATCCTGCACCTGAGGCAAAGAAGCAGCCTCAGAGTCATGATTGTTCAGGGACTCCTTGGCTAGTTTGATAGTGATTGGAGAGGAGGAAGGGGAGGATCTGGGAAAAAGGGGACTGGAATGGCCTTGTGTTTCCTTCTTGTTGGTCAGAGGTTCCTCCCCTTTTTCCAGGGGCTCATGCTTGCTCTTTGTCTGCCCTCCACAGCCGCTCCTTGACTTCCAAGGGCAGTGTGTTGAACAAGTCCTCCTCCACCACAAGCCCACTGCGTTTCAGCAGAGGACACTCCCCCAGCTCCACTGGCAGGCACTCCAAGCGGTTCCCTCGCAGCTCTATCTGTGACAGGTTTGTCAGCTCTCCAACCCGGGATGGCAGAGACTGCAGCACGTTGTTTCCCAGGTTCAAAGTTCTCAGCTTCCTGCACTGGAACAGCTCTGGCGGGAGATTCTCGATCTGAAGAGAAAAAAATCCATTAAGATAAAGTCACCCAACAGGACACGCGCTCATGAGACAATAACATGGTCACAGTGGCTCACAGTTTACAAAGCTCACAGTTGTCCTTAAGTGAGCTCCTGCTTTCTACCATAAGGAGTGTTCCTAGAGTAAGGATTCACTACAGCATGAGGCATCCCAGCACAGCTCTCCCACTGACTATTCTTCCCCAGCTCCAATTAGAGCACCACCGTGCCAGCAGATCTCAACTACTTGGCACCTCTCAGCTTTGAGATCTTACTGTACCAACCTTTCTAAACTTTATTCTTCAGGCCTCACAGGAAGGCTAAAAACCTTGTATACTATCATTACACGTAAGACATGGTAGATTTCTGTGTACTCCATTACCTGGAGCAGTGGCTAAATGAGTACAGCTGTCAGGCCCTGAGAACTGAGAGCACTCTCCTATCATTTCTGTAGGGTTTGGTAACATTGCAGGGACTTCATAGGCTTCAAATTACAAGGTGGTGGGTTTTTTTTGTTTGGATAGTACAAGAAAAAAAAGTCACCAACTGTTGGCTTTCCCACCACTGCCTTCAAGTCACAAATAACAAGTCTCACTTCTATTACTCCCATACTCCTCCCAGTGAATTTCTAAGAAAGCAATATAGATAAGGTTTAACAAGTGTTAGGCCAGGAATTAAGTTCAGCAATTCAATATTCTCCACTTAATTCGAAGTCTCATCATGAAGATTATTTGCCTTTACACATAACCATGCCTCTTTTTTTAATCTTGAATTATGCATGACACAGCTAAATAGAACTGTAATTCTGAATGAAGTTAAGGCCAACAAAAAACAGGGACAAGACAAGGCCAATTAAAAGCAGTTACATTCAGCCATTGTTACATGTGCTGTTAGTGTTATGTGAACAACAACACGCAATAATGATCACAGAAAGGTTGAGGTTGGAAGGGACCACTTGGGATCACCTTGTCCAACCGCCCTGCTCACAGACTTCTGAAAATAATACAGTTATTTAAGGGGCAAGTACTGGTTTAGGAAGGAAGCAGTGTGCTATAATATGGCCTGCTTCCCAGAATGGTACACTGGTACCAGCCAACTCCAGCAGCATCTAATTGCTAAGACTGCTGAGCTAAGAGAGGATATATGAGGTAACACCTGGCCTTGGGAAATGCCTGCCTACCAGCCCTGGTATTCCTTGCTGCCACTGTTCCCTGTATGCAACCAGGCTCAGAGCCCCAAGGCACCTGCAGGGGATAAAAGCTGCTTATCTTTTCCACTGGGTCCACATCACTTTCTACTTCCAAACCAGATGGAGCAAAGGATGCTCCAACAGCTTTCTTGTTACATTAGTAATTTCACAGAGTGAAAGCAGCAGAAAACAGAGCTGTCTCTAACTCCATTTCCTCTAAGAGAGGCTCCATCCCAGGACTGCAGAAGATACACCACCGATCAACTCTCAAGAAGTCGTGGCAGCAAGGCTCCCAGAAGACAAGTGGCACACAATTAGCTGGGTTCTGAACAGCACAAGGAGCTGTTAAAACTTCCTTCTTTTTGCTTAACATCACCCTCAGAACCTGCCCCTCTCAGACACATTGACCACGAGAAAATATTTTGGCTTTCAATCTGGTATGAAATGTGTGCATACCGTGAAGTTCTGAGCTTAAGCCTCCCGTATAGAAGGATGCCTTTTCCCAGATGCCACTGATCCATGCTTTGAACATTCTTTGCTGAAAGGCTTTACCAGAGAGTGAATGAAAGCCTCTACAAGTCTTCCAGCTCAGCACAGTCTGAGCAGTCACAGACTGATCACTGACATCTGGTAAATGGGGTCTCCTTAATCCCAAAAACAGTAACATACATGCAGAAAAACTCATGGTACAGTTTGCCTTAACCAATTAAGCTCCTTCCAGCCCAAGGGTAACTAGGCAGAATAGCACACTTAGACATCCCTTGTGACCTGCCTTGCACTTAGGCCAAGTCTAAATCTTAACCACCCAAGTCTATCTGGAATTGCACAAGAAAACCCACAGGCACTGTACTGAAGCATAGTAAGGTGCCACACTTCCTACCCCCAAAGTCAAGTCTGATGGCCAACTGACAAACCTGGTCTAATCCACTCTTTCCTGAGTAAGCACACTACAGAAGACAGTTTCACTTTCCCTTTGTGGAACAAGGCAACATATTTCAAATACGACAGATTAAGAATGTTCTTTTCTCAAGTTGGTTTTCCTTTCCCAAGTCTGTAACAAACAGCTTCTCACACAAAATACGTTACAAGACTGAACTACAGAGCATTCCCCAGAAATAAGTAGCACTGCATGAAAACTGTGAGCTGCACACATGCAGATGGTTACTGTCACAGTATACGTACTTAGTTGAAATACAAGTGAACAGTACTAGACTAAGACTAGTTTCTTAGATCTCCAATTATAAGACCAAAGCTGATGTCAATCCAGGGAATACAAGCTTCCAGCTGCAGAGAAACAAGTGACAGGCTCCAGGAAGCAGTCTCCAACTGCCACTTAAAAGCAATTTCCCTGAAAGAAATGCTACAAAAGAGCAGCTCAACAAAAGGAAGGAATCACCCCTGGAGTTATCTGCCTTAGATAAAGCTCTCAGGAAAACAAACAAAACCTAAAGATTGAGAATATAAATGGAACAACAGTGCCAGGAATATTTCACACACCACTGTAACACATTTAATCCCATAGATAACAGACACACTGGAATTACCTGTGCTCTCAGAGCAGCACTCAGGCTCCTGCTCACTTACCCTGTTGGCTGTCACAGCTAGGTTCTGCAGGTTTTGAAGAAGTCCTATGTCTGGTGGTATGGAAGTCAAGTTGTTGTGGCTGAGATCCAAATACCGAAGTTTCCTGCAATAGAAGAGCTGGGTAGGGATCTTCTCTATCTTGTTACGATTCAGGTAAAGGCGCTCTAAATTGGTGAGGTTGCCTATCTGCATGGGGATGTAGGCGATGTGGTTGTACCACAGTTTAAGGCAAGTGAGACGATGTAAGTGCTGGAAGCTGATGATTTCCTCAATGGTCTTGAGGTTATTGTCCTTCAGATCTATCTCCTGCAGATTGTGGAGGCTAAAGATGGAGTGAGGAATGCGTTCCAGGTCACAACGGATCAACTCCAGCTCTGTCAGGTTGACCATTTTCTTAAGGCTGTTGAGAACAATGAGCTTGGTGCCCTCGTTGTTGATGGAAAGCTTCTGAAGATGCACACCAACATCTGTCACCACCTGTGGCAGCTTGGTGAGGTTACTCTTCAACCTCAAGACCTTCAGCCTCTTCAGCTCCCTCAATCCATCTATTACAATGTACCGGTTGTTTTCAGCGCTCAGATTCCCCGTCAGATGAAGCTCTTCTAGTGTCTTCAGGCTATAAATCCAAAGAGGAATCTCCTTGATGTCCGTGAACTTGATGTGAAGAGATTTCAAATTCTCCCTCAAGAAGGCGAGGGCTGGAGCCTCAATTTTGGCAGCAGTGTGATAAAGCCATAGTTCCTTAAGGCTGGTGAGCTGAGCAATGCTTGGGGGAATGGTGACATCGGGGATAAGCTCCAGCTTCAAGACCTCCAGCTCTATGAGGTCAAAGACCGTGTCAGGAATGCCACTCAACATGAACAGATGCAGTTCCAACTTATCCTGAGAGTTCTTGGTGATCCTCTGCCGCAGCTTCTCCAAAGTCCACTCATTGTTGAGGTTCAGCTGCCGCAGCTTGTTCTCACTCACCTCTGACAAAAAGACAGCAAAGCGCTTTGAATACAGGGGGTCGTACTGATCGATCAGGTGCAGCATAAAAGCAAAGTCATTTTTTACATCAGGAATGTCACTGTAACTGCTCTCCTCACGGATAGACTCAAAGGAGTATTTCTTGAGCGATCGCCTCAGCATCCACCAGAGCGTGTACATGCAGATCAAGCCGTAGACAACCACCAAGCTGATGTAGAAAGATGCCAGGATTTTAAAGAGAGTGGCCAAAGGATGAGCACAGCGATACATCCTGTAGCCAGTCAAGCTCTCAATGTCCACTTTACAGTCAACATCAAACGTAATGTTGTTGACATAATAAACAGTATAGCAGATGATGAGAATGAACTTGATTACTTTGATGATGGTCTGTCTCATGTAGAGGCGATACACTATATCTCCCTCTTCCACATGCGTACGGAACTTTTTTACCTTTTCAAAGAGTGCTTTGGCCTGTTCACCTTCCTTTTTGTCCAAGACACCTGTCTCAGATCGGTCCACGATTCCTTGCTCAATTCGAGACTTTGTTCTTTGCAGCATGGGAACAGTGGCTTCCACATCCTCGCTGACTGTGGAGGATTTCTTGTCCATGGAGCCATTCATTTTCCCAAATGCTGGCTTGGTATCACTCTCTTCCACCACCGTCTCAGACAATGCCCTCGTTGTCCATGGAGAGTCAAAACACTTAAGCAAAATAGACACAAAATGCTCCAGCTTGGAGCTGGTCCTTGGAAATTTGAACCAGAAGTTGCTACAAGCTAAGAAGATAAGAGTATGCAGCAGCACCAGATAAGGAAAATACTTGGCAAACCAGTGGAGGCGGTTCTCATAACACACCGCATCCACATAGTTGTACTGGTGCCGGTCCAAATCATACTGGATCCCTGTAGGCCCTGTATCAGCAGAGGGAACAAGAGTAGAGTTATAGTAGATACGCTCTGGGGTTACAGCTGTCCAACCTCTGACAGTGTCATTGCAAGAGTCTTTGGTAATCCATTTACACGGCAAACAAATCATTTTGTCCTGGGTGACCTGAAGTGTCCCTCCAAACACTGCGATCATCAGCATCACTATGGAGATGTAGTCTGTGAAGACGTCCCACCATGGCTTCAGGATGCGGTATGCTGGCTGAGTGTCAGCAAAGTATCGCAATTCAGTGACTGGAATCATGATTCACCGCCTGAAAGGAAAACAGAAGCAGGCATTACTAAAACTCTTTTGTTCTGCTCTAAGAGAGTATCAGGAAACTCACATTTTACGTGGTAGCACAGTGAGACTGGAATTAAGTGGCAGTTTCGAGTCACTTGGCTACAAATGAGTGAGACTACCTGAGCCAGGTACCTGGTTACTGCTGAGGCTGTACAGTTATTGCAGTGGTGATCCCCCTCACAGGCAAGTAGTTACAAGACATCAGAATTGGTACTTGCCATTAGTAGTCTGCAGGTGAAAAATTCACACTGAAAGAAGGCTCTCAGGACTAACGTGAGCTCCTCAGACAGACAAGTAATTGGAACCTCCCAGGGACGAAGGAATTTGACAGCACTATTAGAGAAAATCCACGCACACAGCATGGTTGTAGTGTGTTTGTTACTCTTCTACAGAGCTAAGAAAAAACTCCACATCTCTGTAGCTCTCCAATTGTAGGGAGAAGGAAGAAGATTTATAAGCATTAATTATACTTTCTAGAACCGCTTCACTGGCACAACTCACATTTGATTAAGAAAACTGGAAAGAAAAACAAAAAGTTGTTTGATATCATCCCTTTTCCTTCAACAGGAAGAAGTTCTGGCTCTCCACCTCTGCATCAACTTCCCAAAGAAACAGTACTTGCCTACAGATAGGCTCACTTCTGAAATCCTGTAACAGCTGCTCTTTGTTTTTTTCACTTCAGAAGTATAGGAAAGGGGAAGCATACTTAATATAAGAATTCACTTCCCTGACCAACCACTCCCACCCGGAGTTCATCTCAGCTGGGATTTAAGAGTCACAAAGGAAATCAAAAGGTTCTGGGAAAAGAGACTTTATGGCAGAACTCGTTCTGCCCTTCAGAGTTATAGAAGGAACAAGCCATAGAAAACCCACAAGCCTGGTGGATCCATGAGTAAGAGCAAACTCACAAAGCAAGCCCTATATCTGACAGGTAACACAAGTGCATGAAGTCATTATAACTTGTTCTAGTGACCCTGAAAAAGCAGCAATATCACATCCTTCTTGCTAGGAACATTCAGGAGCCAGAGGAGCACAAGTCTTTGCCATTTTGAGACTCCCATCAACTCAACTAAAACAAAGAGCAAAGGTCCAATCCTATTTCCTCAACCCACAAGGCAGCATTTGAGCAGGCAGTGCTGACAAGCCCTGGGGAGCTGCAGGCTTGATAGCAGCTTTTTATAAACCACTGGCTGAAGCCAAGCAGAGCATCCACACCATCTGCTTTTGTAGAATATGAGTTTGTATTTAAAATTAACTTCCAGCCCAGAACTGCAAAGGAAGCCCCTCCTAACATGAACTCAAGAAGCACCACACTCCCTAGAGACACTAAATAGAGAACACTATTCCCTGGTTTGTCGCTTACAACAATAAATGGTAAAATGCCAGCTCTGACTTAGTGCTACTTGGGAGGGCTGCTAGAGGCAGGCTGAAAGATGACAGCCATCCCTAAGGAAGCATTTGCTCCTCTGTCCAACCAAGTTCAGCTACTGAAGAGCCATACCACGAGGAAAAACAGAGATACACACCCTCCCCCAGCACCCTCTGCATCCCTTATGCTGTAATCAGAGGAAAAGTCCTGCATGTCTCCAGTCCAAGCAAGAAAAAGCCCACAAAGCTTTAACACCAAAAGCTACAGCAGTCATCTGCTGGAACAGTTAACTTCGACATAGCTCAGCTTCTCAGATTCATCTATGCACTTATGGGAAAGCACAGCTTCTGTTCTCCCAGACTCACAGCTCAGGGCACCTTTGCGAGCCACGCACCACCCGAAGGGTCCAGAGGTCCAGTGACAGCCAAGGTACACACTCCTTAAACAATTCTGTTGTCACTCCTTCCAAAGTATACTTAAGAGGTAACGAAGCTGCTGTACCCATCACTGCCCTTCCACAGTGCTGTGTAAGATCTCCTTTCCTTCAGGAATATGCAGTGAGAATTCTGATGTCATTAATTAAAGAACTGCTCCCTACTTAAACACTTTCCCACTCCTTCTACCCTACATTGAGAGAAAAAGATACTCTCGTCCTTTTTTTCTCATCTAGATACCACATCTGCCCAAAGATGCTCTTCTCTCCAGTGCTTCTTCACTCCTGGCAGGGAAGTTTTGGCAGGAATTGGGTTCTTCTTACTTGCACCCAGAAAGGCTATGAAATAGAGGTGAACTTCTCAGGAATCAGTGTCTCATGGTTAAGGCATTTTCCATACTCAAGCCGCAGAGACGTGTTGCCAGTTTTTCTCAATCTAAGAAATACCTCCTGTCTTTCTGCAACAAACTAACCCTGTGTTTACTCTGATTTGTATCTCAAGATAGCTAGGAAGGAAAGAAAAAAAATTAGGGCAACAGGCTCCCTAATTCTATTTACCAGTCACATGGTATAGGAAATTTGGCTTTACATTGTGCAGTTACAAGACAGCTAACAAATCATCTGTCTGAATGTCCCACCATAGTCTATTACGGCTCCATATCAGCAGTGAAACCCCGGTGTGGTGGAGCAGGAAATCCCCTGCCCTCCAGTAACAATGATAGGGTCACTGCGTGAAGAAAAGGACATTCTCAGCAAGTTCACACTCCTCCTGACAACTGTGGAGGCCCTGTTCAAGTCCCAGATGAAAAGTAATAAAACAAGGGGTCATTTTACAGAAGCTCTGAGTCCCTCAGGTCTTATCTAATCTTATTTGAAGCATCTGTGGTGAAAGGGAAAATTGACCACCAAAACCCTGAGAAACCAAGGGGAAAGTTACCACCCTCACCAGCCAGATTTCCCACACATGCAACCCATTCTAGTTCCTGAAAGACTTGATGACTGTTCTGCAGCAAAACGCAAGTGTCATTATTTCACAGACTCCATTTTGTAATCATTTTAGAATGAGATTCTGGTTGCAACACTCCCTTCTGGATTTGGGCAGGCAGTTTTGCTGCTGGGGTTGACGACAGCAGACTAACTTCAAGAAGTCAGGTCCTACCTCTGCTGCCCGATGCTGCTTTGCATGACGGGATTCTCCCCACAGGAACCGTGGTTCCTACCACAATGCAGAAGCCAAGTGGGCATCTGGAACCCAGACTCTCCCACCCAGTACACAGGCAGCAGAACAGACCTATTTAGGAGGAAGATGTTGTTCTGGTACTGTAGCAGAGCAGGTTTGGTGAAAAAAAGTCTCAGCTCCTTCAGATATATCCCAGGCTGCATGCCTTTCCAGCCGGGGCTCAGGGAATGGCAACTCACTCATAGGCAACTCCACCAAATGGAAGACACTGATACACAGATTTTGAAAGAGTGCTTAATTCAAGTATAAAGGTTGAATTCAATCTGCATGAGCCAACAGGTGGGAACATCATATCTCAAGCCCTATCCACTTACCAGAAGCATAAGGAAGTTTTCAAAGGTATAATTAAATAGGCAGACTTCAGGAACTGCACACAAAAGAAATCTTACAAGTATCTGTCTCAAAGGTGTTTCAGCTTTCACATTCCACACTGATTTACCACGCAACTCCCTGAGCAGTCTCCCACCTCTCACTTTAGAAGTGACATTACCTTTGAGGGCTTCCGTTGCACCAAAGCAGCACGGTGCTGCAATTCATATCCAGTGTAGAATAGGCAGAGTTGGAGCCTGTACAGGTGAAGACCCATATGCTAATGCCACACTGTGATATAGCAAGACCATAACATACGTAGCAATTCAGCCCACAAATACACTCCTGAAGCCTCTGCAATATTCACATTCAGGTACAATACATCCCTTCAGTGCCTGCAGGTTTACCCAAACCCTAGCTGGCATCTCACTGCAGACTCTTCTAGCCAGGCAATCTCAGGAAGGAAGGCAGAGGCCATCCAGTACAAACAAGTCAGGCTGGCATGGCCATCCCTGCATCACCTGCCAGGCACCTACCCACCATGTGCAGCACAGACTCCCTGTTAACACTGAGTAGGCCAATTCAAGGGATGAAATGTCAATTTCAGATTTACATAAGCCTGTCAAAACTACCCAGACTTCAAATCCGAAGTATCAACTATGAATATTATGTTTTACTAGGCACACCTGGAAGAAAAAGTAACTCAACTTAGAAAGAACAGGGACAACTTGAGCATACCACACCTAAATAATAAAATCATTCAGAAACAAGAATAAACTTATCCAGATAACAAAAACCTTCTATTGCAGCATGTACCTTAAACAATAAAAACTATAGCTGAGAGCACCACAAATCCTTTCCAGGAGATGCAAGACACCTGTGATATTTAAGATCAACAAGGAATGAATAGAGCAACTGCAAGAGCACAAACACCCTCTTATTTGAAGAACTTTCCTATCACCAAAAAAAAATAATCTAAACATGCAAACACAGAATTACTGCTGACAGATACCTGGCTGAGCTGTGCTTGAAACCTTCCTGCCTGCACCTGCTGACCAACATACCCAGCTAGAGCCAAAGTGAACAGAAACATCATTGTTCAGTTTCACTGCCTAATACGTCATCAGCTTGACTCATCATTTGCTGAATACTTCATTCAACCTCCTCTTCCCTTTTTTCCTTCTGTTGACCATACTGCTGCAAACAGAGCTACTGGCAAAACAGGACTATATGCATGATCTCATGACATGCCCAAGAATTTCCTCAGTTTCTATCCCTTACTTCCAGGACCTCCTTGAAAGCAGAGAAATCCTTACCTTTACTGGAATGCAACATCCAGTGAGGTAATCTCATGACACAAATTTAAATAGGTAGACAAGGATGTATTGCATGTTGGACACTCACAAACCTTCAAGTTTGTATCACACATTCTTAAACCTCTACAGTTTTTAAGACTGCAGACTGCAAAGCAGCAGTCAAGCACTACTGACAGTTTCTTACCTCTCAGAAGCCCAACGAACAAGGGAGTTGTTTGTGTGCTGACAGTATCAGAGATTGATAAGGGAAAAGAAAAATGACTCGGTACTCTGAAGACTATAGCCCTGATTTTGACAAGCTGCAACATGTTACAGTAAGCTTTCAAAACAGCAGAGCTTCCCTCCCCAGCATGCTGCCACCTGAAACAGTAAAGAGGGGCAGAACACAGAGCTCTTTGTTGAAACACCAGGAAATGTAAAGAGCTTTGCAAGTCAGAAATGGGAATGGTAATTTGTGTGCTCCCTCCCCCATGTTTAT
This sequence comes from Odontophorus gujanensis, assembly GCA_013399175.1. Classification (NCBI taxonomy): domain Eukaryota; kingdom Metazoa; phylum Chordata; class Aves; order Galliformes; family Odontophoridae; genus Odontophorus; species Odontophorus gujanensis. The sequence goes on along the minus strand of VXAB01005553.1, from coordinate 311,108 downwards.
CAGACTCAGAATTGAAAGCAAAAGGAGGAGGTTAAAACAGAGCTGCTTTCAGTCACTTTTCAGAAAATCTTCCAAACAGGGACAACCACATGATCAACTGGAAAAGCTCAATACATCAGATGGAATAAGACTCTAATTTTGTCCTTCACTGTTTGTAAAAGTAAACAGCAAGGAAACTAGGTTCCAGAGTCCCAAACCCAGCATCCTTACATCTGGTTCTGCCTGCAATAAAGTTTCTCCTGCAGGAAACGCCTTCTGAAACAGAGAAGCAAATGCAAAGTTTAAAGAACTGTGCATTATTCAAACTGGCAAATGGAATAGTGGAACGGCAGTGGCCAACACTTACACTCTTCACCTGCTGGAACAGCCAAACTCAACACAGAGTAAATTACATCGGTTTTCATATAACCACCAACTGTATGCAACATTCAGCCCCAGACAAGCCACAAGATACAGAAGGATGAAGCAAATTAACTAGGTAAGATGCAAGACTAGATATTAGATGCAAGGCTCATATTCTTAGCATAGCACAGCAGCTCCTGTTTACTACCACACAAGCAAGCCTGCCCTAACAAGCACAGGACAGAACATCTGCACAATCAGAACAATCTATACTGGAGACCTGGATTGGCCTGCCCAGCTGCACAGAAGCGAACACACTGAAGTTATCAGCATCACTGATGGATCATGTCAATGTGATATTGCTATGGAAATTCAAATACTATCAGATGACTTGCTACAGTGATGCAAACCAGAGAAAAAGCCTGTGTCAGCTCATAAATTATGAATGTCTGTGGTCACAGGTTTGCTATCCAAAATTAATTTCCTTCACCATAGAAAAGATGCCTCAATGACAGGGCACTGGTGCTTGCCTGTTAAAAGTATGATGGCCTTATTCCAGTGGGACACTGCAAAACATTCCCTTGTACTGACAAACGCAAGTGGTTGAATTAATTGTTTTAGTATACTTAAGGTTAAAAAAAGACAGCAAGAGTGCTAAAACTTGGAACAAGCAGAACAACTTCAAGCACTCTCCCAGCTGCAGAAGTCTATTCAGCATTTAATTCCAGCATTGGAAAGTGATACAAAACAGGGTAAACAATTGTCTTCAATTAAGACTAAAATGGTGAACAAAGCTTTGACATATCTAACAAGAGATTGAGAAATCAAGACACTAGACTCAAAGCCAAGACTTTTAAGCAAGGATCATCACAACTTATTGTTGACAAACTGACAACATCTACGAATTTATTAGCTTGAAAACAGCTGTGGTAACGCCCAAAGAGATGAACCAAAGATGAAAGAAGATTTCAACAACAGCAAAGTAACACTTCAGCCATCAGCACAATAATATTTTGCCTCAGTCTGAGGAAAGAGAAATAAGCACATATTCGCCTGCTTACTCTGCAATCTTGTCTTCAGCACCATGAGCTTCAAAACAGTGACTGTAACTTCCAACTCAGAACATTTTCCGACTGTATTCATTGACAGATAAGAGAGAGGCAATAAAGCCACAACTCTAAAGCAGAATCTGTTAACTAGTCCAGTGCACAGCTCTACAGATTTGGCACAGAGGAGCTTTATACTGCCTGGTAATTTTACAGCAAACATTAGCAGAACCTAGTACAGGAGATGAAAGCATCATTCTTCCAGCAGGGTGGTTTTGACTGAATAACTTTTAGTTTCAAATGCAGTTCGATAGCAGCAGGAGGGCCATATATAATCCAGCAGTATCAATTGTATTGCCATTTGCAATACAAAATGTATGCAAAACAGCTCAGGGAAAAAGCTGCCTGGAAGCATTCAAGATACTCTCCTCAAACAAGGGAGACTATTTATCCTAAACTGAAGCTATTTTTGAAAACACTTGGAAAAACATGCAGGAAGGAGGCTTGCTACACTGCAACAAAGTGTGCTTGTATTTAATCTTTCCTAAAACAGTGGTGAGACATCCCAGTGAAGGAGCCCCACACAAAATGCAGAAGCTCTTCCCTTCTGTGCTCCACCAGCACTCACACAACTTCACTCCAATTTCCTAGACACCAGCAAGGCCCAATTTCACACCAGCAGCAAGTTTCAGTTCCCTTTAAAATACTCCACTGAACAAAATCCTCCTTTAGAGCATAGAAGCACTCATGACAGCCTGTAATTAAGCTTACACTGATTGCACACAAGCAAAACAATAACTTATATTTGAATTCAATGACTTGTTTTTAAAAAGTCAGGGCACCCCATGCCAGGAAATGGCTTTCTAAACATCTGCAACATTTACAAGAACATATTAACTCAAAGCATTCGGTAAGTCATCACTGAAAGGCTCCAGGCACCCCACACTTCAAACATGGAAGCATTAGCTTTTAACACATGGCTTCTGGTATATCTTCAGGAGTTATTTATGCACATTCCCTTTGACCTACATTAATAAAGTTACAGCTTCCAAGTAGCAGGAGAGGATCAGCCCAACAAAGCGAACCCTTGAACTGTCAGAACCTCCCTGCACCTCCTCACTGCTCACAGTATGATCAATCTGGACTGTATCTCTCATCTTGCAGATAAGCAGGGCACTCTGCACTACCTTTCATCACTGTCCTAGCACACACCGAAAGAGACAGAGTTCTCTGCAACCAGTCCTCACTGCTGCTCAAGTCCCACTCACACAGGAAACCAGTCAGTGCTCGCCTTAGTCGTGGAAAAAACTGTTTACAAGATGTTTACACAGCAATACAAACATCACCCTGCTGGAAACAGAAGAATATTGACCAAAATAAACAGAGAACATACAGCTTTAAAGTACATTTTTAATGTAAGAAGTCAGGGTCTATGAGACTAGGAGTTAGATGTATGGGTGAATGCAACACTTAAGTTCTACATCAGACAACATGTTGTTACTTTACTCTCTTTTTCCCACCTTTAGCTTAGGGCAGATTGAAATAAGCATACCACCACTCTGCCTGCTCCACCATCTTTCCTCCTTACTCTATCAAACATCTTATCACCACCTTGTGTTTTGCAACTATATTTAGGCAGTGTTCTGGTGATTTCATTTGTGTCTTTAGCACACCACTCACAAACTGGCCTGCAGCCCTTACCCTGAAGTTGGGTTCTGCTATCTGCACTTCAGTTCTCTGTGCTGGAAGTGGATGATGTCCCCGTGTGCTGGATCTGGAGCAGGTGCTGAAGCGTTGCATTCCCCACACGCCATGGGAACAGCTTCCCTGAAATCAAGTAGAGATTATCAGCAGAGAGAACGAAGTTCACCAAGGAACCATGTTATATAAAAGTTTGGGAAAGGACATCTAAGATTCCAGGAGCAAACCAGACGGTTATCAGGAACCAGGAAGAGATGTCGATACTTGGAAAGATACCAAAAGCTCTAAGAACTAAGTAAAACCCCCAAGAAGAAACAAGTCTCCAACTTTTGCTCTAGAAGCTATCACAAAGCAGGTGATGCAAACCCATTTAAAGGAGATTCTGAGTTCCATTGTTGCAACTAAACTAGTAAAGACGGATTGAACTCCTGGAGGAAACATCTAAATGCATCGGGACTCTGTGAAAACAGATCTCTCATCACTTTATACTCAAGCAACTGTCCCGTTTCTTCTCAACACACCTATCAACATGAATTTTTTTATAGCAGTGGTGAATTAGCACCATCAACAACTACAACAGCTTTTTTTCCTTGCTTCCTGCTCATCGGTATGGGGAAGAAGACAAGGGAATAAGCCCAAGCTCTGAGGGATCCCTCAAGCTTCAAAGCCAGGGAGGACTGCAGAACCTCAGAAAGCATCTCATCAATAATAGGCAGGGAAAAAAAAAACACTGGAAGAGATGTCACTAGAAAAAAAGCACTAGTTAAGATGCTCAACCCAAGAACACACTGGGATCACCCAATGCCAGCACTGAGGTTGGCACATCTGGAAGCGACCTGCTCACAATCAAAGCCTTTCCACTCGAGCCGTGCCAAACTGCAGCAAAGGAACAAGCTAAAGGAGAGGACTCGCTGACCTTCCCTTCCCACCCGGCTCTCCCCCACCCTGCCCTCCTCTCAGTGCTCAGCACCGCCCCAAACCACAGCACGACCCACCCGCACACTGACAGCGCATCGCCCCGATCTGCCCACCAACCTGCCGCACCGCCTCAGCCCTCGGGGGAAAAACCCTGACGTTACGCCAAAACGAGAGGGAAAGAAAGTTAATTCAGAAAATCTACCGGCTTCAATGTGCCCCCGGGAACGAGCACAGACCGCACCCCTCTCCAAGGGGCTGCCAGCAGCGCAGGGGCGGCCCGGCCGCGCCCCGTACACCCACGGCCGCCTCCCCCGGCTCCGCACCGCAGGGACAGCGGGAGTACGGAGGAAACGAATTACCGCTCAATTAGTCAGCGAGTCCTCCCCGCCCGCCCCGCAGGGCTGCAGCCCCTCAGGACCCCCACCCCGCCCTGCCCGCT
>VXAB01005553.1:276606-305474 GCA_013399175.1 Odontophorus gujanensis | reverse complement strand
GCCCGCACCCACCTGTCCGCAACAACCCCCCTCGGCCCCCGCCCTCCCTCACGCCGGCTCGGGCTGCTTTTGTCCGCACCGAGCCGGCTCCACCCCGGAACTGACCTCACCCGCCCGGCATAGGCGGCCGCCAGAGGGGCGTCCCGCCGCCGCCTTTAGCGAGGAGTGTTGGAGGCTGCCGCCATCTTGGAAACGGGCAGGACGGGAAGGGCGCGCCGCCATCTTGGAAACGGGCAGGACGGGAAGGGCGCGCCGCCATCTTTACGTAGGGCGAGGCCGCCCAGGGTGGGATGGAATTTATGTGCCGGGATAGAACGAGGAGAGGGAGGGGGAAGGAGGGAAGGTGAAGGCGCGGGCGCCATCTTGGTGCAGGGCAGAGCGCAAAATGGTGGACGTCTTAAAGGGGCAGTCCCTGAGAGCTGAGGGAGCGGTGCCCTCACCTGCTGTGGCAGTACATTGGATTTCAGAATTCCTTCTTCTCCCTAAATAAAGAGATTTGCCTTTTCGTTAAGGTTGTTTTTGTTTTTTTTGTGAATGCAAGTGGCATCAATATCAAAGCTATTTAACAGTAAGAGAACAAATAATATTTAAATAGCGTAATCTACCACTTTTCCCTTTAGAATGAACTTATGCAAAGTGGAATGCGTTGAAAACCCAATACTTGTTCTCTAACAACTATCCGCCAAATGAAGACTGCTAAAAATGTGGCATTTCTTTCCTCGCTGCAGGGACAGTGACAGAGTGGTGCTGTGAGAATTTATCCAGGAGCAGTTCTGTGGGACCTGAGAAAAGCACAATGATCCTCCCCTAGTTATTTTCATTCAGCTGACTCATTTGTCCAGCATCATTCTTTTAAAAATTCATAAAGGATGCTTCAAAGGCATTCATTTTCATGTCATTAGTGCATGGGAGGCAGCACGGGGCAGATAAGTGCAGCCAATTTGGATTGGTGGAGACCAATGGTTGCTGCTACAGTAAAATAAGCACAGCTGTGGCTTTCTAGGAACATGACAGGTCTCAGCACCCCACACAGGCACTGCACCACAGCAGCAGGGATCTCTCCTACCAGCACTGGAAATGCTGACAAGCTCAGGGCAACAGCAAGGTTTTGGCAAACATGACATTAAAAGGGTGTTTAAACTTAAATTAGCTTACAGTTTCGGCTGTTTCAAGCAGACATGAAGTGTAGTTACACATCACTGCTGAGCCAATAGAAAGGCCAAATCCCATCAGAGAAGGTGGGAGCTCACACTCCAGCCTGTGTCCTCTTCTCCCTTTTCCCCTCTGTTCTGGTGCTGTCCCAGGGCCCAGCCAACCCACCAACCTGACCCTGCTTTCTGCCAGCAGGGTTTTCTGCTGGTACAACCCTTCTGAGGGTCCAATTCAGGGTCCAACAACCACTGACAAACACAGCAGGAGGGATGAAGCCGCCAACCATCTCAGGATGTGCTGTGTAAATCCTTCTGGGAGCAAACACAAGCTGACTTGCCAGTTGTTTGGTTCAGTGTTTGGAAGCTAAGCAAACAGAGAGTTTGCATCTGCCTGCATGGGAATTCCCTCCCGCTTAGTCACAGCGGGGCCAGCAGCGGAGAGTCGGCTCAGGAGCTGGGACCTCCACACAATGCACGTCAGCGCTTCCTTCCCTGTGCCTCACTTTTTCCTACTGTGAGAGAGAGACGGTGACATGACCTGATTCGTCAGGGCACGCAAAGCCCGGTCACAAAAGGAAAAGGGAAGCTGAGAGGGGATGATTTGCTCCCTATTCCGCACTTGAGCAATGGCCACCCTTAACACACAACCAATGGAGCACACAGCTCCTGCATCCCTGCTGACACCCCATCTGAGGCTGGGGTCTGCCTCCACGACCACACACAGCCGGACAGAGCTGCAGGGCCTGGCTTTGGGCTGGGTCACGGGTAGTTGGTCATTATCCTTTGAGGAACCCCAGACCTCCTTTTCTCTGCACAGTCCCCCATTGGCGCGTCGCAGCCTGACTGCTGCCTGCCTGCAGCCTTGCAGACTCCTCCCAGGAAGTCCCAGCAGCAGATGAAGCATTTCTGGTCCATGGAGAAGCTGGCATGCACGCAAGTTAAGCCCAGGCGCTGGGGCAGGACTTCTGCAGCATAATGCAGCGTGGCCCAACTTGACGTAAGTCGGTTTTACCCCCACTGCTGCCCCTGCTGAGTGGCCAACGCGTGTGCCCTCGCTGGCTGCTGCTGCTGCATCCACCCTGCGCTCCCATTGTGCCCTGTGCCGTGGTGGCTGCTGGGGTCTCTTGTCCCCCTGAGCCATGCAGGTGCAGCCCGGCAGTGTCTGGGCAGTGCTGGGGCAGAGGAGACCAAAGGAGAGTGACAGGTCCCTGCGGTGACCTTTCATCTGTGCTCCGTCCTGCGTGCCCGGCTCCTTGCAGGGAGCGCAGCTACAGCACTGCCTGAAAACCCAACGAGGAGAGGGGATCCCTGAGCCTTCCTCAGGCTTTTTGGCTCTCTGGTGGCGGACCCCACTTCCAAAGCACTGCTCAGGGCTGGAGAGAGGAGGCAGGCACTTTCCTCAACCACAGTGCTCCCTCCAGCTCCCTGCAGGAGCCTTTCGCACAGCTCCCAGGCATGCTCTGCAGGTCAGTGCAACCCAGTAAAGCCCTTTTTAATGCCTCCATTTTGTCAACTACAGGATTCACACGCCCTATCCCAGCTCCTGTCCTCTGCACAGGGACGAGGCAGGTACTGCATAGCCCCAAACGTTATGCTACGTCCTTTGTTTTCTGTAAGTCATGCTGTTTTTTCCCACCTGGGCAAAGAGATATCAAACTGTCTGGCAGCTGCTTTGTTCTTGTGTTAAAAATAACATAAAATGCACAGAGGGTCTCATGTTTTGCATGACGGGAAGTGCATTTAGAGTTCTGATGCCATTATCTGTGGGCTGGCCAGCTTCAAATCTGGTGTTGTTCTTTTATTTTTATTTTATTTTTTGTAGCATGATAAATTAACTTATAGCTGGTGAAAATAAAAATGCATGCATCCTCTCCTTTAATCTAAAGCATCTAACAAGGCAGTGTTATTTCATCTTTAATACCATGTGCTTCAGCAATGCTGAGGGGACTTAAGGTGAAAGAACAGTCTGTGTTAGGCACAGAAATTAATTTGAGGCCTTTAAATTGATTTCCTTTAAATCTAAACACCCAAATCCATAAGCATATATATCTAAGGCCCTTGTTTCCCTTTTTAAGCCCCAATGGGCAATGTGTCTGAGCAGCATGGCCAAGTCACAGCCCCAGTGAGGAAGGTGAACATGCTGCAGGGGAGGAAGGCAGAGGCTGGAGGTAGCAGGGATTGAGGCAAGCAGATAGGAATGTGGCATTGGAAACCCAGTTCCTGTGGATGTCTTCTTGCTGGTGTCTGTACCCCAGTGCAGATGAGAGCATGGAAATGGGGGAGAGGAGCAGAAGCCGTGCTTTCCCTTGTGATCCTGCCCTCCTGTGTGTCACAGGCACAAAGGGCAGTCTCTGTTTGACATTGCAGTGACAACACACACAGTGTCTGGGCTGCGCTTCCTATCCAGGGAGCGAAAACACACCTTCAGGTCTGGACTTGCACTGTGTCCCCAGGTACACAGAGCCTTTGCTTTGTTCCTGCAGTTGGGAAGTGATTTTCTCATCCCTTTGCTTTGTGTCTGGGGGAAATGCAGGTCTGTGCTGTGAGACAGCAGGAGCTGTGGCATGCTCAGGAGAGTGGGACCGTATCTGCGTCACTTCTTACTGGAGAGAAATTGCAGCGCTGGATATAGCTCGTACTGCAGCGAGGTACTGAATGCCCAGCATGGCTGCTTCTGGCCTGCAGCCCGGTCCCTGGCTCAGTCTGCAGCATGTGGAGCCAAGGAGTGAGCCATGGCAGTGACAGTAGATAGGGCACGTCAGGAGAAGTCACACTGATGTGATCTACTCTGCAGCCAGTTATTTCCAGGTAGCCTGTTTAAAGGGAACACCTCACAAGCATGAGAGTACTCTTTATACAGAGAAAAGCTCATTGTCTGTGGGATTGCCTCACCTGAAGATGTCTTCTAATAAAGCCTCTTGGGTTGCAAAATATTTGGGAAATGAAATATCAGCATCCTCCTGGAGACAGAAACTTGCAGAGCAAGGGAATAACATGCAGCAGGGAGCCCGTGTTGGAGAGCAGAGCGTGGCTGCAGCTGCTCAGTCTTCTGCATTTACAAACATCTGTTCTCCCTGGCTGCTAGGCAAATTGCAACTGGAGGAGCATTGTCAGTCTGGGGAGCAGAACAAACTGAAATGGATCTGGGAGCTGCACAGCCCTAACCCCTAAGCCTGTGTTGCTCTCCAGCCCAATGGGCAGCCACCCAAGGCAGCATCACGCAGTCTGGGGATGGGACAAGAGGATGTCAAAGGAAGAAATCTTGTCATTTCCATTTCTGAAAGGGTGGGAGCCCTTCCTCCTAACTGGCAATTTCTAGGCTTTTGCACCTTATTCCTGCTGACCCCATTACACTTGCCAGTGCTGTCACATTGTCTGACCTGTGGCCAGCAGCAGCCACATCGCAAAAAAAAATACAGTACTGGAACTGTTAATATTTAACCCTCAGCTATCTTTTACTTCCCAAGCCACAAATCCTTCTACTCCCACCAAAATCAGCTCAGGCACCCGGTCTTTCTGACTGATACTCATGGGCATATGCAGCAAAGAAGGGGAACAGGGGTGAGGCATGGGGCTCCCCGACATCCAGGGAGGCAGCAACTCCTGATCACCTTTGGCCACCTACAAGGGGAGCACAGAGTCCACCTGCTGCCCTCTGAAACACAGAGCTCCTTGCATTAATTTGCAAAAACCCCCAGCAAGGGTTGGAGTTATGTAAAGAATCCAAAGACCACAAGGAGAACATTGTTGGGGCACTTCTCAAAGGCTGGTGCAGCCTTGCAGGAAGGGCAGCAGTGAGCAGGTAAGCAGGGAGTTACTGCAGGGGGGACCCCACATCCCTCATCATCCTGACAGATCCTCTTCCTGCACATCCTAGCTCCACATCTCGCTTCTCAGCTGTTCTCATGTGCTTTCCTTGTCTGTGCTTGAATGCATTTTGCTTGCTGTGGGGAAGATCGTTTTCTTGTCTCAGTGCTTCAGAGGTTCACTGCTTATGTCCCCATGCTGGCTTTTCTTCGTGCATTAAGCATAATTTGTCTCCAGTTTCCAGTCCCCTCCCTGTCTGGCTGTTTTTTCTCCTGTGCTGCTGAGTTATTAAATTCTGCCTCTGCTGCTTTTCATCATCCTTGTGATAAATCATCCATCAAGGACAGCAGACTTCTGCCATGCTTATCGAGCTGGAGTGAGGCTTTTGCTCGGTGTGCTTTCCCCTTCCAGCCCCATAGCCATGATGCACATGAATATTAGACACCAAATGGCCTGAGGGCCTGGAAAAGAGCAGAGGTGGGAGGGCACAACTATGAGGGCAACCCACCTGGGGGGCACGTCCCCTTCTCTTGTGGCCCTGCTGCTGCCTGTGAAACCTCCAAGCTCTCCTTCTTTCTCTTTGCAGGCAAAAATGTCAAGGCTGGCGCAAGCCCGGAGGCTGGAGGGAGTAGATAAGAATATCTGGTGAGTTAAGCTGCTACTGGGCAGCTCCTGGTTTACCCCGGTGGTCATTGTGGCTTTAGGCAGCCTAATGTAATGGGCTGCACCCAGCTTCAAGCTACGAAGTGCTGATGAGATGTTGAATGTGATGTGGGCAGAGTCCAGCTAACTTTACCTTTGCAGAGCCTTCATGATGTCTGGGTGCTAATTTTTGCAGCTTGAAAACCTCTGGTCTGATCAAAATTGGTGCTATGTCCTTAAAACGATTAAAACCATTCCCAGTGAGACAGTACCTGTCTCTGATATAATTAAAACAGGTCTGAAATGCCCTGTGCTTGGGGCACACAATGAGGATGGGCCAGAAAACAGCCCTGCCATGGAGGCATCCACCTCACTCCCTGCTGATGGGATGCTGGCAAGCAAAGCTGATGGCACCAGGCTGCCCAGACCCTCTGTAAATGCTTATTGTTCTCTCCTTTCCATCTCTCTAGGGTGGATTTTGTAAAACTGGCTGCCACCTACTCCAAAGTGAACCTGGGCCAAGGTTTCCCTGACTTCCCTCCGCCAGACTTTTTGATGGAGGCATTCGGCAGAGCTGTCAGCGGGGAGATGCACATGCTGCACCAGTACACCCGTGCCTTCGTGCGTGGACAGCCTCCTGCTAGGCAGTACTGCGAGCCTTGTCCATCAGATGGGCCATGAGCAGCACACATCTCTGCTGGGCACGTGGGCTGGGTGCCCCCTGGCTGCTTTGGTGGGCAGTGACCCAGATTTGCATTCTCTGGGGGTGACAAACATCTTGCAGCAGCTTCCTGCTTTGCCTCTGTCTTCTTTCTAGCATCCTGCTTTGCCATTGCAGAGGTCAGGGTGACAGCAGTGTCTGAAATGCCCCTCTGACAGTGCTGGCTGGGCAAGGAGAAGCTGCTCTCATTGAAACAGGACTTCTGTCACCTGCAGTGAGAGAGCTGGCGATAGCTGGAATACCTTGCAAAGAAAAATGGAGAGAATTGTTTCAGGCAGGGCCATGCCCCTGTTCTGCTTCAGGGACACACTGGCTGGTGCAGAGGACCAGCAGGCATGGGGTTCATTGCTAAAGCACCCATGGCATAAGGCACCTGATGGTGCAGCCATCATGGTGGTGAAACCAGTCCCAGTCTGCTTGGCTGCCCAGCCCTATCCAAACGGCTCATGCCTCTTCTACCAGCCAGTTCCCACCTGTCCCTCTCACCCCACAGGGCCACCCGCCGCTGGTGAAAATCCTAGCCCAGCTTTTTGGGAAGCTGCTCGGACGAGGCCTGGATCCTATGACCAACGTGATGGTGACTGTGGGGGCATACCAGGCCCTTTTCTGCTGCTTCCAGGCTTTCATTGATGAAGGCGATGAGGTAACCTCAGGTCCTGGGCTTGTTGTACGAACCGCCTTTCCCCAAGAGAGCCCTTTCTAGATCTGCTGGCAGCTGCAGCCTGTTTTTTTGCCCATTTGCAGAGCTGGAAAGGCTTTATCTTCACTTCCCAGTATCTGAGCTTCTAAAGGGAAAGCTGCAGCAGGGCACAGACTCATTTCTACACATATTTTTGCACATAAGGCAAAATCATTCTTTTGCCCCAAGTGTCATTCTTCCTTAATCACTGCCCGCTGGTATTGCATGTTCTCCATATTACAATAATTCAGGGATTAAGATCTGAGCAGGGCTAGGAGGGTGCTGACATTCCCCATCTATTCCAGGTGATAATCATCGAGCCTTTTTTCGACTGCTATGAGCCTATGGTGAAAATGGCTGGTGGGACACCCGTGTACGTCCCACTGAGACCGGTGAGTGGGTCAGAGCAGTGCCACTGAGGAAGGAATGGGACTTGTATCATGGTGAACAGTGAGTGGAGGCAGCAAAGCAAGCTGAGATTCTCCTCTGTTCCCTCTAGAAAGCTCCAAAAGAAGGAAAATTGATGTTGAGTGCAGATTGGCAGCTGGACCCAGCTGAACTGGCTTCTAAATTCAGCGAGCGGACAAAAGCCATCGTCCTGAACTCACCCAACAACCCTCTGGGCAAGGTAATGCCTCTGGCTTATGGGGACAGCCCTGAGAGAGCACTGGGGTGCTGCAGCTCAGCCAGCCCCATCCGAGGTGCAGCAGCAACTCCCCCTTCCTGACACATGACGAAGAGGGTTCTGAGGGTGCACTGTGTGCTCGGAGATGCTCGTGCTGTGTCTCAGCTCTGCTCCCTGCCTGCTGCAGGTGTTCAGCCGAGAGGAGCTGGAGCTCATTGCAGACCTGTGTGTGAAGCATGACACCCTTTGCTTCAGCGATGAAGTGTACGAGTGGCTGGTGTACGACGGGAAGGAGCACATCCGCATTGGTATGGAGAATAGCATGGCTGATCCTGAGCTTCTCCTGTGGGCACATCTTTAGGCAGCTCCGTCCAGGGAAGGAACTGGGACTGTAACTGGGGACCCTGGCAATTGTAAGGGCTGCTTGCATGCACAGCTCCAGCAGGCCTGTCTCCCATTAGAGGTATTTTGCTGTACTTCAATTTCAGCCACCACACCAGGGCTTAAACTGTAGCTTTGACTTCCAGAACCAGTGGGTTGTGGCTTCACAACACGTGTTTTAGAGCAAAGAGCCTTTTGGCTTCAGTGAATCTGGATTTTATCTCATACTGTGTAAAGCCACAGTTTTCTGTGTGCCTCTAGTTTTGGGACACACATTTTAGCATGATGTCAGAGGTATTTTCTTTCTATCTCCATAACATGCAATCACCCTGTTGCAGCAAGGTAATACTTGCACCTCTGGCAACCCCTGGGACTGTTGCATGGGTACAAAAACACTAAATTGTGAAGACATGCTGATGAGAAATCTGTCTGGCTGCTCAGGATGTGCCTCAGGGAAATCAGGGGAAAGATGCCATCATGGCCCAAAGAGACCATTATGATTCTGGTGGGCAGAGAGCTCCCATCATGTCATTAACACAGCTCAGACATCAGCATGGCAGATTTCTCTTGCTCTATTGCCAGCCAGTTTGCCAGGGATGTGGGACCGCACAGTGACCATTGGGAGCGCTGGAAAAACCTTCAGTGTCACTGGCTGGAAGGTAAGTTCCCTATGCAACACCTCACTGCCTCCCCATCCCTTTGCTCTAGGTTACATTGGACACAGCACTGAGGACAATTGCACACTTGACTTTGAGCCTCAGTGCCCCAAAATACCAACGCTACTTGACAACAGCCCTGTCTGGAAAGTGTTAACGAAGCTTGGGGAGGCACCCAGTCTCACCACAATCCTTCTCCTTTCCCACCATAGGTGGGTTGGACCGTGGGACCCAACGAGCTGCTGCAGCACCTGCGTACCGTGCACCAGAACTCGGTGTACCACTGTGCCACGGCCGCGCAGGTAAGGCAGCTCCCTGCAGCCAGCACCCCAACCCCCAACCCAGCCTTGGCCACCTTCCCACTGCTTCTTCTTCTTTCACAGGAGGCTGTGGCTCAGGGTTTCCAGAGGGAGCTTGAGCACTATGGGAAACCAGACAGCTACTTTGTCCGACTGCCCAGGGAGCTGCAGCAGAAGAGAGACCAGCTGGTCCAGAGCTTGGTTGCGGTGGGGATGAAACCCATCGTCCCTGAGGGCACCTATTTTTTGGTGGCAGACATCTCCAAGTTCAGTGAGTTGCAGTGTTGCTTGGGAAGAGCAAAGCACAGGGAACAGCTTGGCCTGGTTCCACTAGTAGAGACAGGAACCTGCACAAATGCCATACAAAGAGGCGAGGGACCACACATTTGGGCTCCCAGTGGCTGTGGGTTTGGGGTGAGGCACCCAGCCACAGCCTCTGTGCTGTTCCTCCTGCAGAATCTGAAGTCCCTGATGTCCCCAACTCCGATGAGCCCTATGATTCCAGATTTGCAAAGTGGATGGTCAAGAACAAGGTAAATTCATGTGCTCCTTTTTCACTGTGGGTGAGTTTGTGCCCTCACGAGGAGCCAGCAGCAGCAGCTGGGCAGTGTCCTCATCCAGGCTAGGTTTTAGGGTCATGGCCATGGTGCCAGACAGGGCTGGGGTTTTCCCATCCCAGGGATGTGTCCAGAAGCTGGGGGACACTTGGGATCTGTCAGGCTTCAACTCTGTCAGCCTGAGGAGAGTATCAAGGGCATGTACAAGCCTGCCTGTCAGGCTCGTGAGCAAGAGGCCACGGCTTTGACCTCAGCCTATGGCAGTTACATAACTCCCCATCTTCTCCTCCCCAGGGACTGGCAGCCATCCCGCTCTCAGCATTCTACTGTGGGGCCCACAAGGACAACTACAACAGTTTCATCCGGTTCTGCTTCGCCAAGGTGAGACATGTGGTTGGGCCATCGCAGCTGGGCCTGGCCAGCCCACTCAGGTTTGGCTGTGCCCACGTCACATGGAACACAGGGCAAGAATTGGGTTTTTGTATGAACAACGAGTGTAGCGAGGGGAGGGGGAACCTGGCTGGAGGCCCTGAACTGAACCCACTGTGTTTATTTAGGAGGATGCCACACTGAAGGCAGCAGACAACATACTGCAAAAATGGAAATTGGAGAAAACAGCTCCCTGAAGGCACTGCAGAGGAAACCAGGCTCTCCATGACTGCTCTTCTTCCTATTCCTTTACTTGGCTACAAACTCTGCTACATCCTGATGTTTCTGCTTTCAACCACGTTTCCTGTCAGACAAATGGGTATGAGCCATTTCTCACTTTCTGCTGCCATTCAGCATTCTTCCATATTGTTTAAAGAATTTGCTAGTCAGTTCTGAGATGTGTCCAGCAAGACACAAGAGTAAGGATGGCTCCTGGGCTCTTTTCCACCACCAAATTCTGAAAAGGTGTTTCAGGACCTACCTGCAGGGCCACGCTGAGTGCCTTCTTTCACTGTAGTACTGCTGCAGCACTGCAGGGCAGCATTCCCACCAGCATCCACTTCCCTCAGTGGACTGTGTGGCATCACTCCCCCTCAGCTGATTCCTGCAATCCTGAAAATTGTAAAGCCAGAGAGATAAAAATTAGCAATATCCCCTTGGTGAGCGCAGGTTCAGTAACTGCAGGAAATAGGCCTTTATATGGAGCTTGGCTATAGCCAAACCTTCCCTGAGCACCCATATATTGCACACAGTTGAGGCCTGGCAGCATCTCCTGGGCTGCAAAGCAAAACTGGAGCCTCTGATGGGTGCACACAGTGGGAGGGAGAGCTCGGGCTGATGGGACAACAGAGCAGCATTGCAGCAGGTGGTTCTTGCAACACTCTTGATTTCAGGCTGGATAAAAGTGTAGAACATGATCATCAATTGCGCTGGAGTTATGTGCAATGGAACGTAGGATAAATATTTGTGACTGTTAAATTATTAAAGTTGAATTAATTGAGAATTAAACGTCTGTAATTATGGGGCTGACACAGATCTCCCAGAGAACTGCCACCCATTCCCTGGGCAACATCTGCACCACACCCCGCGGCAGCAGTGCTGCAGGACTTTGATGTTGGGCTGCAGCTCAGGATACAGCCCCTGCTGTGAGCAGGAGCAGCCCTGCCCCGTGAAAAGGAAGCAAATGCTGCGGGAGAGGCACCCACCCACGCCCCTGCTGCAGCCGAGGAACACAAGGCGCTGGCTCGTGCACCCACGATGAGATTGCATTGTCAGCACAAAGATAACCTGTAACATCCCCAGGCTCTGGGTCCGGATTGTGACAAACCCTGCACGGGGCAGAGCCTCCCCCTCCCCCTCCCCCAGAAGACGCTCAGCGCTCGCGCTTCCTTACCTCACTCTGCAGTCACCCATCCTCCTGCACAACAATAAGCGCCCTGCTTAGCTTGCCAGTCCGCGCGGGAGATTTAACACCGCCGCTTTGCCGCCCGCTGCGCAGCCATTGGTTCACGTGACGCCGGCTCCGGCCTCCATTGGGCGGGAACCGGCGCCCTCGGACCAATCACAACAGCGGAGGGGCGTGGCCGAGGAACGTGAGGGAGAAGATGGCGGACGGCGGCGCGGCGAAGCGGCCCAAAGGCGTGCAGGTGGGCGCGGGGCGGTTGCCATGGTTACGGCTCCATGGGTGCAGCGCGGGGGTAACGGCCGCTGTGCCCGCAGGTTGAGGACAGGAAGGTGAACTGGCGGCGCTGGAAGCAGGAGAGTAAGGCCAAGGGTCCCCCGGGGCCGAGGAGGGGAGCGGAGCTGTGTTGGGGCCCAGCGGGGCCCGGTGCTGCCTGCCCCGAGCGCTCTCGGCCCGGCCCGTAACCGGAGGGGCTTTGTGTCCGTGACCAGGGAAAGCAGAGAAGAAGAAATGGAAGGAGCTGAACCTGCTGAAGAAGCTGGAAAAGCAGCGGGTGCGGGAGCTGGCCGAGAAACAGGCGAAGGAGGAGGAGCAGCAGCAGGAGGATAAAGGTGCAGTTGCTCAGGGGGCTGAGGCGGAAAGGGTCCGTAAGTGCCTCACGCAGCTGTAGGGCCGCGGCCCTGCTGACCTGCTCGCTGCCCTCCGTCCCCAGGACGGCACTACACGCTGAGCGTGGCCCTGCCGGGCTCCATCCTCAACAACGCGCAGTCGCTGGAGCTGCGGACGTACCTGGCCGGGCAGATCGCCCGAGCGTGCGCCATCTTCTGCGTGGATGAGGTCGTGGTGTTCGACGAGTACGGAGAAGATGCAAAGTACGAATGAGCTGGCTTGGTCTGCAGAAGGCAGAGTGCTCCTTTGGTCTTTTTTTTTTTTGTAGCTGAGATCAGGAAAGAGATGTCTGTACCCCAAGCAAGTGCTCCCAGCACCAGGATCGT
The DNA here is from genome assembly GCA_013399175.1 of Odontophorus gujanensis. NCBI lineage: Eukaryota > Metazoa > Chordata > Aves > Galliformes > Odontophoridae > Odontophorus > Odontophorus gujanensis. The sequence goes on along the minus strand of VXAB01005553.1, from coordinate 293,130 downwards.
GGGGCCCTCTGGGGGCAGAGATGGTCACTTACCTGTGCTGGAAGCTGGGACACAGGGAAGATGGGAATGCTTTGAAGGAATGACATCTGTCCCTTCAGCTTCTCATCTTGACCTGTGTCTGTGTTCTCTGGCCAAGCATTGTAGTGCTGCAGAATCCAGCTGCCAGGTTATATGAAAAAAACAGATCCACGAAGATTAAAAAGACAACAAAAAAACCTCTTTGACTTGGGAGAGTTCCAAATAGAACTTGTTAATAGTCTCTGTTTCTGAAGTAGCCCTTTTCTGAAGTGGCCCATTTATTTCTTTAGAGGTTCAGGGAGCTGTTATTCTTAGATTAGGAGAAGGGCTTGGTCTTCTGGAGACCTGGCCCTTTGGGGCTGTGCAGTCTTGTTCTGATTTCAGACTGCTCTCTCTCTTTCAGGAGTGTGGAAGGGGAATTTGAAGGAATTGGGAAGAGAGGGAAGGCTTGTGTGCAGCTGGCTCGGATCCTGCAGTACTTGGAGTGCCCTCAGTAAGTCCACTGTGGTCAGATGATCGTACATCTTATATCAGTGGCAGAACTAACAGCTGATAGCAACTGATGATTTGCATGGGTGTCTCATGCTGGAGCTAAATTCTGCATCTGTTGCATGATTTGCAAGAACACAGGATCTGATTGCTTCATGTGTGGTTCAGTTTAACTGAAAGAACAGCAGAGACTTGGGGGAGCTAAACATGGTTTTCTCTTTCTTTGTACTTCTTTCGAATTAGTACAAAGCTAGAACTGAAGCTTGCATTTCTTAATTACCATAATAATTTCATATTTGAACCTTCTCTAATAACAGGTACTTGAGGAAATCGTTTTTTCCAAAACATGGGGATCTGCAATTTGCAGGTAATTATTCAGTTCTCTCTGTCCCAGGCCGTTGACTCCCCCTCCATGAGCTCTGGCTCTCATTTTGCATGGAATGCACAGAACTTAAGTCTTTTCCCCACCATATAGCACAGGTGAGGTGCTGTGCTTCACTGGAGCACAGAGGGAGGAGGTAGCAGAGCAGCTGTACTTACACCTATGTTCCCACAGTCTGTGTTTTGTCCTTAGCTGTTGCTTTCCCGTGTGCTGTCACAGGGCTCCTCAACCCACTGGACAGCCCCCACCACATGCGGGTGGATGAGGATTCGGAGTACCGAGAAGGTGTGGTGTTAGACCGGCCCAGTAAGCCAGGCAGAGGCTCGTTTGTCAACTGTGGGATGAAGAAGGTACGTCAGTGTGCAACCTGCACATCCCTAAACAGCTTACCCTGTCTGTCACGTTTTAAACAGGTGCATAGGGTTACAAGTGCTGCTGGGTTTCTGAGCGTGCTGCTTGGTAGCAGGCTGGGATGGTGTTTAATGCTGTTGCTGTTTTGTCCTTCATGTGTTGTTCGTGGCTTCCCAAGTCCTGGCAGGCCCATTCCAGCACATTACTGCTTTGTGCTGGGTTCGAACCTCTGAGCAGCAAAATAAGTCTCAGGCTGCTCACTCAACCACTGTGAACTCACTCAGCACAGACCCTGATTGCAGCAGTCCTCATTGCAGCTCCAGGCCAGCAAAGGCCCCATCCTTTCTTCTCCCCACCTCCCTCAGTACCTCCAGTCTGTCCTAACGCTGCTGTGCCTCTCTGCAGGAGGTACAGATCGACAAACAGCTGAAGCCCGGCCTGCGTGTCACTGTGCGCCTGCAGGAACCACAGAATCCAGGTGACTGCTGCTCCTTTAGCATCTGCAAACTTGACTCCTGCTGCAGTTGGTCCCTCTGTGTGACAGCCTTCAGCTTACTCATGTTTGAGGACACTCCACTCTGTGTTCCATTTACCAACTCCCTCAGCACAGCTCTTAGTTTATTTCCAGAACTGTCAGCTCTTTGAGCGACAATGCTCACTCTCCAGAAGGCACTCAGACGAGCAGCCCTTGGCTGTGCACCAAATCACTGCCTTAACACAGGAGAAACCTCAGGATGGGGCTGGCCAGGTTCAGCTCTTACAGGTGATCACCGGGGCCGTTCATCTCTGCTTCCCTTTCAGAAACTAAAGTGAGGAAAGGCACCGTGGTGTCCTCGCACCACCCTCGCACGGTGTCTGGCTTGTACTGGGGTTACAGCGTCCGCCTCGCCTCCTGCCTGAGTAAGTGCCTGGAGGGGCCTTTGCTTTTTACTGTGCAGAAGGATCTTCATCCCACCTGGGCTTCCACGCCAATCTCAGGCCTGCTGGGTACACTTCTGCTTCTTAACGTTCTCATTTTGTCTCACAATGGGTGACCACCAGCCAGAGGTACTCAAGTAGCTCAAATCTGAGAGCTAGAACTAAGAGTTGCCCTGTTCACCCTCCAGTATTCTGCCCTTTCCTCCACGACCACTGCTCTGAACATCTGTGCTGTGGCAACACAGACAAGAGTTGGTCATCTCCATTTCTGCAGTAGCTACCTCCCACTTGTTCACATCAAAGCCCACAGTGACATCAGAGCTCAAGAGCCCTGCAAAATTCTTTTTCACTGTCTTCTAATAGAAGGAGAATCATAAGTTGTTAATCAGGGAACAGCTCCTGGTACCTGCTGAGCTTTGAGGTGTTGCAGTTGAGTGCAGTGACTCCTGCAGCAAGGAAATTAAGCAGGGAAAGGGATCATTCTTCATTTAGAAGGTGCATTAGTGGCACTGGAAAGCAATCATTGCTGCTGCTACCACTCACCTGTGAAGAGTCTGCACTGCCCAGAAGGCAGTATAGGTGAGAGCACCACGATAACCACACTCTGTGTTTTGTCTGCCAGGTGCTGTCTTTTCAGAATGCCCATTCAAGGAAGGCTATGATCTCTCCATTGGGACCTCAGAGCGGGGTAGCTCCGTGGACCAGGTCACCCTCCCCTCCTTTAGGTCTGTGTCCAAGTGAAAAAAGAAGTGTTTATACAAAGCCAATTCTACTTTAAGGTTCAAGGCACATGAGCACCTCCCCTGTGTAAATCCTTTAACACCTGCACTGGTGTGGGGCTAAGAGTCGTTCTCCCCTCTCACCCTGTCCCTGCACTCTCCCATAGGCACATCCTTGTCGTATTTGGAGGTCTTCAGGGCTTGGAAGCTGGGGTTGATGCAGACCAAAACCTGGAGGTCACCGACCCAAGTGACCTGTTTGACTTCTACCTGAACACTTGCCCCAGCCAAGGCAGCCGAACCATCCGAACGGAGGTGAGGCAGAGTGTGCAGTGCCTGTGTGCACAGAACATTTCTGTCTCTGGCAGGGACGTGCAGCCAGACACAGTGTTGTTCCCCACAACAGTGCCTCAGCCAGGAGCTGCTGGCTTGCCCAGCAGGCCCTCTCAGAGGACAGCAGTTCTGAGTGTGCTTTGGTCTGTTCCAGGAAGCACTGCTGATCTCTCTGTCGGCACTGAGACCTCACATTGATGAAGCTGTGAAGACTCCCACTGACAGCTGAGGGAAGGAAAACAACTGACATTGTCTGACCTTGTCCTCTGTGCTGGACTGCCTCGAGGAAGAGCCTGTTGCTGTCCAAATGCAGAGGATCACTCCAGGGACATGGTGGGAGCGGAGGACACGGAGTGACTGAAGTTGGCACCACTGCTCAACCAGGTCTCCAGCAGCTCTGGACCATTCTACCTGCAGCATCCAGCCAAAAGCTGGTCAGCAAACTGACTGTCAGCAATTCCAATGTCTTGGGTAGAGAATAAAACAGTACCAAACCTCCACTTCCTCCAAAGTCCGTGTGTGAGTGTTTTGTGTAGGTGAGCAGTTTGCATTCTCAGTGCCCCTGCAGCAGTGTGGTCCTCAAGCTTCACAAGAAGTAATTCAATCCTTGTGCCAAGCAGGTGTTCCTGTCACAGTTAGCCTGACTCCCCAGCTCCCTCTCAACTCAAAGATTCCACCCTTCCCCAAGGGCAGGAAGAGCTGGAGCCGCCTTTATCTCAGCAGGAAGGAGGAAGGACATCCAGGGACTTTGGTGAGAGCAGATAAGAAAATGACCAATACTTTGTGTTTTCAAAGCTTTACTGCTAAAACCATTTTATAAAAGTTAGAAGCAGAAATGCAAAGACCTCTCTCCTCTCATTTCATCTGTCTTGCTCCCATCTTTGAGTACAGAAATTAAAACATCTCCCTTGTGTCATAATGAGCCACACACAAAGGGAGCAATTACAGTAACACTGCAGCTTAGGGGCAAAGTCTAGAGCACTGGGACCTGTCAGGCACTCAGAAGCCTTCTGTACAGCCTTCCCTCAGGACATGCTTCACTGTGTTTTTCACTGTTTTATGAAACTGGGGAAGGGGTTGACAGAAACTCTGCTCTCTTATTTCTCATACTTAAAACCACACAGGGAAATAAATGTTCTGTGGACTGTCACTGCTACCTGGATTTGCTTGGTCAGAGTTCAATGCTTGTTTCCAGCTGTGATGGCTTTCAAGCTACTTGTTCTCTTCAAGATGTTTGGGACAAAGAGGAGCCCTGAGGCTCGCTCAATGCTCTCGATGGGAACCAGGAACCGCTCCAGTGGGATCTTCTCATCCACAGGGCTGTTGGGCATCACGTAGGAGCGCAGTTCAATTTCTCCACTCTCCTTCTCCAGGATGAGCACCTTGAAGAAATGGGTGGGGACGGCCACGTTGTTCTTCCCAATCACCTGGTACTTGACGTACATCTTCCCATCAGCCTCCATCCTGCACCAAGAGCAGTGGCCAACGTTACCTCCCACCCCGGTGCCACTTCCACCCCCCCCAGCTCTTCACCTCCACCCCTGTGTGAGCCCCCACTGCAGTGTGGCACAGAGCAGCCCTGTTGCTGTAACACAGGCTGGGAGATATGGGGAAGGTGAGCTTACGTGGGTCTGTTCCTCCCAGGCCCCTTCCTCACCATCTCTCCTTTTACATTAGGATGTAACAAAAGGCTCTTCGAAAACTCAGCTTGTCAAACTGCTCTTCACACTCCTACATAAATATCTTTGCAGGTAATACCGTGCTCTGAAGTGGGCAAACAGTCCATGAAATGAAACCTAGGAGCTTTATCCCACAGGGAGGAGGTGTGCAGTTTAATTTGTTAACTTAATACCCTACTAATCAAACACTGCTCGTGACTAAAAACTGCAAACCCAAGTGACTGTGTTACTGTGCATCTCAGGAAACCCACCCTTCGTACTGCCCAAATAATTGCTTGAATAGGAAACATACAAAATCCCAATGCTAAGAGAACATCCTTCTGCAGAAACCCTGCAGGCTGCTGGTCTGAGCAAGGGGTCTCACCAGGTTTCAGCTGGGGTCTCAGCTGCTCACTCCTGCTTTGGGACAGCTGGGACGTGGCCGTCCCTCAGCCTGCTTTAACTTCCCAGCACAACACATCCTCACTGCGGTCCCATCTGACTCCTCGTGTTTACCTGGGCAGGTAAAGAGGTCCCGTGCAGACGTAGACGTTCTTGTTGTGCCTCGCCAAGCTTCTGCTGTATTTCTCAAGGTTATTCCAAGCATTTTGGTTTAAGTGAGGAACCTAAAGACACAAAGACAGCGACCTGGACAGCAAAGTCATTCACCGCAGCACTTCCTTACTGCTCAGAGCTCCTCATTCTTAACACATCCCCAACACTCCCGCAGCGCTCAGGGCACTGCGAGAAGAGCTCACCCCCCACTCTGGCAGCCGTGCACCGGTTTGCACACGCACCAAACAGAACCCAGAAGCGCCGCACCACGACTTTCCACGAGCGATGCGTCCAGCTCCCAGCCTTACCTGGGGGGCGACGTTGCTGAGATAGAAGGTGTCCTGCATGGCTTTCTGGCTCCACCGGTGGTTGGCGGCAGCAGCCAGGTGGCCGCGGTCGAAGCCGCTTCCTCGGTAGTCGGCGTTGGTAGCGCGGTGGTACTCGTGCACGGAGCCGTCCTCCTGGAAATCGCAGGCGGATCGCTCGGAGGATCCGCTCAGCGTGTCCCGGTTGAGCTGCTCGATGACCCAAAGCGCGCTGCGGCTCCGCGGGTCGTAGCACAGCACGTAGGACTCGCGGCTCCGCAGCTGCGCCAGCCCGGGCAAGCCGTACTTGGTCAGCTCGCTCCGCACCGGCTCCACGGGGGCCGGAGGTCCCGAGGCCGCCGCCACCACCGGCACCACGGGCAGGCGGCCCAGCAGCCCCTCCGCCACCTCCGCGCCCCCATCGGGACGTCGCCAGCGGGCGGTCAGCCCCGCGCCCAGCCCCGCACCCACAGCCAACGACGCTCCGTGCAGCAGCAGCCGGCGGCCCCGCAGCATCGCGCACCGCCCCGAGCGCACGGCCGCCCCGCAGCGCTTCCCGCAGCGCGGCCGCTCCCTTCCGGCACCGCGCGTCGCCCCTTAAAGGGCCCCGCTGCAGCAGCACGGCCCGGAGCGCTGTGCGAAGAAACCACTTTATTCGGACGACTCAACAACGGCACTAAATTGGAGACGCGGAGGCTCTCACGGGATAAGGTACAAAAAGAAAGAGCAGAGGTGAACGAGGCTGCGTTTCGGCTCCCGTATTAAGAGCCGGAGCCGGCCCAGCCCCGGCCCCAAACCCACCGCGGACCGCTGAGCTCCGCACGGCGCCGAGGGAGCGTTATAAAAATAGTGTTTAAAAAGAAGCATAAAAGTAGTTGTGGAGTGATGAAGTGTTGTCTTGTTCTGGCAGTTCTTTCCAGCCGAGGTAAAAAAAAAAAAAAATCAGTGTTATTCTGATGTACCACCGAGCGCGCTCCTCTCTTTCTGGGAAACGGCATTTCAGAGGCACACACCGCGCGGATGAACCCAAACACAGACAATCACGGGGGGAAAAACAGCCTCTGCTTTCCTACAGACTCTCCCAAACCAACTTCAGGCCTTCATCCCACTCACTGCCAAAGGGTGGGCAGAGTTAGAATTCAAACTCGGAATCAGTGCTCTGTGTGATCATCATCACGGAGTCCATCTACGGTCTCCTTTCCCTTCTACCTCCTTCTCAAAGCCAAACTTCCAGATGTCCGGGCTCCACAAGGGGAAGGCAGCAGCCCTCCTGCTCCCTGAAGGAAATCAGGGTTGGGAGGATGAGCAGGAGCTGCTTGGCCACAAGAACAACCACAAGCTAGTTAATGCTTCCTGACCCCAAGAGAATAAAAGTAAAATCATCGTCACCAGCAGCTTTTGAGGAATGAAGACATGGAAACTAATGAGGAGACTCAGAAGCTCGTGGCAGGACTGTTCCTCCCCCCCACCTCAGAAAAATCCATTTTTTCTCCAAAAGAAATGAACAAGTCTCAGAAGAATGAAATTGATGGCCCAAATAATCGTGAAGGAGCAGCTCCTTCACAGCCCTCTGCAGCAGTAGAACATACCACAGGAGGGGCTAAAGACAGAAATACAACAGCTTTTCACATCAGATCCGGCCTGCTGGGCTGCAGCAAAGCTGGCAGGACTCAATTTAATTGTCTGAGCAGCCATAGACCCACCTGGATAAAGCTGCAGAATGTATCCCACAAAACCTTTCCAGCAGCCAAAGCTCTCATCCCACTGCAAAACCCCTTTTAGAAGTGCTTCCCATCACCTCCTAAAGAGAACAGCACCACATGAGCCCTGTGACACATCACTGCAGTGCTGCAGGAGCAGCCGTGTGCCAGGGTCCTCCCTGCAGCAGAGGCCAAGCACAGGGCCTGCACACCACCCTGAACACAAGTCACATTTTGATCCCTGTTCACCTACTGCGTTCTTGGGTCATTTTAAGGAGAACTGTGGCTATTCAGAGCAGGAACCCTTGTTGATGCCCACCTACCAGAGAGAAAACACAGAGGAAGCACTTCTAAATGGGCATGGAACATATGAGAGCTACAGCATTACTCTGGGAGAAAGTGTTTCAGAGGATGAAACCCTAAGGGTCAGACCCTTCAGTTCCACACACGTGGCTGCCAGCTGACAGTCTGGCCATACAGGTGTGACAAACAGCCTCTAGTGCAAGGCACCCGACAGCCAGCAGAGCTCAGTGACAGAAGGCAGAAGGACATCCACACAGCAGACAGCACGCTCCATCACACAGCTGTCCTCGTCCATCCCTTTCATTTTTCTTGGAGGAAAACTGCTCTGTAGGAAGGATTGCAGCACAGAGCAGTGCTGTTGGCCACAGGTACTGAGATTGTTTTAAGCTTTCATTTGCTCACATTCCATCACTGCAGTGACACTGGCTGCACCAGCATCACTCGAGCACCTTCCCCTGCTGACAAGAAGAGAGGCACATTGCTCCAAACTCTCCTCCTGCCCAGCCTTACAGAATGACAGCAGCCTGCAAAGCAGCAGCCTTCCCTGAAGGAAGTAGCATGGGTAGAACAGCTGAATGCTGACAGCAGCCCTCTCCTTAGGGCCACTCGAGGCCAGCAGCAGCTTAAGCAGATGACTGACCTTTAACAAATCAGTATCCATACTGAAAACTGCAGTGTTGAACAGCTATGCAGAGATGAGCCAGCACAGCATGGGAGGGTAAAGCATGCTGGATTCGTGTTCCCTGGAGTGCTTCTGCACAACCCAAGCACCTGAGTGCTGACAGTTTTTGTCTCGGAGGCTTATGGTTTCTGATCAGCTTGACACGATTGGCAGGTTAACAGTCCTTTACACACTTTGTCTTGCTCAGTGCCCACCTGAGCCTGTTGTACTCTATTGAAATGCAGCAGTTTCCCCCTCAGGAGGGTCAAGTGTCCAACTCACGACTGTTACTTCAGTAGGACTGGTGCACAGAAACATGGATTACCTCCAGGAGTCAGCTAATGACTGAAATGCTTCTAAGCCCACTGCATTACACCACAAAAAGGACTCTTTCTTGTAGGTCAGAACTGTAACGTGTCTGTTCCTGGCAAGAAGTGCTATTAGACATTATCAAGGTTACCGTGACCAGAGCTTATGCAGAGTAATATACCATGCAAGCCACTGAGGCAGGAAACCCCAGGGCCACACCTGTGTAAGTCCCTAAGTAGAGCTTTCTTCATGCAATTAGATGCCCATTTCTTGTGATTCAGAATCTGGATTGCAGCTAGATATGCTCTAGTTAGAGCCAGGAAAGCAGCCTGAGGCCCAAGCCTCCCTGCAGCAATGAACTCCTGCTCTAAGGCTTTGCACAATAAGGCTTGACTTCAAGCTACACTCACAGATGAAAACCACCACAGTCTTCATTCGAGGAAGACCTCTGCGGTGAGGTGATGCAGGCAGCTTCAGTGCACGAAGCTGCCAGCTGTTATCACATCTCCTCACTGTGGCTCCTCAAGGTCTCTCCCATGAGAAGGGGTCCAAACTGCTGGATGCCAGATGACACACACCAGAAGCTGACACAACCTTCTTTTTCTGCACACCCCAGGGTCGGCTAAGTGCAGACATGAGGGAGAAGAATCCAGAAGGTCCTTGAATGGCAGAATGTGTGACTTGAATGGGATACATTCAGTTCATGGGAGAAAGATCCTTCTATACTCACCCACCAAAATCCAATGGATCCAGCCAGACCCTTCCCTATCAGAAGTAACTCCACGTGAGCTACTTGCACAATGCAGAAGGAATCCACCCCTTGAAGGGTATGCAGATAGATGGTTTCTTCCTCCAGGTAAAGTCATTAAAAAAGATACAAAGAACTGCTTTTGGCAGCACAGAGGCATTTGAAAAACCTGGAGTGCGGGACCCAAGTAGACAGGGAAGTAATCAGTCCTTGACCTAATAAATAGAGTAGAAGGAAGTCTTCAAGGTGACCAGTAGCCCAAATGCAAAACCTGAAGTCCTGCAGAGATCTCTAGGAGTTTTAATGCACTGCACGGGGCCATCTCCTAAGATCCACTGCTTATCCACTGATACAGTTTCTCCAACACCTTTAGTCAGGCTCATGGGCTATTTGGAATCCTGAAGTTCCTTGGCCTTCTTCAAAATCAGGTGAACATCAGATATAGGATAATCCTACATTAAAGAAATTAAAGTAAGTGCCAACTTAGCATTCAACATCATTCCACCTAAGCAAGGCAAACCTCGACAACAGCATTCTTAGCCCACTAGAACACACTGCTATGTTCAGTCACTCCCTTAACAGTTTCCTGTTTTGCAACAGATGGAGCCCCAATGCCCTTCAAGAAGTTTCTATTAACTTGTCCTCCAACGGCAGCAGGCAGCTGACCACACGAGAGCAATCTTCATGCCAGAGAGCCTTATCAAAGCCAGCACCCGCACAGCCCAAAGCAGGAACTGGCAGAGTCAGAGATATCCTACTGTTTGGTGCAGATGTCTCCAACCTCGGGCTCTCACAGATCTCAGAATTAAACAAAAACCTCTACCCAACAAATTCAACACTCTTACACAGGTTTCAGAGCTGTGCTGCAAAGTGGTTATTTTTTTTGCAAGCCAAAAGACACTATAAGCCAGTAGTCTACCACGAAGTCTCTGTGAGCCAGGAGGGGTGCACTGTGTTAATGGTAGTCCTGGGCCCCACCAGCAGAAGACCAGAGAAGGAATATCACTGACCCTCTTGTTATTGGGAGATTAGGAAAGGGGAAGGAGGAGAAGAAACCTGTACAGTGTTTGGAAGATGGAACAAGGAGCATACAGTCACATTCTGCAAGGGAAAATGAAAGCCCCGTTAATGGCTCAGGGAGCAGAGATGCCACCACCAAGGAAGTCAAAGCAGTCATCCATTTCAAGTGAGCTCAGGTTCCCTGCAGTGATGGGGACGACAGCATGCACAGATTTATACTTTGAGTGATGAGCACAGTGTATGACCAACATTAAGATTTTTCTGCACACAGCCATCAGAGACCTGGTACCCCTCCTCAGCAAGACATGCTTGTATCACAATCTCCTTTCAAGGAGTGCTATTTCAAGGTTCTTTACATTGCAACCTATGCCTGCAATACTTAACACTTACCTGCAGCAGCCTCATGTTGAGCGTGAAGTCTCCTTCCAGCAACTGATCCCGGATTAGTCTGAAAGATGGAAATCACTCAGCTACTTTTGACTCTTTACAGAGGAACTTCAAAAATAGCCTTTATAGAGACTTCTGGGAACACTTCCACTTAGCACTGTGACAAATGACTGTGACCTGGTCGTCAGACACATTAACACACGCCTGTAGGTTCCTAGACCTACAGGTTTCATCAGAGGAGGGAAAGAAAAGAGCACAATGGCTCTTTCTGTACTTACGTCAGCATGGCACAGCACACGAGGAGCAGAAAATCGAAGCGCTTATCGTCAGCAAAGAGAGAGTCCCAGATCCGGATGACATCAGGCAGCAGGAACTCTTGGGACAAGAGCAGCGTCAGCCAGCGGAAGGCAAAGAACTGTGGTTTGATGTTCTGCTCTTGCTGTCAGACATGCACCAGACAAAGAATGAATACATGCTCCCAGCCCACCCCGCAGAAGAGATGCAGCCCTTGTTTCCCACCCCCTCTCCACCCTGAAGTAGCTCTATGCTGCCAGCCCGTGCTGGAACATCAGCAAATCTGTCACCTCCTGTGAGGGCGTTCATGTTTTTATGATTGAGAAAGTTCTTCAGTGCAACCATGTTCCAGGTCTATGGACAAAGACAGAAAAGCGAAGAGGGAAGCAAAGGAAGCTTCTCTTCCTAAAGGCACTGTGTGCTATTTCAGTTAAACTCGCTGAGTAATTTTAACTTCCCATCTGAACAACACTTCATCTGCAAAGCCACAGCCATCCCCCTCCAGCAAAGGCTCTGTTTTTTCAGGATTTCCTCTCCTTTCCAGAAGCTCTGCATTTATCAAAGCTTCACTGTTCACAGAAAGAAACAAAAGATGGGACAGAGTTGATGCTGACAGTCAGTAAGCCACACTGTAAGCACTTCCAGCCTGGAGCTTTCTTGGGGCTGTTTTTCTTCTGTTTGTATTTTTTTTTTTTTACTATAAAATCCAAGAGACCGTAACTTTAAGCACGGTCAAAAAAGCCCAGGATCCCAATGACATTCCTGAAGATCAGCTGCTGCATGACCAAGGCCATTTCCTGCAGCCAAACACTAAGTCCTTTATTTTCTCCCCCCTGTATCAGCATTCAGCCAACACTGTGGGCTGTGTCACTGCACTGACAGATCACCTTTCGGACTGCAGAATATATCTTGCCTTTTCTAAATGCAAAAGCTGCAGTAACAAGGGCAGCTTCCCTTTCCACATTTACCTTGGACTCTGAGACCTACAGGGCTTTGCTACAGTAGCTGCCTGATACTACAAAATGCACAGCAATCCGTGGCACACTGAGATCCCTGAAGGAAGGAAAATGCTAGAATTACAAGAGAGGGATTTTGCAGCTTTTCAGCTTACTTCTGCACAGAGATTTGCTGATGTTTTTGACAACAAATACCAAGAAACTTTACAGCAGAGCTTGTGTTTCCATCTCCAGCTCGATTTCCAGGTGACCAGGGCTGGTGGCCAAGTCACAGCTGGCAGCATCACAACAGCTACTGTTTGCCTGCACTCACACAGGGGAGGAAAGCTTTGCTGTGTCAGCTCACTCCAGGCTTACTCCAAGGAGAGCTTGTTTCAGCTTACAGATAAGACAGCCCCGATGTCCTGTCAGCAGAGGCCTTCCCACAGCTCCTCAACCTCTCTATTCAAGCCCAGGAACAGCTGAACAAAGCTGGCTGACATCTGAACACTCCCTCCCCCGCATTCCAGCCACAACTCAGAGGAACATCCAGCTCCTCACCAGCTTCAAATACAGCTCCACGTCCTTTTCCTTCAGGGTGGAGTAGACCTTCTCCATTTTGTAGGTTATACCACACTGGGAATCATCCAAGCTCTTAATGAAGTTGTCCCGAATTTCAGCCATTAGGTTGGTAAAGCAGAAAAACGTGTCAGCTTCAGCGTGTTCTGGGGAATTAAAAATGGAGACATGAATGGAAGCACAGAGAAAGAGCTGCTCTGGGCTGATAACCTCACTGCCACCCATGACTCGAGCTGTGCATCTCACAAGGCTTTGGCTGCATACAGAGCTGCTGCAACGCAGGCTCTGTGCACACATCAAGGTCTCTGTGACACAAGAACCCCTTATCTGTGCCCCACAAGACCACCTGCTCTGGCTGCCATCAGCACACAGCCCCAGAGAAGCAGGAGCAACACAGAACTGCCATTCTGTTCTTCTTGCCCCACCCTTTCTGTTGCCCTTGTTAATTAAAAACAACACACACACAAAAAACAGAAACAAAGCAACAAAACAAAGCAAACCACCCCAGCACCGCCCGCACAGAAGTATTTTTAGTACAAGAAACAAAGGACTTCTACGGGAATATTAGGTTTAAGTCTGGAAGTGCAACTTTGATTCATACAAAAACTAACATCTCCAAATCTCCACTTCTTATGCCCTCAGCACTCACTGCGCTCTCAGTCTACTGTGGGCCCAGAAATGCACATCTCCTGTTGCTGCATTTGTTGTTTTTTGGGTTGTTCGGTTGTTCGGTTTTTTTTTTTCCTGATCAGTCAAAACTGAATTGCTCACAGTCTCCATCCTGAAACACTCCTTCCCACAGAGAGCATGCAGTCCAACAGCCCCTACCAAGCATCCAGAAGAGCCTCTCACCTTTCCACTCGCTGTTAGGATCTGTAGCAAAGGTGTAGTAAAGGGGCCCCACTATTTCATTCATCCCCTGGACATAGGCTATCCCAGGGTTCAGCTTGGCATAGATGAAAAGGATTCGCTCCACCACTTCCCAGTGTGCTTCACAGCCATTGGGCAGAACTTCGTACTCACTCAGAGAGTTGGGAGATGATTTAAGAGGGGAGCTCACCTGAAAAGCAAGGCAAGACTAGAGCTGATGAACAAAGCAGTCTGCGCCACAGCAGTTCCCCTAAATCACTGCATCACCTGGTCCCATGCAGTAAGAAAACACAGCAGTTCTGCTCCTTTGTAATGCAAGGAAAGGGACAGACTGCAGCTAGCTGCCTTCCCCAGCACCCAGAGCGAGGAGCTTAATAATCTACCACCCAAAAATTTCCACCAAAGGAAAAAGATAACACACGTTTCAGCCATTACCCAGCTCTTATCCCAGCTACGGTTTGAAGAGACCCAGCTCTGGAAGACTCTATCAACTCAGCTTAACCCTTCAGTGCTTTGTTCCCGTGCAGGAAGGCACATCTCAGGCACAACACATCTGCCTGGATCTCGGGGAAAAAATAACCCTTACCATTAAACATACCTATGACTCCTGGCAACCATCGGGCACACCAGCTGGCTCTTTCAAGCTGCCTAGCCACCAAACACACAGCACCTACTGCTGCAGTCACATCATTTCATCACACAAGCAGAAAAAAGCCTGAGAGCCAGCAGCAGCCCTATGAAGGACGATGCTGTGCCCCACGGGCAGCCCACACCCGGACCTCACATTTGTAACCCCGCTGCGGTTCCGTGCCACCGTCTGTGATTTGAGTGTGGTCTGCTCCACCCGCTTGCGCAGCGTCTCAAACTCGTTTTGGGGGTCCAGGATTAAGAGGCAGGGGTAGTCGGTTGGGCGCTGGAAGAATGCCATGTCGGGGTACAGCCTCCTAGGGTGGACGCAGGAGGAAATCAAGCAGGAGAATGAAGCACGTGCACCGAGTTAAGTAGAAAGCTCAGTTGAATATTACACTTGATTTTCAAAGTACAAAGTATTAAGCAAAGCACTCAGGTTCAGAAACCTGAGTCACTAAGCCTTACACACCTGACGTCTTTGTCAATCTGGAGGAGCACCTCATTATCCTTGAAGTACGTATTCCAGCGGCTGTCTGGGCTTGGATTGAGGGGCTAGAGAAATAAACAAGGCAAAAACAAGCATGCTTCACGTGTATCAAAGCCCTCAGTGAACGCACACCGATGTAACACTCCTGTTGTTAGCCAGAACCAGCACAGGACCTAACCCTCCTCTCACTGCACTCAGTGCTGTTTCTTCACACAGCACACACAGCATTGGAAGCAGGTCACAACTTGCAAAACAAGTGACCACACAGACTCACTGAAGTAGAAACCAGTGCTTCCATCCCTTTTCACATAGCTCTTCATGACTTAGCTCCCAAATTGAGCATCCTGTCCTCTATACAGACCCTCAAGGGCAGCTCCAACTTGTACGAAGGAGGAGGTCTCTGTGCCCAGCCTAAAAGTTAAGGTAACACATGAGTACTGTGGGGGTGGTTATGGCAGCTCTGAGAAGGTGAGAAGGTTCATTAAGCACCACCAGTATGCCCAGGAAAAAGGAAATGCATTATTAATACAAACAACCCGTCCTCTATCTGACCAGTTTTCCACTATGACAAACTTGACTCCCCTCTTCCCATGGGGGCTTTCTTTTCTCTGGATCAAGATCTGTACAGAGTTAAAAATTATCTGACAGGAGAAAAGAAAACACCATAAAAGGAACATTCCAAGAGATCCAAAGATCACTGGAATCTGCCAACATGTGGAACAATACAAACGTTATAGTTTTACTGCCCCAGTGGATCATGGCAGCACAGCTGATCGTACACCAGCAGAAAATTCACGTTCAGGAGAAGCCACGGAAGCAACTGCAGCATTTACAGCCCTCATCTCTAGTTAAATCATCCCCTGACCTGACACAAACTTGACAGCATTTTCAAAGCAAAAAGCAATGCAAAAAAAAACATAGTCAATAAGTAATAATTTTAAAAAGTCATCCACCATCAAACTGGGAATACATCAGCCTTCTGCTGCAGCCCAGCTCCACTCTCCTGCCCCTTCACAGCAGCCTCCTCAGCCCAACCATGGACAGAGCTTCCCAGGAGAGGGTCTCTTTGCTGTAGGGACCCTCTGCTTTTCTCCAGCAGACCCCCAGGCAGCACAGCCCCAAAGCAGGAGAGGGGAGATGCACGTGCAGCTGCACACGCTTCCTTCCCAGCTACCAGAGCTCTGCCAGTAACTCACACTGAAGGCTGCTGGGGCAGGGTTGGCACCCAGGAAGCGCCCCTCCTGGCAGCACAGGGCCGGGAGCAGCACGGGACTGCAGCCTACAGAACAACGGCTCAGAGCTACGGGGAATTTCCTGCAACGCAAAGGTCAGCAGCACTTACATGATCCTCTAAGGTCACATCTTCCCTCGAAACACCAAGGTTGGCTTTGGCGATCCCAGGTTGAATTATCATTTCTTTTAGGAACTGGGAATACAGATCCCTTAAGGAGGGAAAGAGGGATTTGCGGTGAAGCAGAAGATTGTATCAGTGCAAGCACTCGGCCCGAGTTCAGGCAGACAGCCCTGCACCGCTCCCCTCAGCCTGCATCGCATTTACGGAGCTGAGTTCAACCGGAGAGGTCAAATCCGCTCCCTCCCAAGTGCAGCACACGAGAACAATTCCATTTATAAAGGTACTTAATTATTTAAGGCACTCCTCCCCTCCTCCACAGACACCATTAGAGCGAAAGGAGCACGGAGAGATGTCCTCACCTCTGCTTCTTCAGCAAAGAGCTCCATAGGGCCCTCTCTAAGGGGAGGTAGTTCAGCAGGATCTGAGGACACAGACACACACGTTAGGGTCCGGGGAGCACAGTGCCAACCCACGAGCCGAACCGAGCCGACCCAACCCAGCACCCCGCCAAAGGATGCG